>SSNS01000175.1:961544-1189041 GCA_006937985.1 Aphyosemion australe | reverse complement strand
TTCTCCCTGGCCCTGCCTCCCACATGCCTCCATCTGAAAGGCTAGGTTATCCTGAGTTATCTCTGTAGTTATGCTGCTATAGGCTTAGACTGCTGGAGGACATACTGACCACTTTCCACACTCTGCTACTCTCTTCTACCACCACTCTCTAATTGCATTATTTCCTGTTATTTCAGCTGTTAACTTTATTTTCTCTCTAAGTGTTTTTCTCCCCAGAAGAAGCTACACTGGCGTTCTGCTGAGCTGTGGTGGCCTCATGGAGGGGGCCATCGGCTGGCACACTGCTGCCAACCACCTAACATTCTCCCTCTCCTGATATTACATCTTACTTTCTTTAACATAGAATGTGCTACTATTAGTTCACCTATTGAATTAATTATAGATTCACTCAGATAAAGACAATAAAGTTTCTCTTACTCTTACTAAATAGAACTTCTACTAAGAAATCACAGTGTAGCCATAGAAACGCTACTTGATATATGTGGTGTGTGTGTGTGTGTGTGTGTGTGTGTGTGTGTGTGTGTGTGTGTGGGTGGGTGTGGGTGTGGGGTGTGCCTGTGCCTGCTCTGTCTTCTCAATCCCCAGTGAGCCGTAGTGGATGGCTGCTCATACTGAGCCAGGATCCTCTGGAGGTTTCTTCCTGTTAAAAGGGAGTTTTCCTTCCCACTGTCGCTAAATGCTTGCTTAGTATGAGGATTGTACCAACACAATGACACTTGTCAGTGTCTTGATGCAATCTGCTGGGTCCCTTATATAGGAAACTTTTTTACTGATTGGCTTATGAACTGAACTGTATTGAAATGTTTACTTTGTGAAGTGCCTTGAGACGACTCTTGTCGTGATTTGGCGCTATATAAATAAACTGAATTGAATTGAATTGAATTAAAGGTTCAGGAACCCTTTGCAGGTTAGCTGTTTAGAGTGTGACACTTTGAGCTTAGAATGTTGACCCTTTCACAATATTCTAGCTGGGCCTTTCCATCGGACATGTATGTGTCGTGTAACGCATGCGTTACGTAGTACACAGCAGTTAGCTGTCGTTATAGTTGCACAAAGCTTTCCAGCTTGCTGGTTGGAAGGGAGCTTGTGGATAAAATCTATAATGTACATACCGCTTATGCAGGGGAAAGGCTGGGTAAATGTCTGAGATTTGGAATATGGGTTTTTCATAAGCTGTAAGCCGTAATCATTAAAATGTTAACAAATAAAGACTTGAAATATCTGTTTGCATGTGAGTCTCTCATTTATTAGTGTCACCTTTTAAGTTGAATTACTGAATTTTGCTCCATATTCAAATTTTTTGAGTTTCACCACCTCCTTTTTTTGGTGTCAGATTCCCAAAACAAACGGACCTAATTCTATGATGGCTCCAACATGCCCATCAAGTTGAGCAGGTTTGAACAATTTGAGCTATTTTAGCATCAAAGGACAATCTTCTGGGACAAACCCGTCTAAAAATAACCGCGACAAAGAATTAACTTTAAAACTGGAGAAGCAACTTCTGATTGTATCAGTAAGACTACCTGTTCAGGAAGGCATTTATAAATAAATAAATTACATTTTATGTTTTCCAGATGAGCACTGCATTTTTTAATTTTTTTTTACTAAATATACTTTTTAACATTGATCCTCGATTTCTATTTCAAACAGTAATGTGTGATTTATGAGGTGGTCATCAGTCTCCATATAGGTCACATGATTTAAGCTCTTCTGTTTATTGCCAGGTTTTCCAGTTTTACAATGACAGCATTCTGGTCCTAATAACCACTACACAGCAACCAATTAGGCAAGACCGACCATCCAAGCAAAGTAAATTGTCACCTTTTTATTTGAAAATACGTTCCTCAACTGTCGACATACGAAGTTAAGTGAGTTTATTTCCCAAGCCCCCTAACTACATGTCCTGACACAATCAACCATCCAAAGACTGTTTGTTGTGCTAGATACTGGAATCTGGAGCCACTGTGTCTATAACATCACTGCTGATTAAAATATCAAATAAAGGAGTTCAGATCATCACCATCAACTATGTTTCTGTCAAAAAATGCAGAAAAACCATCAACTGTAGGCTGATTAATGATGAATCTCTCTGACCTCAATGAGGAACAAGATCAACGTTAGATTGGACAAAATCCTAAACATGGAAACAAATGAGAAGCATGACTGCCTGTCACGTGTTTCGGCTGGAGGTGAAGGATGTGGACCCAAATGCAGGTAAGGCGGTTGAAAAAGGTTTAATAATGAACTGACTGGACACGACATAACACAGACCACAACTAACAATGACTCGACAGGGAACAGAAAACAGACAGGGCTTAAATACACCAGGATCAGGAAGCATGGGTGATTAGGAGACGAGAGGCAGGTAGGATCAATTAACATGAACAGAGACAGGGGATGACAGGACAGAATGTGACACTGCCTAAGGGCTGAAATAACAATAGAAATACCAAAACCTGACCATGTCAGAAGATAAACACAAAAACAATGAATCATTGGAGTGATAAAGTTTTCCCTTTTTTAGCCTTGGAATGTTGTTTTTGCTGCTTCGTGTGAGTAAACTCGTCACACTTGTTAAACTTGCACAAGCACTTGAAGAGGGGGTGCTGGGAGGTCACTGTAGATGACCTGTGTTGTTGAATTGTTTCTCAGTCTGACCTGACAGGATTGACAGATTTATTCTGGGGTGTGGTGGTTTAGTCAGGGATTAAAAGGTGCTGCTTCTGCTCAGGAGCTTAAACTGGAAAATAAGGTTCAACCGACAAGCAGGTAAGTGTTTGAAGACCCTTAACTCTTAACATTTTAGCAGGTTTTTTGCAGGTTTGACTGATAACACGACTCTTTTAGGTCAAAATGAGGATCCTTCTCACCTACTGTGGACTTGTGTTGATGCTTCTGCTGAGCGTCTCAGTGGTAAATATTTAAACATCTCTAGAATATTCGTATTTCCTGTTAAAAAATGTGTTTACAGTGAATAAATGTCACATTAAAACTGTTTTCTTAACTTCTTCACAAAACAGGGAGCAGATTTTCCTCAAGGTAAGCAACATTTTATAATTATCATTTTCATTCAGTTCAAATATTTCATGCAATATATCACAATCTACTTTAATCTTCCTCTCTTTTTCTTTTGAAACAAGACTGCTCACAGATCAGAAGACAGTCACAACGAGCACGCAACGGTGTTTATGACATCCAGCCTGCTGGAGCCAGCGCTCCCTTTAAGGTATTTAACTAAAAGAGTTTCATAACGTTTTTACAGAATCAGACTTAGTACCTCCAGGATTTGGAGATTGTTATTCTCTATATGTCTCACAGTAAAACCTGTCAAAATTCCATTTCTGATCAAAACATCACAACTTCCTGGAGGGACTCAAAAGGTGTAATTAATTAGTCCTTTAACTGTTGTAACTCTTTGAACAACCTCATTTTGTAGAAATTGAGATTAATTCTAATGAAAAAGATAACAAGTCACATTGAGACCAGTCACAAAGTTAATAAAAAATTGTTAAAAATCCCCAAAAATGTCATATATTTTATGCAAACATGGCTTTATAACTGTTGTATGCCACCCTTTTAGCCAGAAGTACTACATTAGCTAGCTTTACAGCTAATTCCTCAAACAAATGACCACATAACTCTATGTAAATAGTCATAAAATTCATAGATATTTACATGAACTGATATGAAATCTTTGAGTTTCAAATTAAAACTCTGTAAGACTATATAGCTGTTAGCTCATCTGTCTAGTCAGAACGAATCTCTGTTTCTCTGAACTGAGGTTGTTTAAAGAGGTAAGGGCAACGGTGACTCAGGGGTTAGGAGTTGCCGGTTTAAACCAAGGCTCCGGTCCATGTCAGTCTTAGTGTCCTTGGGCAAGACACTTTACCCGCTTTGCCTGCTGATGGTGGTCGGAGGTACCGGTAGTTTGTACTGCAGCCTCGTTTCTGTCAGTGTGCCCCAGGGCAGCTGTGGCTACAATGATCACCATCAGTGTGTGAATGGATAAATGACTGTAAAGTGATTTGGAGTCCTCTGACTCAGAAATGCGCTACAAGTGCAGATAATTTAGCAATAATTGTTCATGATCTTTCCGGAGAACCATTTACTGATTAAAGACCTCCCTGTTTTACTAGTTTATAAAACAACATAACAATTGCTACTAAAACTGTTTATTTTCCTGTTCTTGTCTTTTCAGGCATACTGTGAGATGCGAGTAGATGGAGGCTGGACGGTGTTTCAGATGCGCACTGGAGGAAGCTTGTCCTTTGACAGAGAATGGGCAGCGTATAAAAATGGATTTGGAAACCCGATGAGTATGTAAATAAAACTCAAACCATCAAATGTTAATATTAATATTACTTTTTCTAGTATTAGTAGACGTAGTATTAGTTCAAGTGGTATTAGTATTAACATTATTATGACGCATAGTTGGATAGAATGTAGAGGGAAATAAAAAACAATCTCTATTTTATTTTTATTTTTTTGTGCTCTGCTGCTCTCAGATGACCACTGGCTTGGTCTGGAGAAGGTTTATCTTCTGACTAAAGACACAACCAGGACATGGACTCTGAGAGTGGACCTGTGGGATTTTGAAGGTGGCAATGCTTATGCTGAGTACAAGAACTTTAGACTTGGAGATGAGCAAACAGCCTACAGACTGCAGGTTGGGGAATACAGAGGAACTGCAGGTACTGGAGATTTTATTATTTTTAGAAATAACAACCGATGAAGTCTCTGTAAAAGCTGGATACTAAATGGGTTCTATTTCTGCACAAAGGTGATGCCATCCGTGGTGCCTATCCAGGCATTGACCAAAACGGTTATGGCTTCAGCACGGTTGACCGGGACAACGACGGCTGCTCACCGTGCATTTTTGGAGACATTGCTATAGCAGACTGTGTCTCTATAGAGGGTGGTGGTTGGTGGTACAGCAAGTGTGGATCTGCTAGTTTAAACGGTGACTGGCATCCTTACGGTCAAAACATCGGATGGTCTTCTGGCCTCCACTGGCTGACGTGGAGAGGTCCTGCTCCTTATTCAGCCAAGTCCACCAGATTGATGATCAAGTCTGAGTAACGAGTTGGTTTATATTCCTGTTTGGTTGTTCTTAAAGCCAACTGTGTTTTGAGGCAAAATTGTAGTTTGTGAAGCATCAACGGAAATAAAACAATTGGAAATTCCTCTATACATTTTTGTGCTGTTGGTCTAATGTGTCCAGTGTTCTAGCAATACTCAGAAAATCTGTAGAAGTCCTTGATGTAAAGCAGGCACCCAAAAAAATGATTAAAACATAAAATATTTCAAGACATGAAACAAAGGATGACTGCATTATTAATGCCCTTAAGCGTTTCCCCCTGAAACCAAAACATCCTCATAAGAGGAGACGAGCTCCTTGTAATATGTTTTACAGATGAAACTCAAAAAATTTGAATATTGTGCAAAAGTCCATTTATTTCAGTAATTCAACTTAGAGACCATTTAAAGACTCGGGAACCCTTTCCAGGTGGATTCATTAGCTGAACATTTTCACAATATTCTACTTGTCTGAGATTTAGAATGTGGGGTTTTCATCAGCTGTAAGTCATAATCAACACAATTATAACAAATAAAGGCTGAAATATCTGGCTTTGCATGGAATGAAGTCATTGTTGAAGCTAGAAAGAATTAGTTAATATTCCTATATCAATGTATAAGCAGGTATGATCCATCACCAGTGGTTACCTGTATACCTAGTCCTAATCCCTGTGGCCTAAAATCCTGTTCTGAATGCATTTCCATCACCTTCTTGGTACAGGACATATGTAGGACAAAAGAACACTGATCATGTTCTTAATTATTGGAGGTTGTGGGTGGAGGCTGTGTGGCAGATCGTGGGCCAGACTCATCTCCCAGGCATCCACCAGTTGGACATTTACACCTTTAAATATGGCCCTGAGAACTTTATCACGCTGTAGTGAATACCAATCGCTGTTGGTCAGTGTCTCGTAAAGAGTTAGCTTTTTGGGGTTTGCAGTTCGGACGACGACCAGTGTTCCTGGAGCCCGAGTCAGCAGCCGCACCACTGCCTTCCTAATACTCAGGATCCGTCGGATGTAAACCTCAACAGGAAAAGTGCTAAAGTGTGACCAGATGCCAAGGACAACCACAGTGTTGGCGCCTCCAACCACTGTGTCCAGTTCATTGGCAACATAATGCAGCTGACTGACTGGGATACTGGCAAAACGGATTGGAGGGCCGTGGCAATGGAATGTCACTAAGGTGTTCTTAGCAAAGTCCAAAGCCATGAATGGTCCACTTTGCCTTGAGGATTTCTGGCGAAACTTTTTGAGATCTGAAAGAAGAACAAAGAGAACAAATTCAACATGAATCAATTCAAACAGTTGCCAGATATTCCTGCAAAGCACCTACCTGGCAGTGAGTGAGTGAGGTATTCAAACCACTGCCTGATGGTGGAGTCTCCATACAGGTGGACCACCTTCCCTTTCAGACATTGGCTCATTGCTGTGGAATTGTTAAAATGTTGAACTACCGTGCCATCCAAAGCTTGCCACTGACCCTGGTAGTAATATCCAGAGGGTCTACGCTTTGGAGCGTTGTTTCTTCTTCCTGGTTGGTCAGAAGGCAGGTTCAATATTAATAACAGAGTTTAGTTTGGATTTTGTTTTGGTCGGGAATTTAGCAGATTCACGTATCTTTACAAGAATGTGTGTGTGTGTGTGCGTGCGTGCGTGCGTGTGTGCGTGCGTGCGTGCGTGCGTGTGTGTGTGTGTGCGTGCGTGCGTGCGTGCGTGCGTGTGCGTGCGTGTGTGTGTGTGTGTGTGTGTGTGTGTGTGTGTGTGTGTGTGTGCCAGTGATCAATTGCTTCATATTTTAGTAGTGGTGGCAAACAATGTTTTACCTTTCAGTTTTGGCAGCACAGTGATGTTTGCAGGTCCTAAGGCTGGAATGGATTCTTTCATGTTTATGCCACTAAATCAAAGCAGACACAAAAGACACGAAACAAAATCTTTCAGACGTCATAAAAGTAACAAACTGTTCATTTAGGTTAATCAAGGAAACAAAAGAAGATCTGGGACGTCATTTATAAAACTTTGCACAGAATCCTTAGTAAAATCTTTCCTCAGAAAACAACGTCTAAAGATCTGACTTGCCTTTGAAAGAGCTTTTTCTCCACTGGTGTGAGTTTTTGCTTGAATCCTCCTCTGGCGTGGGTGATCCTCGTATCACAGGCTAAGTTCTTTGGCTTGTAGCAGAACCACTGCTCACCTGTGTTGAGGTCAGTGTAATTGCATACTTTCTCCTGGGTTGCATTGAGGCACACGTTGCAGGTGGTTGTTTGAGAGACTGATCCTGAATGGTAAACGCTGTGGAAATAAATCCTGTCAGGCTGCTCTTGGGTTAGCTTTTGCAGCACTGTGACTGCCTCGCTGGGGTGAACCAGGGTCACCTGTGATAACAGAGAACAATAATTATCTGTAGACAACACCATCAGACATAGTTTTATAGTCTGCAATAAAAAATAAAGTAATTTTGTTACATGTGGATACAATAAACTTGACATAAAGACACATCATCAATTAGCTAATTCCTTCCATCACTGTAGGATTACCTCAACTCGTGCACTTCCTTCCCAGAGTAAAGAGAAGAAGGCAGAATAGGAACCATTGAGATGATCAACCACTTGCCCCGCCACACCTGCATGGAGCTTTGGATTGTACAGACGGGCAAATAGAACATCTCCTCCAGCCTTCTTGGGATTACCATGAAAATCGCTAATGTTTATCAAGACCTCCAGTTCTTCTCCTGTGTGCCAACTTCCCCCTCCTTTCCGTGGGAGAACGATGAAGGAGCTATGAGCGGGATCACTGGTCTTATCCAGGGAAAAAGGAGATGGTAAAGGAGGAGTTTCGGGCCACGATATTAAGTCTTGTAGAAGGTCAACATCAACAGCATCGTTTGAGATTAGTGGATGGAAGGAGCAAGCCCTGTTGGGCCTGTGAGAGTCGGTGGAGACAGTCGGGGGGCTCTTCACTTTGGAAATTATAGTTGCCTTAACTTTACTTTCAAACTAAAAGAAAGTTGAGAGAATAAAAAAAATAAGAATCAAAGTCACATATTTAACTAAAACTACTAAATAGTGACCACTTCTAATGGTAAACATCAACAAAACTACAGCGGTCACTTTGTAATTGACTAATATCTCTTTGCATTGTTACAGCAGATGTTTTATGGAAGCCCATTCCCGCCACTCAGATAGAAAAAATATTATCTCATAATTATGACTTAGCTATGTGAGATAGCTAAGTCATAATTATGAGATAATAATTTTTTAAAATCTGAATGGCGGGAATGGTCTTCCATAGTAAAAATGTGATGAGATCCTAACAAAAGATTTACTAAATTTTTTTGCTCAAAGTTTATTTTGCTTGTAAGTTATGATTAATGTGATGGACACTCACCGCTGGTGGAGTAAAGGTCTTTGTTTTAGTCAACTCCGTGTGCAGCAACAGGATTAAAACACCCAATACCAATAACAGGAGGATTGTACCATGTTTCCAAATGCAAATGTTCCTCATCTGATACTGGATTAAAAGAGAGAGAGAGAGAGAGAGAGAGAGAGAGAGAGAGAGAGAGAGAGAGAGAGAGAGAGAGAGAGAGAGAGAGAGAGAGAGAGAGAGCTCTTACTGATGATGTGAACAAAAGTTACTCAGTGAGTTTGATCAGATGCTAGTTAATTCTCCCCTGTACTAATTGTGACCCCTATTCTATACCATACACTATTTCATACCCAGCAGTTTATGTTTCATCCTAGATGGGTATGAAATAGTTAACAAGCAAACAAATACCATCAGTTTGGAAGTCTGCTTTTGTGACTCCTTTACTAAAAGGTGGTGACCCAGCTCTATCAACAAATTACAGACCAATATCTAATCTGTGTGTCCTGGCAAAAACTCTAGAGACCCTAGTAAGTGAACAATTGAAAGACTTTTTATATTCAAATGACCTTCTCTCAAGTCTGCAATCAGGTTTCAGAAAAAAGCACAGCACCGTCACTGTAGCCACAAAGGTGATCAATCATATTCTTGTTGCTCTGGATAAAAAGCAGTACTGTGCCTCACTTTTTATTGATCTGTCAAAAGCCTTTGACACTGTAGACCATGCTGTTTTAAAACAAAAGCTTCCTTGTTTGGGATTGTCTGAACATGCAATCTCATGGTTCACAGACTACTTGAATGACAGAACTCAATGTGTTAAATGTGATGGGTTGACCTCTGAATTTTTGAGTGTCCACAAGGGAGTACCACAGGGATCAGTTTTGGGACCCCACTTGTTCATTATGTATATTAATGACATAGGACAAAATGTGTTGGATGCTAATTTGCACTTTTGCACTGATGACACAATCATTTACTGTTTTGGAACATCCCCCACTAAAGCTGTTGAATTCTTACAGAAAGCCTTTAATGAGGTCCAACAAACACTTCTGCAGTTAAAATTGGTCCTCAATGCTGACAAGACTAAACTAATGTTGTTTTCAAACTCTAAAAAAAGACCTGTAAGTATGCCCCCAGTGACCACTCTGGAGGGAAATATCATAGAGGTGGTCCACACATACAAATACCTTGGTGTCTGGCTCGACGACTCCCTCTCCTTCAAGCCCCATATAGATAATCTTGTGAAGAAACTCAAACTCAGACTGGGTTTCTTTTTTCGAAATAAACTGTGTTTTTCTTTTGAGGCCAAAAAACGACTAGTTACTGCAACATTTCTGTCTATTCTGGATTATGGAGACCTTTTGTATATGAATGCCTCAGCACAGTGTCTTGGTAAGATTGATGTGGTTTATCATGCCTCGCTGAGGTTTATTACTAACTGTAGCCCACTGACCCATCATTGTGAACTGTATTCTCGAGTGGGATGGCCTTCTTTGTCCACCAGGAGGTTGGCACATTGGTACACTTTCATTTACAAGGCCATGCTTGGATTACTACCCAACTACATCTGTAACTTAATCTCACGGAGAAGTGTAACTTCTCACAGTCTGCGTGCAAACGATCAGTTGTTACTCTGTGTTCCGTTTGCTCGCACTAAACTGGGCAAAAGGGCTTTTGTTCACTCTGCTCCTTCTGCATGGAACAGGCTGCAGGAAAACTGGAAACTAACCGGGTTTATCTCCTTGAATACACTTAAAACCAAACTGAGAGCCCTTGAGACAGATTCCCTGTGTTGTAATTCCCTTCTGTAATTCTGTACATAACATGTCTGTGCAACTGAAAAATATATATATATGTTGTAACTGTAACTTTTGCTGCCTCTTGGCCAGGACTCCCTTGAAAATTAGGTTTTTAATCTCAATGGGACCTTCCTGGTTAAATAAAGAATAAATAAAAATAAAATAAAAACCCTTTGCACCCATGCACAGATCCCCACATTGATAAATTCATGCAACCCTTACATATTCTTGCATATGTTACTCTTTGATGTGATGCTTTTCAGCTTTGGTTGTCCAAGTGCATCAGGAAAAAAAGTCCAAGAACCTTTTCAATTAAAATATCAATAATGGAAAAGGAACAATAAGCAGTTCTGCAGAAGTAAGCGATACAAATTATAATACTTTTACTTTACAGTCAATGAATAATGTTCTTACCTCAGCAGAGACTCTTTAGGAGAAGATAAATTGAATCCAGCAACAGCTTTTACCATCCTGTAGCTAATCGTGTTGATGTTTAGTTAACTTCCAGTTAACAAAAGGAAGAGCAGTGATCACATACAGCACCTACACAGTCCACAACTGTATTTATTGATCTTCTTGAACTTACACCCATTATATAAAATAGCTGCTTTTTTTTTGACTCAGATAAGGTTAGACGGCTGAAGAGGGAGATCAGTCTCTCTACTGAAACAAGTGTCTCTCTAATAAATTAGGGAAGATCCTGAAGTCTGTCCAAGCTCCACCTCTCCACTGAGTTCAAATCACAGTTAAGCAAACACTGGAGAGAGACCAGCATCTCCCCCCCCTTCTCTTGCAATCCATGTATCTATTTACCTATAGTCACACACACACACACACACACACACACACACACACACACACACACACACACACACACACACACACACACACACACACGCACACACACATATACACTGCCTGGCCAAAAAAAAGTCACCACCAAAAAAAAAAAGGTCACACACTCTAATATTTGCACCGTCTTTAGCTTTGATTACAGCCCACATTCGCTGTGGCATTGTTTCGATAAGTTTCTGAAATGTCATCAGATTTAATACCATCCAGTGTTGCAATAATGTTTCACCAAGATCTTGCATTGATGATGGTAGAATCTGACCGCTGCACAAAGCCTTCTCCAGCACATCCCAAAGATTCTCAATGGGGTTCAGGTCTGGAGTCTGTGGTGGCCAATCCATGTGTGAAAATGATGTCTCATGCTCCCTGAACCACTCTTTCACTATTTGAGCCCGATGAATCCTGACATTGTCATCTTGGAATATGGCCGTGCCATCAGGGAAGAACACATCCATTGATGGAATAACCTGGTCATTCAGTATATTCAGGTAGTCAGCTGACCTCATTCTTGCAGCCCATCCTGTTGCTGAACCTAGACCTGACCAACTGCAGCAACCCCAGATCATAGCCCCGCCCCCACAGGCTTGTACAGTAGGCACTAGGCATGATGGGTGCATCACTTCATCTGCCTCTCTTCTTACCCTGATGCACCCATCACTCTGGAACAGGCTCCATCTGGACTCATCAGACCACAGGACCTTCCATTGCTCCAGAGTCCAATCTTTATGCTTCCTAGCACATTGAAGCCTTTTTTGCTGGTTTGCTTCACTGATTAGTGGTTTTCTGTTAGGGATTTTCCCAATCAACCTACCCGGAACTGAGGAGATAAGAGAGAGACAATGAACCACACATGTAACCGTTTGCAAAGGGTGACAGACCAACTCAGGACAGAGTGTAGTCTGCCCCGAGCGGCTGCCAGCAGAGTTTATTTAAAGTATGTGATAAGGCAGTGGGTGTGTTTACATGATGTGTGTGAGAGTGTGTGTGTGTGTGTGAGATTCAGATGTGTGTGAGAGTGTGTGTGTGTGTGTGAGATTCAGAGATGAGGTGCAGAGGAAATAGAAAAGCAGTACAGGACTTAGAAATTCTATAACATTTTCCTACACACAGATGTTAAGTCCCGATCCCTTGGGATCCCTTCGCATTGTGCTTGTGGAATTATCTGACTTTCACTATTAAACATATCCTTGAGTTCTCTGTTGTTTTTCTTCTATTTGATTTCACCAAATGTTTAAGCGATCGCTGATCACGATCATTCATTATTTTTTTCCGGCCACATTTCTTCCTTAAAGACGATGGATCCCCACTATCCTTCCAGTTTCTAATAATGCATTGGACAGTTCTTAAATGCATACAATGTTTCTGAATTTCAGGAAAGAACCGCCCTCTCCACGTTTTGAAACATGCGTATGCGCAACACTCTCCCAGCCCCTGAGAGGGATCGCCCAGTTATCCTCGTGCACGCTCTGTTTACAAGTAGCTGCCGGCCTTGCAGCACACACTCACACTGCTGTCTGTCTACTTCTGCACCTTATTCCTTTTCTGATTTGTTTATGCTTCCATAGCATATGATTTTCCACCCATGGGATCAATAAAGTATTTCCATTGGGATAAACTTCTCTGCTAATAACCACCAGGTTTATTCTCAGATCAGAATCAAACAACTCTTCCCTGGAAAGTTAGAATATAGTCATCGGCCTTGTGGAAAAGCTTCACCAGAATGATTGACAGTTATGTGGACCAATGGTTTAGATGATCCACCCGGAAGTAAAGAACATCCGCAATACCTTTAACCCAATTTTAGTCGTTTCTGCAATCTCCTTAGATGTTTTCTCTGCTTGATGCATGCCAGTGATGTCACCCTTCTCAAACAGACTAACATCTTTTCCACGACCACCAGATGTGTCTTTCCACATGTTGTTTAACTCATTCGCTGCCATTGACGACTTTAGTCGTGTCTAAAGCGGATCTTCATCCGTGTATGTCACACATCACGTGATCAGGAAGCAGAAAATCAATGGGACGTTGCTGTGAAAAAAAGCAATGCGCCAACCGGAAATGCTTCTGCAGCTCACGCTTCGACAACAGATTTTGAAAGAACAGATAACGCTAGAAATACAGTGATTGCCCCTCATTGATTGCCTGGAGGAGGTTAGAGCTTGGATGGGTTCCTGCTTTTTAAGTTTTAATGAGGGCAAAACGGAGGTCGTTATTTTTAATCCTAGCGCTACTCATGCTTCTAAGCAAGAAGTCGACCTCTCTTCATTGGCCTCCTTTAAGAAGGAGCTAGTCACTGATTTGGGTGTGAAGTTGGATGCATCACTAAAGCTAGAGACTCACATTAATGGAGTTGTGCGCTCTTGCTTTTTTTTTATCTTCGTCATCTATCCAAGATCAAGCCTCTGGTGTCGCAGGCTCACTTGGAGACTGTAGTCCATGCTTTTATTACTTCACGTCTAAACTACAGCAACTTTCTTTACTCAGGAGTTAGCAAGGCTGCACGTGTGCGGATCCAGCTTGTGCAAAACGTTGCTGCTAGATTCCTGACCGGCACCAAAATGCGGGAGCATATCACCCCTGTTTGGGCCCATCTGCATTGGCTTCCCGTTTCATTCAGGGTCAGCTTTAAGATACTTGTCTTTGTTTACAAGTCTCTGCAGGGCTGTGCTCCGGGCTTTTTGTCTGATCTTCTCACTCGATATGTCCCATCACGTGCACTTAGGTCATCACAGCAAGACTTGCTGGTCGTTCCACGAATGAAGTGCTCGACCAGAGGAGGCAGGGCCTTCTTAGTTTTGGCCCCTATGGAATGACCTTCCACTCATGGTCAGACAAGCACCCTCGCTGTCGGTTTTTAAGAGTTGGATGAAGACCCACTTTTATACTGTGGCGTTCCCTCAGCATGTGAGTTAGCTATATTTTTAGATAATTTAGCCAGTTCTTATTCATTGTTAATCTCTTTTTTACTATCATCTTTGGTTTTATCTCCTGCTTTTATTTGTCGTAATTTATATTGTGTGGGCCCTTGTTTGGGTCAATGATGTTTTAAATTCTTTTGTGTGTGTGCAGCACTTTGGTTCGCCTTCTGGCTGAAGGAAAGTGCTTTATAAATAAAGCTGATGATGAGAATATCTCCGCCAAGACAAATTAAAATTTTATTTATTTTATTTATTCTTTATTTAACCAGGAAGGTCCCATTGAGATTAAAAACCTCATTTTCAAGGGAGTCCTGGCCAAGAGGCAGCAAAAGTTACAGTTACAAAAAAATAAAAGAAAGAGATTTATATAGAAATAATTCCAAACCAGCAGATAGTTGGGCCTTTGTTAAATCAAGAGATTCTGTAAAAAAGGAGTGTCAGAAAAGATTTTCCTCTAAACACTCCTTTATGGAGTTCAATCCTAACAATTCCCTGAGACAAAACCTGGTTTGTTTACAGGTCGTTACACCCAAACACAAGCTGAGTGATGTGGTTAGTGCAGTGAGGAGTATTCAGACACGTTAGTTGTGACATTTACCGACAACAGCAATGAAGTCATTGTTGAAGCTAGAAAGAATTAGTTAATATTCCTATATCAATGTATAAGCAGGTATGATCCATCACCAGTGGTTACCTGTATACCTAGTGCTAATCCCTGTGGCCTAAAATCCTGTTCTGAATGCATTTCCATCACCTTCTTGGTACAGGACATATGTAGGACAAAAGAACACTGATCATGTTCTTAATTATTGGAGGTTGTGGGTGGAGGTTGTGTGGCAGATCGTGGGCCAGACTCATCTCCCAGGCATCCACCAGTTGGACATTTACACCTTTAAATATGGCCCTGAGAACTTTATCCTGCTGCAGTGAATACCAGTCGCTGTTGGTCAGTGTCTCGTAAAGAGTTAGCTTTTTGGGGTTTGCAGTTCGGACGACGACCAGTGTTCCTGGAGCCCGAGTCAGCAGCCGCACCACTGCCTTCCTAATACTCAGGATCCGTCGGATGTAAACCTCAACAGGAAAAGTGCTAAAGTGTGTCCAGATGCCAAGGACAACCACAGTGTTGGTGCCTCCAACCACTGTGTCCAGTTCATTGGCAACATAATGCAGCTGACTGACTGGGATACTGGCAAAACGGATTGGAGGGCCGTGGCAATGGAATGTCACTAAGGTGTTCTTAGCAAAGTCCAAAGCCATGAATGGTCCATTTTGCCTTGATGATTTCAGGTCAAAGTCTTTGAGATCTGAAAGATGAACAAAGAGAACAAATTCAGCATGAATAAATTCAAACAAGGCAAGGCAGCTTTGTTTGTATAGCACATTTCAAACACGGAGGCAATTCAATGTGCTTTACAGAGCAGGAGCAACAAAAACATTAATCAAAATACACAAAGAAATCATTCAGACAATTAGATAGAAGGCATAGTCAAAAGTTTAGCAGTTACAGTGCAGAAGGAGCAGCATAAGAAACATTCAATCATAGGCTGATGAATACACAAAGGCTTTTAATTTTAATTTAAAAGCTACTAGAGTTGGGGCACGTTTGAGGTCATAAGGAAGCTGATTCCATCTATGTGCTGCATAATGACTAAAAGCAGCTTCACCCTGTCTGGTTCTGACCCGAGGTTCTACCAGCTGACTGCTGTCTAGGGATCTGAGAGCCCTGCTAGGTGTATATACTGGAAGGAGCTCCAACATGTACTTAGGCCCCATACCATTGAGTGATTTATAGACTAGTAGAAGCACTTTAAAATCGATTCTGTAGTTTACTGGTAACCAGTGCAGAGTTTTTAGAATAGGGGTGGCTGTGCTCAGTTCTCTTAGTTCTTGTTAGGGCCCTAGCAGCAGCATTCTGAATAAGCTGCAGTTGTTTTACGGCTGTTTTGGGAAGACCAGTCAGAAGACCGTTGCAATAATCTATTGCCAGACATAATCAGTTGCCAGATATTCCTGCAAAGCACCTACCTGGCAGTGAGTGAGTGAGGTATTCAAACCACTGCCTGATGGTGGAGTCTCCATACAGGTGGACCACCTTCCTTTTCAGACATTGGCTCATTGCTGTGGAATTGTTAAAATGTTGAACTACCGTGCCATCCAAAGCTTGCCACTGACCCTGGTAGTAATATCCAGAGGGTCTACGCTTTGGAGCATTGTTTCTTCTTCCTGGTTGGTCAGAAGGCAGGTTCAATATTAATAACAGAGTTTAGTTTGGATTTTGTTTTGGTCGGGAATTTAGCAGATGCACGTATCTTTACAAGAATGTGTGTGTGTGTGTGCGTGCGTGTGTGTGTGTGTGTGTGTGTGTGTGTGTGTGTGTGTGTGTGTGTGTGTGTGTGTGTGTGTGTGTGTGTGTGTGTGTGTGTGTGTGTGTGCCAGTGATCAATGGCTTCATATTTTAGTAGTGGTGGGAAACAATGTTTTACCTTTCAGTTTTGGCAGCACAGTGATGTTTGCAGGTCCTAAGGCTGGAATGGACACTTTCATGTTTATGCCACTAAATCAAAGCAGACACAAAACACACAAAACAAAATCTTTCAGACGTCATAAAAGTAACAAACTGTTCACAAAGTGCTCAAGGAAACAAAAGAAGATCTGGGACGTCATTTATAAAACTTTGCACAGAATCCTTAGTAAAATCTTTCCTCAGAAAACAACGTCTAAAGATCTGACTTGCCTTTGAAAGAGCTTTTTCTCCACCGGTGTGAGTTTTTGCTTGAATCCTCCCATGGCGTGGGTGATCCTCGTATCACAGGCTAAGTTCTTTGGCTTGTAGCAGAACCACTGCTCACCTGTGTTGAGGTCAGTGTAATTGCATACTTTCTCCTGGGTTGCATTGAGGCACACGTTGCAGGTGGTTGTTTGAGAGACTGATCCTGAACGGAAAGAGCTGTGGAAATAAATCCTGTCAGGCTGCTCTTGGGTTAGCTTTTGCAGCACTGTGACTGCCTCGCTGGGGTGAACCAGGGTCACCTGTGATAACAGAGAACAAGAATTATCTGTAGAAAACACCATCAGACATAGTTTTAGTGTCTGCAATAAAAAATAAAGTAATTTTGTTACATGTGGATACAATAAACTTGACATAAAGACACATCATCAATTAGCTAATTCCTTCCATCACTGTAGGATTACCTCAACTCGTGCACTTCCTTCCCAGAGTAAAGAGAAGAAGGCAGAATAGGAACCATTGAGATGATCAACCACTTGCCCCGCCACACCTGCATGGAGCTTTGGATTGTACAGACGGGCAAATAGAACATCTCCTCCAGCCTTCTTGGGATTACCATGAAAGTCGCTAATGTTTATCAAGACCTCCAGTTCTTCTCCTGTGTGCCAACTTCCCCCTCCTTTCCGTGGGAGAACGGTGAAGAAGCTATGAGCGGGATCACTGGTCTTATCCAGGGAAAAAGGAGATGGTAAAGGAGGAGTTTCGGGCCATGATATTAAGTCTTGTAGAAGGTCAACATCAACAGCATCGTTTGAGATTAGTGGATGGAAGGAGCAAGCCCTGTTGGGCCTGTGAGAGTCGGTGGAGACAGTCGGGGGGCTCTTCACTTTGGAAATGATAGTTGCCTTAACTTTACTTTCAAACTAAAAGAAAGTTGAGAGAATAAAAAAAATAAGAATCAAAGTCACATATTTAACTAAAACTACTAAATAGTGACCACTTCTAATGGTAAACATCAACAAAACTACAGCGGTCACTTTGTAATTGACTAATATCTCTTTGCATTGTTACAGCAGATGTTTGGGCTCATCGTTTCATAAAACATTATGCATCCGTTTACAAAGTAGTGGAATAAATATGCCTGCTGGGGGGAAAGTGATGAGATCCTAACAAAAGATTTACTGAATTTTTTTTGCTCAAAGTTTATTTTGCTTGTAAGTTATGATTAATGTGATGGACACTCACCGCTGGTGGAGTAAAGGTCTTTGTTTTAGTCAACTCCGTGTGCAGCAACAGGATAAAAACACCCAATACCAATAACAGGAGGATCGCATGTTTCCAAATGCAAATGTTCCTCATCTGTTATTGGGTTAAAAGAGAGAGAGAGAGAGAGAGAGAGAGAGAGAGAGAGAGCTCTTACTGATGGTGTAAACAAAGGTTTCTTAGGCTGTGTCCAAATCCAGGGGTTGCGTGCTCAAGTGGTCGAATTCTAAGACCAGTGACGTCACAGCGCCACTACAAAAACCGTCCAAATTCCAAGAATGCTCAGAATGCGGTCTTGAAATCTGTTCTTCTTTTCCCCGAATTTGAGAACAGGTGTGATGTAGTCTCTGTGGTCTCCTCATCTCTATAAATCACGTGATGCACTGCGGCATTGGTTTCTGTACCGGCAACAATGGCAGAAGAAACGGGAGACGCAGCAGGAGAGCAGCAGTAACTTTAAATGACAGCTTATTAAAATCTGACTGTACAAAAAGTAAAAGCCTGAAGTGGTTGTGCTTTTAGGCGTTTCCCGTTTTCCCGTTTTGTATTCTTGTTCTTAATTACAGTTCATAAAATTTGTAAATCATAAAATAAATACAATTAACCGTGAATAATCCGGCATAGTGGATCCATATTTTGTAATGGATTTCCTTTAGGCAGTTGCTAGGTGACAGGATGACATCCACCTACCCTAAGTAGGGGTGGGACTATTATTTAAGGCTAGACTCTCCACATTCACAGCTGTTAACATCCGTTCTAACCGGTCACGGAAGAACACGTTCTCCTGAGACCAATGAGGACGGGTACTCATGAGCATGCAACCCCTGGATTTGGACACAGCCTCAGTGAGTTTGATCAGACGCTGGTTAATTCTCCCCCCTACTAAATTTTACCCCTATTCCGTACCGTACACTATTTCATGGCAAAATGTTAAATGGCCTGTATTTGTATAGCACCTTCTTAGGCTTCTACAACCCCTCAAGGCGCTTCACAACACAATCAGTCATCCACCCATGCACACACACATTCACACGCTGGTGGGGATGAGCTACATCATAGCTACAGCTGCTACAGAGGCTAGGCCTGCCGTACACTGGCACCACCGATCCCTCTGACCACCACCAGCAGGCAATGCGGGTTAAGTGTCTTGCCCAAGGACACAATGACAGCAACAGACTGAGTGGGACGTGAACCTGCAACCTTCCGATTGCAAGGCGGCCACTTAACTCCTCTGCCACCATCGCCCCATACCCAGTAGTTGATATTTCATCCTAAATGGGTATGATATAGTTACCCTATTGCACCCATTGTTGTAGAAAAACTCCTCACTGGCTCCTTGTATGAATGTATGTAACCTTTAATTAACCAGGAAAGAAAACCCTTGAGATTAAAAATCTCATTTACATCTTGCCTTCTCACGTAGAGGACAGTCCTCCTTGTGAGCTTACTTCAACATTTGCTATCTTTGTCCAGCAACAGTCAAAACTTTTCTATTTACAGAACTTCTTGTTTCTATCTACTCAAGCAGATGTTTGCTGTTCTGCTTATATTTCTTGTTATTTGTTCTAAACTTTAACCACACGTCCTGAAAGAAAACATTTGTTAGTCACACACACAAGCATTTGAGCTTCTGCATACACTTGCATTCTATACGCTACGTATTTATGATACTGTGTAAAATAAAAAATGAAAAATAATCCTTTCACCGTGCACACATGCACAGATCCCCACACTGATAAATGCATGCAACCCTTACATATTCTTGCATATGTTACTCTTTGATGGGATGCTTTTCAGCTTTGGTTGTCCCAGAGCATTAGGAAAAACGTCCAAGAACCTTTTCAATTAAAATATCAATAATGGAAAAGGAACAATAAGCAGTTCTGCAGAAGTAAGCAATACAAATTATAAAACTTTTACTTTACAGGCAACGAATCATGTTCTTACCTCAGCAGACTCAGGAGAAGATAAATTGAATCTAGAAAAAGCTTTTACCATCCTGCAGCTGACAAAAGGAAGTGCAGTGATCACATACAGCACTACAAAGTCCACAACTGTATTTACTGATCTTCTTGAACTTACACCCATGATCTAAAGCAGCCGCTTTTATGATGACTCATAACGAGGGAGCTCAGTCTCTCTGCTTGGTTAGGAACTAGCTTCCGTGTCTTAACATCTGTGGTCTGTATTTCTTCCTTTGGCCAGTTTATTACCCCTGCAGGTTTTCTGATTACTGGCAGGGCGTAGCTGTTTATTGTCCAGATCTTGTTCTTGCCATTTAGCTGACTTCTTAGGACTTACTTCTTACTTATAGTAGGTATTTGGCTGTGGGTCCTTTCCTTGCGGCTTCATCGAGGTTGCCATTTGCTTGTGGGATACCAACCTACCATGTAGCTGTCCTCAATGTCTGCTATTGTTCCCTCTGGGAGTGAAACCCCTTCTGTGTGGACTACCTTCCCTTTCTTTGTCACCATCCGACCGCACTTCTCAAGTCAGAATGACATTCCGATATCAGTGCTGTAGATCCTGGTGGTGTGGATCAGTGAGTCGATGTCTCGCACACTCTTGGCATTCAGCTTAACTGATCCTTACAAAACCATTAACAAAACAAAGCTCACACATTAACATTGGAAAGACTGAATTGTCAAAAGTTTGTAAATAAAATGCTTTGGTTTATGTCAGTACAATCAGCTGGGCACCACAGGGAATCGAACCCCATCTCATTGAGAGTACCATCACCAGTGCTTTTTACTTTTTGTTTTGACACGGAAAAGCAAAACCTGCATCAAGAAATACATAAATGACCTCAAAATGCAGGAAAAACAAACCTTTACTCATCTGTTTAGACCTGATTCTAGATATGTTTTGTGATTAGTTCAATTGTTTCTTTTAAATTTTTGGGTGATTTCACTTTAATTCATTTTAGTTTATTTATTTAGCGCTAGATCACAACACAAATAATCTCAAAGCACTTTACAAAGTAAAATTCCAAATGAAATTTAAAAATTTGTCAAGAGAGACGTTTTGCGACAAAAAATGGTATCATATGCGCAAACACTGTTAAAATGGCGTCCAGATGAATAGGGAAAAAAAGTCCCTAATGAAGCCTGAGGGTTAAAGGGATATTCCACCAAAAACTGAAATTTTGTTTGTTGACATATTTCCCAGAGTGGCAAAAAACTAATTTTAACCAGCTCAGTCATTCTCCTGACCCGGGTGTACTCATTTCGCTTTAGCTTAGCATAAAACACAGTAAGTGAATGGATCCAACTAGCATTGTGAGTTAAAATGTCCTTAAAATCACTCAGTAATGATCTCAATTTCTGCTTGGTGACCTAAATAATCACACTGACTGCAAGTGAAAATAATTAGTAACATAAAAAGATCACAGGTGCCATTTTAGACTTGGGACTACTTTGTGACAAAGCACAGCTGTAAGCCTCCACTGAAAGGTGCAAGGCATCCCCAAACCCAAAGTCTGCCTGCTGTAAATGGTTTAGTTCACCAGCATGCGTTGCTGGTGAACTAAACCATTTCCCAATTCTTGAATCTGTTCCTTGTAAGACGTGCAGTTTGTTTCTGCAGCAATTCTCTTTTCCTTCTCCTGCATCAGACAGCTGTTATTGTTCTGCAGCTTTCTTTTTAAAGTATCCACCTGTTGTAAGGGTTCCTCATTTTGTTTGATGTCAGGTGATTCCTGCTGGGCTGGCTCAGATCCAGGGACCTCCATCTCAGCAGATAAATTTGATTTCTGTTGAACTATCTCAGATTTAGACTTAGTCTCAACAAAAAGATGAGTTTTGCTGTATTTTATCTATAAAAGTCTCCATTTGTTGTGTCTGGAACATCTGTTCAGAGATTATTGTTAGCAAAGTCGAATGCCCCACAACGGTCTCCTAGAATGAGTTGGCTCAAGACGAAGGATTCAAGTCTCTTAACACATCTTTAATGTCATCTTAGGATTCACACCATCATACTCCATTCCACTGCACAACAAATTCACTACAAACAAAGTGCTCTATATACAGGTGTAGTCCATCAGCTTGATTACTGGCCAATCTGCTCTTACCAGGAAATTACATCATAACTAAGAAAAAAAACCACCTTCAAAATAAAAGCATACATATTGAGAGCATATTGTACACAGGTCAACAGTTTCGTCTTCACAGAGTCAAAGTTAATCTCTAAATTGTAATCAACTTTCGCTTTTTGCAGACAAATACATACCATGACATTTCAGTTTTGCTTGAAATCAAACTCATCTGAGGGAAACAAGGTGCTGAATGTCACGAGTGGAACTTGGTCATATAATGTTTAATTTGTGAGCAGAGCAGCATGTGTTGTGTGTGTGTGTGTGTGTGTGTGTGTGTGTGTGTGTGTGTGTGTGTGTGTGTGTGTGTGTGTGTGTTGTGTGTGTGTGTGAATGGAGCCAGGACTTGGATTAGAGGCGGATACAGTATCAGTTACATGAATGAATAGTGATCATGGGCCAAAGACCTGAGTATATGTGTGCTTTGTTGTTTGAGGATGGTTGGTATTAACTTTGGGAAAATGAAATGCAGACAAAAATTAACCTCATTTGGCTCATTTACACTTTGGTCAGCTCGGCCTGGGCTACTCTTCTCAATGAGCAGCGGTGCTGCCGTGGGCTCCTCTCACATCCAAGAGCACTCACAGCAGATGGTCAGTCCTCACGCTGCCACTCCGCCCGATCCGAGCTGCAGTCAGAAAAGATGTTTACCTCACTGCATCCAGACTGTCAGTGGATCACACACGAGGGAAGCTGCCGCTGATTGATTCTACCCGCGCCAATCAGAGACTCCCACTTGTAGGTAGGCGTGAGAGTGACATAACTTGGGTCCGTTCAGCACAAAATGAACTGCAGGGAAGCAAGGCTGAAAAAAGTGGTCGGCTCTGCACGGGCAACACCAATGTAGATGTAATGACCCCATCCGGCCCAGACTGAGCGGACCATAGCGTAAATGCTGCTATTTTGTATCAAAAAATGCTTTTCCTTGTCAACACAAAAGGTAAAAGACACTGGTAATGGTACTCAATGAGACGGGGTTCGATTCCCTGTGGTACCCCGCTGATTGTACTGACATAAACAAAAGCCTTTTAATGTAAACCTAAATTTTGACAATTCCGTCTTTCTAAACCAAATTTGTGAGCCTTGTTTTATTAATAGTTTAGTTTGGATCAGTTAATTATGCTTAATGAAAGAATGCTCATAAATTAAGTTAATCTTATCAACACCTGAGGAGTGTTACCACAATACTGGATTTTAGTAAGAAGCAAAAATAAATAATTATAATAGTCAGTGTATTGCCAGTATTGTTTAGTATATAATATAATATGGGTACATATTAACCATATATATAAAACATTCCCACCTCACCCTCCACGGGTGAGCTCATCCTTCCAAGCTCAGGTCCTCTACCATATCAGTGCTGTAGATCCTGCTGGTGTGGATCAGTAAGTCAGGGGGTGTTTCTCAGTCTCAAGGAACCTCGCCTTGATGCCTTGGTCCCGCCCCGGTTGCCTAGGAGATACGTCATCAGGAACTGCCAAGGCGTGTTCCAATTGGTTCCAATGTTCATGTGCTTCCAAGGCATCTGTCCTCCGTTTGTTAGCCGTTTAGCTAATTGAGCAAGGATACACGAGAGGTGCCTTGGTGCCTTCTCTTGGTAAAAAATTTCCCAGAATGCAGCGCGGTATTTTCAAACAGATGTGATCAGGAGCCGGCAGCAGCTACTTTGGGGGCAAATTTCCAGTTTAAATGTAAGTCAACTAATTGTAGCTATTGGGCTTATATGTAAAAGGTTTATTTACATCCAAATCAGTTATGTATGGTTGGTTAGTTGCTTAGTAGTTGCAGCTTTGGTGGCTAGCAGGCACTAACTCACTTACACATTTGATTTAACCAATATATACACAATTAAGAAAATAAAAGGCTCAATATTAAAACTTAACATTATTATGATGGGAGGGACATCAACAGGGCACGTAAGCAGGGGTGGGTTCTGGCCGGCCGTGGTCACATGGGACAAGTCTGTTCCATTTAACCGTTTTCTTTCACCAAGGAAGGACAGTGTCCTCAGAAGCAAGGCGTCTGGCCTGGCAAGGCAGTGCCTTGGCAGGCAAGGCAAGGTGAGGTTCCTTGAGATTGAGAAACACCCAATGTCTTAATCACTCTTGGCATTTAGCTTTATGTCATTCATGTGGGGTGGCTGATTGTTGTTCCATTCTTGAGTCGGTATTCATAGCCAGTCTTGTTGATGCATTTGAGCAACATCAGGAAAAAGGAACACGAGAAACTAGAGAAGTACCAGAGCCTCAAAGAAGAACTTGAGAAACCCTGGAGAGTGAAGACATCAGTGTTGCCCGTGGTCATCGGGGCACTCAGGGCACTGGCCCCCAAACTGGAGGAGTGGCTAGAGCGTGTGTGTGTGTGTGTGTGTGTGTGTGTGTGTGTGTGTGTGTGTGTGTGTGTGTGTGTGTGTCGTTATTATTGACCTTGTGTTTTTTATTGTACCTTTTCATCCAATTTTATGATGTTTTGTTACACTGGCTGAAAGCTGGTTTATGTTTTTGTCCAAATGTCTCTTTCTCCTACAGAGACAGACGCCTCTTTCCCTTAAGACCCAAATTATTACTGTCTGAGATGATAACAAGATTGTCAAAGCTATGTGAGATGATTTATGGCTAAGCACAACAAAATCCAACAGACTGCTTGGATACAAGCACAATCTAGGCCCTCGTGTTTGAACAGTAGGCTAGTGAATATGGAGCAACATGAAGGATCTCTGCAGCAGCTGAGTTATTATCTGACAGATCGGGGCTGTTTCCCCCGAGCTAGAGGCACCTCCTCAAGGTGAAGAGAAATCCTCTCAGAGTCCTCAGCAAAGGCCGGGGGTCAGAGATTATTCTCAGATTTTAAAGTGGCCTCTTATTATAGTTTTACATTCATCAGTTTGCAGATAAATGTACCACTTAAGAAATGTCAGGATACTCTCTATGGCAGAGTGGTAAACGACAGACAGCAGTCTGATGAACAGGTTGGACCTTTAAAGGACTCAGAGTGAAGGTAGGTTGTGTGAGGTGTGTGTGTGTGTGTGTGTGTGTGGCCAGAAATGTAAAACTGTGCATCATCTCCACACAGTCATTATTTGACTGACAGGTGATCAGATCTACACCTCCTTAAAGAGCAGGTTTACTGAGAAACTGTTTTTTATTTGTTATTTTTTAAATATGATCAGTCACTGAGTTTCACATGCAGGCTGAACGTGAAAATAGTCTTCTAGCCCTATTTCCTGCATTAGCTGCTGATTGAAAATCGACGAGGAAACACTCAAGTCAGAAAAAGACACACAGATCTATGTCACACTGAAAATTAGCATTTATGGACTCATCCTTCTTGGGTCGCGATCGATGGAGTCTGCTGTTAATTTAACGTGCAGGAGAGGGCAGAGCAGGTCTCAGCTAGAAGCTAACCGTAAGCATACTCCACAACACGGCAGCACTCCACTTCCTGACTTCCTCTGTATTATTGATGATTGGAGTTAAAAGTCTGAAACATGTTATTTACTTTTAAGCTTTTTTTTATTTTAGTTATGCTTGATTCCTTGTTGAGAATCATTATGTATTTGCTTCATATATTTATTCTTTATTACATTCAATTCTGAATTATTTTGAACAGAGTCAGATCATGAGTTCACAATAAAAGGCATGTAAAGGCTCCTAAAAAAGTTAAATTCAAAGAAAAAACAAGTACAATTAATTAGACTTCAGATACGGTCGACTTTATTCAAGCTAATCCAGTTCAATCTAATTGTTTATTTAAAATTTATTCTTGATGGATTTTTTTTAAATGCACAAATGTTCTAAAAATGCAAACCAATAATTTTCTTAAAAAGTGAATCTGTTGAGTGGCCTGAAATCATCACTTTGACTCACATCTGTAATTCAGACCTCCCCTTCCCTCCCCCTCTCCCCCCATTTCTCCACATGCAAAGAGGAGAAGAAAACCCCTTTTTTAACCGGGCTCAGAACCAGAGTCAGGGAGGTCAGCCATGTGTCCTGTAGTTGAGGATAGAAGAAAGACTCAAAAAGAGCTTCACAACCATGACACCTGTTCTCACTAGAAAGCAAAGTTATCACAACAATACAGAGATAACATAGAACTCATGTCATGGAGAAATAAAAAAGTGAGGAAAGTTGCTCAGAAAACAGTCCCCAGCATTAAGTGCTATAACAATAGAGAGATGCTCTGCCTCCTAAACTGTTACTAAAGAGCTTTTCTCTTGTTTGTCCTATCATGAGAAGGCCTGCAGACCAGCGGCATAGAATTATCTGATGTCTTAAGATGTCTCTAACATTTTATTTGGTCTAATCTGTATATTTTAATATTTTATTGGGCTCTTCTTATGTATTTTGTATGTCTGTTTCTTACTTGATGCTTTTTATGTAATTTTTAACCTTTTAGGTATTTATTTTAGTCGCTATATCTGAGCTTGTGTCTGTTAATAAAGCCTATATGTGCTTTGACTGGGTATAAGATGGTCCCATCAACAGTAAAAGCTGCTGGATGAAAAACAAAATGATTTGGATTATTTGGGTAATCCATGACTGGATCAATGGATCAAACCATCCCCAGGTCGTTTTAACACAACAGGATCTGGATATTGGTTTGACTTGTGGAAAGATGTGTTTCAAAAATTGGAAAACACTGACCAATGTCTAAAGTTAAAACCAAGTTCTGGGTCAAGAACATCAATAAGATTTGGGTTCAAATAAATCATTTTTATTTTACCTAAATTCAGTTGTAAGAAATATGGATAAAAAAACATGCACATCATTTTTAGATCGACTTTTATTTGCAAGACTAGGGATGAAACAGTAGTTAAAATGGTTAACTTGGCTTAATTTTGTATTAAAACTGAAATAAGATGTCAGATTATTAGTTGACTCTAAGTATTGTGTTATCAGTTATTTTGTTTGGTTACTCAAATATGAGCCACTGCGTCTTCATCAGCCACGCCTCGCGTGCGTAAAGTCCGCAACATCCGCGCGCGGAGCCAGAGAGCAGCCTGTGTGATGGAGCCGAGGTGAGCCGGTGCAGGTGGACGCAGTTCTCACATTAACGTGTCCAGTAGGAGGAGTTCGGGATGTTTTCGGTACCGGAGCACCGTCTCACGCGCCGACATCATGATGCGTAATATGTGAGCAGAAGGAGGAGGAGGAGGAGGAGGATGCTGGATCATGATGAGGCAGGAGGAAGCATGATGAGACTGGTCCAGCAGCAGGTCGAAACAGGTATGAAGATCCAGGCCGGGGGCGAGCACGTCGGCTGCAGCAAGGTTGGAGAGAATCCCGACAGCCAGGTCATATGTCTGCAGTGTCAGGAGGAGGTGGTTCGCGTCTGTCCGGGGAGTCCGAGAAGTCCTCGCCGCGCCGTCGGGACGCGCCTCTCCTCCGGTTCGGCAGGTAAATGGGTCCAGCAGCGAATCAGGTAGAGAGATAGAGAGGGCAGAAACATCCTGGTCTCTGTTGAGTCTGTGGGAGAACTTCAAACATCTTTCTTCAACTTTAACCTCACGAGTTCAGGAGAGAACATCTGCAGTAGAGTGAAATGTTGAAATCTTGATTGTGAGATTGTGCACCAGTGAGGATGCTGTCCGACATGATTAATTATGGATGGCTTTGAAACTGCTCTAAAGGGCTTCAGGGCTCCGACTTCCTAATGCTTTAGAAATAAATTACAGTTTATCTATCTGCAAACTTGGAATGAAGAAGAAACTCAGTCAGAGATGTGCTGTGGGAGCTCTTATAGGATGCAGCTGTGATTAAAAATAAGAACATGAGAAGTTTCTGAAACTTGTTTTGCATAATTGTTAAATGAGTAGAAGCATCTATCTTCTGTTTTCTCATTAAAGTCAAAGTGTTGTGAAGAGCTTCTAGTCTGAATCCCAGTTTGTTACTCTGAAATAAAATGTAAGGTAATTTATGCAAAAGTCACAAAAATATGTTTTACAGCTTGGTTGGATGAAAACAAAATACATTTTTGGTGCATCTTAACTTAACCTAAAGAATAAAATGAGCTAATGGGTTAAATATGTTCCTGGAAGTGACACATTAGAGTAGGGTGAAAGTTGCTTTTCTTCTTTACAAAATTGATATTTTAAACCTTTAATGTCCACACAAAAAGTAATAATTTGCATTCTTGTTTCTGAGTTAAATTTATAAATAAACATCTTACCTATTGCACATCGCTTCCTGAATGGCCTCAGCTTGGAGAAATAAGGTTACATCAATGACTGATGAGCTAACGGCTAGTCTATGTGCAGCCAAGACTAAAATGTTGCTGCCGTCTTAAAACAGCTGCAGTTTCAGTTTTTTCAGTGACTCGTGCAGATGTTTTACTGTTACCTCACCATCAATTATTAACTATGAAATAATGGAGGAAGGCAAAATTAACAGCAGTGTAATTTTTTATGAAGTGTTATACGATCTGTTATAAATGTATGAGACTGTTTTAGGTTGTCAGTAATGAATTGGAGTTGGGTCAATTGGGTGAAGCACATTTCTCAGTTTGTTAATACTTGGACCCACTTCAGCCAGTCTAAAAGCAGCTCCTATAGCCACAACTTCATCGTGGTTATGCAAAAACTATTTTATGAACCTTTACATGTCCATCAGTTATGAACTGCTGTCGGCTCGTAAAACTAACTGATGTTTATGAGTAAAGGGTTGTAAAATAATGTTGTAAAAACTACTGTGGATTTTTTGAGACACCAGCAATACACTTTAGTTTTGCCTCTACTCAGACTAGCCGTTAGCTCATCAGTCTTGAACAACATGAACGTGATGCCATTAAGGAAGCTGTCTAAATATGTAAGATTATGACTATAGGTTTTATACAGGAACACAGGTCAGAATGAAAATGCAATTATTCTGCTATCATGGATATTAATGGTGGGTTTAAAAATTAAGAAAACGACCCATTTTATGGTTCATTATCATTATTATTATTATTATTATTATTATTATTATTATTATTGTGATTGCCAAACGTACCATTTTCCCAACCAGCTTGCAGAGCTGACATGCAGCTTGTAGCAAGCCTCCTAACACTTCATTCAGATATTCATTTCTTACAGATCTGATTCTCTTAACTCCTCCAGGGTGTTTCCTGCTGTGGTTTGGGGCACTGAAACTGCAGGATTAGGGGTTTCATTCCTGTAACCCTGCAGATTCAAGACTTCTCCCAGTCCCCTGAAGCAGTTCTTAGACTTGTGAGGCTTGGCGGACATATTTGAAAGTGTAACATACATCATCATCTCATCCCCAGAGACTACAGAAACGTTTTTGCCTCACACTACAGAAAGCTTTGATTGTAACTGCATGCTTGCTTACCCGTTGGAGAAAAAGAAATCAATTCCTCTATTGCAGTGTAAATTGCTTTTGATAAAAACCCCATGTAATGTGTGTACCTCTGCCCCCCCACAGACCGTGAACCCAGCAGCAGCAGCTACAATGTCTCTTCAGGAACCTTTTACAGCTGCGTCAGTCAGATCACCATCGGTAAGTCTCAGACTAACACAGAAAAGGAAGGTCCCTATTTTGTTTTCTCCTTTCAGCTGTGTGTGTGTGTGTGTGTGTGTGTGTGTGTGTGTGTGTGTGTGTGCGTGCGTGTGTGTGTGTGTGTGTGTGTGCGTGTGTGTGTGTGTGTGTGTGTGTGTGTGTGTGTGTGTACGTGCATGCTAGTGTTTGTGTGTGTCTGTGTGTGCGTATGTGCGTGCATGTGTGTGTGTGTGTGTGGGTGTACGTGCATGCTAGTGTTTGTGTGTGTCTGTGTGTGTGTGTGTGTGTGCGTGCGTGTGTGTGTGTGTGCGTATGTGCGTGCATGTGTGTGTGTGTGTGTGCCTGCGTGTGTGTATGTGTGTGTGTGCGTGCATGTGTGTGTGCATGCATACGTGTGTGCATGCATGCGTGTGTGTGTGTGTGTGTGCATGTGTGTGTGTGTGTGTACGTGCATGCTCGTGTTTGTGTGTGTCTGTGTGTGCGTATGTGCGTGCATGTGTGTGTGTGTGTGTGGGTGTACGTGCATGCTAGTGTTTGTGTGTGTCTGTGTGTGTGCGTACGTGCGTGCGTGTGTGTGTGTGTGTGTGTGTGTGTGTGTGTGTGTACGTGCATGCTAGTGTTTGTGTGTGTCTGTGTGTGTGTGTGTGTGTACGTGCGTGCGTGTGTGTGTGTGTGTGTGTGTTCATATCTCCTACAAGGAGCAAAGGTCGCAGATAAAGTTATTTACTCTGTAAAGGCGGACACAGCTTTGATCTAAAGGGAATTTCACATTCAGGCGGAATCATTTTAACATTGAACTTTGCCTCAACACATACAAAGATGCACAAATATTACGTTGGACAAACAAGAGTGTGCTTGTGTTTCCAAGTCTATAACGCACTGTTTGTTGAACCCTAAAGTATCTAATTTTTCTGCAGCTTTAAAAAAATTTGTTTTAAAGTTGAAGTTTTTTTAAGGTTTTCTTTTTATGTAACATGACAAGAAAAACTGTAAACAGTTGTTATGTTAAAAAAATCCTGAGATTATTCGTCAGACACATTTGAAGGAAGGTCACTTTGAGAGACAGAGGGATGTTGGGTGGTGTAGAAACTGACTCGTCACAAATCTAAAAAGTGTAAAATAATATTAATAGTAATGAGTTTTAAAAGCATACAGTACAGTATATTTAGCACTATTTTAACACAATACTGTTTCCTTAGCTTGTAAAATAATGTGAGAGCTCTACTTGATCATGTTAAGGCCTCGCAGAGGGAAAAAGGGGGTTAGGAGTTTGCCCTGTAAACAGGAGGTTGCCGGTTCAAACCCAGGTTCTTTGTCAGTTGTTTGTTCCTTGGGCTAGACACTTGCCAGCTGGTGGCGTTTGGAGCGGCGGTCCTTCATTGAGAAACCATTTTTTAATTCATTATTTATGAAAATGATTGGTCACTCTGAGTTTAACATGCAGGCTTTGGAAAATCCTGACAGATCTACGTCACACTGTCACTTAACATTCATGGACTCACCCATTTTGACTCACGACGGGGAAGGCTGTTGTTGGTTTAGCATCCAGAAAACAGCAGAGAACGTCTCGACTAGTAGAAGCTAACCGTTAGCATTAGCAACTCCACCACACAGCAGAACTCCTCCAGGCTTGTGTTATTGTGGAGATAAAACAAAGTCAGTTGTAGAGTTGCGCTGCTGTTAGTCAGAGGTGAAATGTCCCAATATGAGGAAGCTAGCTTTCTCCTCTGGCTGACTTCTCCATGCTACAACAGGTGCATCTGAGCATTTTCCCCCAGAGTACGACTTGTAAAGCATCCATTCCTACTATAGACTACAGCAAATGTATTAAAAACATGAGTGAAGGACCTCTTTAAGTTAATGTCTCGACACAACACGTGCTTCTGCGGTTTCTTTTTCCTCTGAGCTCTAAAAGTTAACAGACTGTCTGAGAACACGCTGTTACCAGCCAGGCTTTGGCCTGTAAATTCAGCATATCTAAGTCCTTCTGTGAGTAATTAATTCCTGCTCCATGCTGCTGCTAACAGCTCTTCTATCACCTGAAATGAGGTCTTGGGTCCGTTACCTGGTGAGTTATCAGTGCTTTTGTTGGGCGGTCAGACACGTGATTGCTGCTACCTGACAGACTTCATTCAAGTGAAAATTTGGATTGTAAATCTGGAGGCTTTTATAGATGAAAGATGCAAGTGTGTTTTATCTCCATTACCAAACCATAAAATACAATAACAACGTCCTCATTTATTGGTGATGGTTTATGACAATATTTTTCAACACATCCATGGGCGATGGTGGCAGAGGAGTTAAGTTGCCACCTTGCAATCAGAAGGTCGCAGGTTCACAACCCGCTCAGTTTGTCACTGTCGTTGTGTCCTTGGGCAAGACACTTAACCCGCCTTGCCTGCTGGTGGTGGTTGGAGGGACCGGTGGCGCCAGTGTACGGCAGGCCCCGCCTCTGTCAGTGCGCCCCAGGGCAGCTGTAGCTACATTGAAGCTCATCCCCACCAGCATGTGAATGTGTGGATGACTGATTGTGTTGTGAAGCGCCTTGGGGGGTTGTAGATCTCTAAGAAGGCGCTATACAAATACAGGCCTTTTACCATCCTGTTTTTTTTCCTTTTGCCAAGGGTAAAGATTGTCTGTCAGATGCACAACTGCGGTAAATTTCCTGCAACAATAAAAAGGAAAAGAAAGATTATAATCGATTAGAACTTTTAGGAACCTCCAGCGTTGCTGACTTGTTCTTTCCTTTAAAACAAAGGCCATGGCTTTTAAATTACAGAGGCTCGTTTTGATGTGAGAGAGCCAGACTATAGATCTTTCCCTTTGTAAACTCAACGGAGTGGGTCCAAAGCTCTCCCTCAGCACTTCATTAGCTTTTTAAATCTTTTTTATATTCAGCACAGAGAGGAGAGAAGAACACCTCCATTCAGCAGTAGAGCCTGAGCTGAACTCTTCACTGTCACAACTCGGAGCGTTCACCCTCTCTCGCTCTGCAAAACACGACGATGGTAATTACTGAGAACCGCCATGGGGCCAAATGTTCCAGATGCAGTTTTATGATACAGAAGAAAGTTAGCTTGTTTGCCTTTACAGTAGATCTGCTTATTTATGGTAAAAAAAAAAATTCTAATTATTTTTGGTGAATATTGAAAATCTGATTATTTAACATGATTCCATCAGTTGGGAAACACATTTACTGAATTTAAAGATTACTGAACTACACTGACCCTGTAATTTTCCCTAGAACACCTCGCTGTTGAACCTTCCAGTAGAATAAAATATTAGTCAGATGCAGGCGATGCAGCATCTACTTGAACCCTGTTTTCTCTGCAGGATGGTTCGTTAAAATGGAACCATTAAGTGATGCCCTGCACAGAAAGCATCACACTGCAAAGTTTTTCATACTTATATAAAAATTATCAAGAAACAGTTGGCTTCATTTCCAAATATCAAAGTTTTCATTGCTGAAAGTTCCTAAACATTTTCAAAATTCACATTTTAAGGGAACTGCAGGCATTGATTTTAGCGTGTCGAGCCTTCAGCTCATCAAAATATCTTTCAGCCATTTTATTTAGATCTTAGCTAATCCAGGTAGGCTTCAGGTCATTCTTTTATATTAAAACTAATCAAGCTACTAGGTCACTTTGCTGTCTACTTTATTTGTTTCACCATCAACTGATGGAAAATGGTAGAATGCCTTTTCCAGGTCAGGGACGAGGTCCTGCCTCAAGTGGAGGAGTTTAAGTATCTCGGGGTCTTGTTCACGAGTGAGAGAAAGATGGAACGCGAGATCGATAAGTGAATTGGTGCTGCATCTGCAGTGATGCGGGCGTTGTACCGATCTGTCGTGGTGAAGAGAGAGCTGAGCTGGAAGGTGAAGCTCTGGATTTACCGGTCAATCTACGTTCCGATCCTCGCCTATGGTCACAAGCTTTGTGTAGTGACTGAAAGAATAAGATCATGGATACAAGCGGCCGAAATGAGTTTTTCTCCGCAGGGTGGCTGGACTCTCCTTTAGAGATAGGGTGAGAAGCTCAGTCATCCGGGAGGGGCTCGGAGTAGATCTGCTGCTCCTCCACATCGAGAGGAGCCAGTTGAGGTGGCTCGGGCATCTGGTCAGGATGCCTCCTGGACGCCTTGCTGGTGAGGTCTTCCGGGCACGTCCAACCGGCATGAGACCTAAAGGAAGACCCAGGACACGCTGGAGGGACTCGGCTGGCCAGGGAACACCTTGGGATTCCCCCGGAGGAGCTGGCCCAAGTGGCTGGGGAGAGGGAAGTCTGGGCCTCCCTGCTTAGAATGCTGCCCCCGCAACCTGACCCTGGATAAGTGGATGATAATGGATGGATGGATGGATGGATGGATGGATGGATGGATGGATGGATGGATGGATGGATGGATGGATGGATGGATGGATGGATGGATGGATGGATGGATGGATGGATGGATGGATGGATGGTGTAAATAGCCTTCAGGCAACTCAAAACCCCAAAAAAAAAAAAAAAAAATCGAGATGGCTGTCATGACAAATACAAAATAATGGCTAGACCTCAGATATTTTTGTGATGTTATTAAATCTTTTGAGTTGGGAGCTGTCGTTCTACTACTCTCTCTGCAATGTTGCCTTTCATCCAATCTTTGCTCTTTAGTCCTAATTTCTGTTCAATCAAATCTCTGCCCCTTTTTTCAGTGCTCTACTTTTGTTCCTCAAGTGTTTTGTGTGAATTTGATTTCGTCTTTAGCTGCATGATGATTACTGTGGATAGTAAAACTGTTATGATGGTTTGTTGCATCTCTCTTCTCTAATCTCTTGAGTATCGTAGGTAGGCATCATCTTTTAAAGACAGCACACCCTGTGCAGAATAAGAATATCATATTTTACAGCTGGTGTTCAGCAATGTTGCTGCTCTAGTGTTCAAACTTTAACTCCCTCTAATGGATTCCCCCTCATTGTCCTCTGTAGACACTCATCTCTAACCTGTTATTGCTCGCTGCATCTTGCGACCCAGATATCTGCACCTGCATTGAGTTTTTAGACATTAGAGGTGGAGGGTTTTACAGATCTGGGCCTTACTCTCCTTTGAGAGCCAAGGGGGCACTTTTTTCCTGATGACTGTAACACAGATATTGCTTAGAACACACCTTTGTGAGTTTTGGAGGTCGTTCAGATAGTTGCCAGGTGTGGATTACTGCGCTGACCCTCCCCCTCCTGCCAGTAGAACATGACGCTTGGGATCAAAGGCTGAACTCAGTCATCTATGGGTGGTTTGTCAATAATAAAGTTATTACTTCATACATTTTTACATCTCCACCCTAGTTTTGCTGGTGAATTCATCTCCTTAAAATTTCATAGCAACACCTGAGCACATCTTTTGTGTTGTACTGATGTTTTTATTATTGCGGGCTGCTCCATTGCGTGGCATAAGTGACTCATTCCTTAAAACCTCCTCGTTGTCCAGTTTTGTGCATCCTGCAGTTTGCTAGCCCACCTCGTTTGACAGTAACTGATACTTATGTGCGGTAAATGACACTGTGGTATAATTTATCAAACCATTCTGCTCTTTTGATCACCTTTAAATAGAGGCCAGTAATACGAGCTGTCCATGAATAATTGTTTTGTAGCTTTATCGTTTGGACCCTATAGGAGGTTTGGGGTCTGTGGGATGTTCCAGAACACTGTTGATGACTTAAATGTTACAAAAGTCTCAAAATGTTGTATTTAAAGGGTACTTCCCCATCTGTTAGTTAGCTTATTAATAATGAAGGGTACTTGTACATAAGCTTGAAGAAACCCTCATTACTCTCTGTTTTGTATCATTTTTTTATCATTTCCATGTCCCACAGCTTTAGACAATACTAATTATATGTTAAAATGTGTGATTTAAATTGTGTGTGTGTGTGTGTGTGTGTGTGTGTGTGTGTGTGTGTGTGTGTGTGTGTGTGTGTGTGTGTGTGTGTGTGTGTGTGTGTGTGTGTATGGGTGAATGACTGGATTGTGAAGCGCTTTGGGGGGTTGTAGAACCCTAGGAGGAAGGTGGTAATACATTTACCATATTTTACCATTTAAAGGTGTGTATCACTCGTTTAATCGATACATTTGCAGTGATCTCTAGTAGGAATGAATGCCTTGTAAGTCATACTCTGGAGAAAAAAAGCTCTGGTGCACCTGTTTCAGGAACTAAAAAATTGCCGCATCAGAGGAGAGCTTCAGATGAGTCTTATTTTCTGATTTTTGGACGTCTCTCCACTGATTGGCTAACAGCAACACGACTCTACCACTGACACTGTTTGCTCTGCATCATTGATGTTTTATCTCCATAACACAAGCCTGTTGTTAAAAGATATTTTCAACACTATTTAGTTCTATTTGTGTGAGTCGTCCTGCCTCTCATTAGATTTGCTGTCAGAGAACAAGAGACATGTGTGGCTACCATGGATACTTAAATGATTCACTGGCAGCAGCTTTTCTGTTGATCTCAGTTTCCTTTTATGATTCCTACAATTTATGAAAACAAATGTAGGCATTTTGTTTAAACTTTGATTCAAAATGTCTCCAGAAATATTCACTTTTATCTGCTAGATCTAGGTCCCATAAGTCATGTAAATCATGACCATGAGCTGAATATTCTGACTGAGTCAACATCCAGAGGCTCTTAGGTAAATGAGAAAACAGCATAACGTAAACGGGGGTAGAGGTGGGGGGGTAACCCGCAAGAGAATTGTGTCAGAAGAGCAAATAAATCCAAAGCAGACTTCATGATCAAACAAAACTCTTACCAGCGAGACAGAAGCTCAGAAAATATGTTATTTTATCATCTTCATATTAGACAGATTTTAATCTCTTTGGCATCTCTGTATTATTTGATGATTTAGAGGAATATTCTTCGGAATACGTTGATGCAGAAAATTGGTCCATTTTGCATCTGAAAAACTCCCTTAAAATAACAAACATTGCAAACGTTGCCTTTGCTGAGTAGCACACAATTTTCTGGAGGCCTGCTCTAACAAAGTCATACTCCAGTGCGTGACGAGCCTTTGGAGAGTTTGTGGCTGTAAAATGCTGGGATGTGAATTAGATGTGATGATGTACAATCCCAGCCCCTCAGAATTTATCCTCCAGCTGAGTGAGCTGAATGTGCTGTGTGAGGGGCTCAGAGACTACCAGGCGTTCCACTTCTTTGGTATTGATTGGACTGTGTTTGTTTGTTGCTGATGTATTCCCAAAATCTGCTGGGCTTCGTGATTTACAGGAAACTGGGGCGTGTGAGTGAGTCTATGTGAATGTGCTCTGATACTCCCAGCTTTATGTAAAAACTTTATCATTTTAATTTATTGCAACACCATGTACATTTTTCACAATTCAAACCCAGTCTCCCATTTGTTTTTACAGTGGGGAAAAGGTATTTGGCAGCTACTGATTGTGCATGTCGTCCCACTTAAAAAGACGAGAGAGGTCTGTAATTGTCATCATAGGTACACTTGCTTTCTATGGACACGAGGCGAGGGACAAGATTGTACACCTGCACAAGACTGAGATGAGCCCATTTAAAGTAGGCAAGCAGCTTGGTGAGAAGAGATCAACTGTTGGAGCAATTATTAGAAAATGTAATAAATACAAGATCATTTCCACAAAGCAGACAGGACGACTGATCCATATTAAGGAAATGATGATGTAGCGTGAGATTCTGAGCCAAAACCTCCTTCCATCAGCAAGAGCATTGAAGATGAAATGTGGCTAGATCTTCCAGCATGACAGTGATCCCAAACACACCACACGGGCAACGAAGACGTGTCTACGTAAAAAGCATTTCAAGGTTCAGGAGTGACCTAGCCAGTCTCCAGGCCTCAATCCAATATAGAACATGTGGAAGGAGTTGAAAGTTTGTGGTTCCAAGAGACAGACCAAAAACATCACAGCTCTAGAGGAGATCTGCATGGGAGAATGGGCCAAAATACCTGCAATACAAAGCAGAGAAGGGTTGCTCCTGGGGCCTAAATATGCAAATAAGCGGAATAAGGAAAGTTATATTCTTTGATGCTAAAATACACTGATGGTGTATTTTGCTTTCATTCTGCCAAGGTATGAGTTTAGCAAAGAAAGTGTGTGTCATGTCAGACTAAGAGCATGCTTGTAAAGCAGAATGTGACAACACTTTTATTAATGTTTTTATTGTCAATGAAATTGTTTTTGTCATCATTTGGGACTGAAATTAAATTATTAATTAGGTTAATTGTACATTAACTCTTTTTCAGAACCACTTTTTCCTAACTAGGGTCTCAGGGTGCTGGGGACACCCAGGGCAGGTCGCCTGTCCATCACATGGACATATAGAAACAACCAGTCGCACACACTCCCACCTATAGGTCAATGCAGAGTCTCCAATCAGCCTAACATGCGTGTTTTTGGTATGTGCGAGGAAGCTTGAGTACCTGGAGAAAACACACACATTCATGGGGAGAAATTGCAAACTCCACTCACAGGCCATAGAAATTTGAACCCGCAACCTTCTTACTGCATGACAATGGAACCACCAACTGCACCACCCAAAAATGGGATTACGTGAATAAAAGTGCAGCATTTAACTTTTAAAGGAGCAATATGTGGATTTTAGCACCACCTACAGGTAAAGTTGGGTACATTAGTTAACTCCTCCTTTCCTAGTTTCTCACTCACCTTCAAAGCCTGAAATATAAACTGTATGGCCTTTTGAAAAAATGTCAAGGACTTATTTTTAGAGTCCATATTTGGTTTGTCCTTTCTGGGCTACTGTAGAAACATGATGTTGCAACATAAAGTTGCTGATTCAGTGGAAAAGGACCTGAGTTGTCCTCAGATTTAAGTGAACAAAAGACCAGGGATTCCTATTTTTATGTTACTCAGCACAACTCAACATGAATATTAAATTACATTTCAATCCATCTTCATTATCTACAAAAGTCATGTTGGTTTATAGCTGACAAAACAGCAAAGCAAATGAAAAGACATAAAAAAGACATTAACCAGTAAGGGTTTCCTGCATATGTTAAAAACTATTTCCTCAGTTGATTTTTAATTTACCAGAAAACAATTTGCACCGGTACATGACAAAAAGTAAGAAAAGATTTAATAAAACATCATGTTTTAATTCATACTATGCAACAAACACACACTCTCTCGTCTAGCCATCTTAGTGAGGACCATCCATTGACTTCCATTCATTTTTGTACATTTTTGTGACTGTATTATGCCTAACCCTAACCCTAACCAAAAACAAAATACATCTAACGGTTTAACAACATTATTACTGAAGTTATGTTTAATTGAAATAGGGGTAAAGTGTAATTTTACCAGAATTTATTTGCTGTTATTTTTACCTGATTAAATGTAAGTAAACATACCATTTTATTTGTAAGCGCTTTCAACACAGCCGTGCAGCTGACCAAAGCGCTGCCCAATAAAAACAACCAACTAAATTATAACATTATAACATAACATGGATTAATAATTGCCAGTCTTAGCATCATTTTTCACTTAACAGTTTTTTCTTCAGCAGAGTCGCAGGTAACTGGTGTCTAACTCCAACAGTAAACAGGCGAGAGAAGGGGGACACCCTGGACAGGTCATCAGTCCATCAAAGGGACACAAAAACAATCAGTCACACATCCACTCATACCTAGAGACATTCAGTCTCCAGTCGGCCAGACAAACATGTTTTTGGTCTAGAGCAGTGTTTCTCAACCCTGGTCCTCAGCGCCCCCCTGCTCTGCATGTTTTCCATGTTGCCCTTTCAAACACCAGTGTTTTACCTGCTGCCACACACCTGACACAAATGAGTGAGTGATTAACAGGCTTCTGCAGCCATGTGCTGAAGCAGAGACATGGAAAACATGCAGGGCAGGGGGCGCTGAGGACCAGGGTTGAGAAACACTGGTCTAGAGGGTACCAGAGTGCTATGAGAAAACCCACACATGAGAACATGCTAACTCCTTGCCAACAGGCTGCAGAGCTGGGATTCTAACCTGCAACCTTCTCGCTGTGAGGCAACATTGCTACCAGCTGCACCAACATGCAGCCTTACCGCAGTCAATAACGTTGAAAACCTGGTCAGAAAACACAGCCATTAACCTGAAAACATCTCTGAGGGAAGTCAGACTTTATTGGTTTTCACCGTTCAGGCAAAATATCGAGCAACCTCAAAGCCTGAGCAGCAGGACAGAGGCAGAGCCTCTCTGTATTCACTCAGAGTTTGAGGCTCGACTGAGAAACTCTTTTTTTTTGCGTCTCTAACATGCCAATAACCAGTTAAATTGAATATGAATCTTTAGTTAAAATTGAAACAGACATCAATACTTCATTCTACTATTCTTGTTTCTTTATAATAGTAATATATGAGTAATATGTAATAAAAAGTTTTAGTTGCCATACAGATGTTTCCATCTGGTTTTATCTTTGGCCCATCACTTTCCTCATCAGTTTACTCTCTATTGCAAAGATCACAAATAGTGGCCGTGCTTGGCACACCAACCTCTTAGAGACTTCCAGCTACAACAGATAAGCTGAGCTGGGTTTAGGAGACCTTGTGAAGCTGAGAGAAAAGCCTGCGGAGGACAAACCGAAGGCTAGAAGCGAGTAAAGCTGGATCAGCAGTCTGCATGTCTTCATGAGGCAGAGAGGGCAGTGCATAATGGGGATGCCAGGAGAAGGAGCCTTGTTACCACTAAACGTCTGCTAAACCTTTAATGAATCAATTACTCACATGAATTAATCAACAACTCACCTTTTTAATCTATTTTATTAGGTTTCTGTGTTTGTTTTTATTAGTTTACTTTTGCTTTTTACCTATTTTATTTTTTGCCTAACAGATAATCAGTTTTATCAAACATTACTAAAAGCGTCTTACTCTCTTCAGCTTTTGAACACCAGCCATGATGGTAACACCTTCCTCCACTAGAGGGCAGAATTCCCTTTACAAATACTAAGAGACTTTTTCATCCACACAGAAAATCATCAGTATTTACTCTGATTGTTCTGTTTCAACAGGGTTTGAACTCGGAGGCCAAGTGGCTATCGGGTTCTCCCACTGGAAGAGTCCTTTCCAGTCCAGCAGTCAGAACCTCCCCAGTCCAGACTGCGTTCACTCTGAGGCCTCGGCCGTCCCGCCTGTCAGCGAGCACCCTGAGCCGGTCTCCTGCCCTGCGTCGCTGTCCATCACCCCTCTGCCCACCTGCAGTGCCAGTCAGGAGACACTGTGTGACAGCAGCACAAGTATGTTAAACACATTATCAATTTAAGTCAGAATTCTGGTAACAAATTTGTTGCCAGCTGCTACAAATAAAGTTTTGAGACCAATTTCTTATCAAACTGACTCTATAAATGAGATCAGCATCTTCACTCTTTGGCGTTACATGATGGTTAGACAGATCTTGTGAAACTGCTGTGATTGTAAAGGTCTAACTACATTCAGCCATCGCAACATTTCTCCTTTGTCCCGTGCTATAAGCTTCAGTGCTTTTACTAAAGAAAATCTTGCTTTCCTCAAAGCCCAGACCACACTGTGAGGACTCTTGAGTAGAGGCACACTGTACGGTACAAGATTTCATTGAGCCCAACTGCACAATGTCTTGCTCTAGAAGGACACGCGAACGTGACGAGCATATTCGCCAAACAGCCTACATCACTAAAAGCCGACAGATACACAGGACAACAAAAAGGCGCTACTGTTAACATTTCTTTTATTAGACTTCAAACCAAACTCCAAAAAGCAGTGGTCCACATGTTCTTTCGTGTGGTCTCCAATGTTGCTAATGCTACCCTCGCGTAGTACTCTCATCACTAGGTTTTTGCATCACTCCCTGGGTGTGTTTTCATTGGTCGATTGCAGACCAGAGTCATAGATTTTCTGACACTGCTTGAAAACTGTTGGAGGCTGAATTTGGTCGTGAGAGTGCTCAATAAGCTGTTACAGGGCCGCTCAAACTGACCTGCCAATCACCCTCACATTCATCATTTTTCATCACGATTCGGATCACGATGAGAGATCTGTCTAGGACGGCTGAAACACACAGTGTGACCCGGGGTTTAGACACACATGTCCAGAGTTGAACTCCACGCTCTCCAATCACATGGCAGCAACTTGAAGATTCTAGACATGGGCAAAATGATATGCTGAAAGTTAAGCTGAGCATCAAAATAGAGATATAGGGATTTCAACCCTGAACCATCTCTATGGTTTACAGATAATAGATGTAAAAGAGAAAATGTCCAGTCAGTAGCAGGCTTGTTGAGGTCAGATCTGTTCTAAATGATGGAAAGTCAACAGCAGCTCAAATAACCACTGGTTCCTACCAAGGTCTACAGAACAGCAGCTCTGAACCACAACAGGTTGGACCTTCAAGCAGATTGACTGCAGCAGCAGAAGACCACTCCAGGTGTCTCTGCTGTCTGCTAAGAACAGGAAACTGAGGCTACATTTCATACAGATTCATCAGAACTGGATCATAGGAGACTGGAAAATGTTTCTTGGACTTTAGCTGCAATGTTCAGATGGTCGGGTCAGAATTTGGTGTCAACATGAAAACGTGGATCCATCCGTCCTTGTATCAGTGCTTCAGGCTGCTGCTGGTGGTGTCATGGTGTGTGGGACTTTCTACCCCTTACCACCTGAGCCTGGTTTAAACAACCCATTTGAGTATTGTTGCTGACCATGTCCATCCCACAGTGGACCCATCTTCTGATTGGTACTTCCAGCAGGATAAAGCACCATGTCACAAAGCTCATCAGACCATATCTAACTGGTTTCTAGAATAACAAAGTTCACTGGAATCCAGTGGCCTTCACACTCACCAGACCTCTATCCAGTCCAGAACCTTTTGAGGATGTGGGGGATGCGAGATTCTCATCACGGATGTAAATGTGTGATGCTATCATGTCAATTTGGACCAGAACCTCTAAGGAATGTTTCCTACAATATTGGAGTGATGATCCTTAACCCTTCTTGGACCATTTTATGTGGTTTCCTTGGTGGCAGAGAAGTTAAGAGCACACCCCGTAACCAGAGGGTTGCAGGTTCATGCCCTGCTCAGTCTGTTGCAGTCATTGTGTCCTTGGGCAAGACACTTCATTCACCTTGCCTGCTGGGGGTGGTTGTAGGGAATCGGTGGTGCCTGGTGTGCAGGCAGCCCCACCTGTGTCAGTGTGCCCCAGGGCTGACGTGGCTACGAGGCTACACGGTGGCTCATCACCACCTGAGTGTGAATGGGTGCATATGTGGATGAATGACTGTGGTGTTGTAAAGCACCCTAGGGGGTTGTAGGGCTCCAGATGGCGCTATATAATCTCCTTTACACCTATAAGATGAGTAAATATAAAGAGTTGAAATTTTCTGAACAATGACGAGGGTTTCATCAGTGTGTTTCTAAACCCTGGGTTGATCAAATGTCCTCTTCTTTATGCAAACTCTATATTGACCTGAGGTGTGTGTGTGTGTGTGTGTGTGTGTGTGTGTGTGTGTGTGTGTGTGTGTGTGTGCCCTTGAGTCTCCACTGAAGGTACCCCTACTGTAATCATTGCCAGCTGTCATTGTGCTGGGCTGCAGCAACACTGACACAGCCAGCCCTTTGTCCTGATTGGCCACCGTCAGAGCAGCTTCACCTCTGATTGGCTGCCAGGGAAGTCTGCTTAGAAAAGCCGATGAGTGTCACACACACCCTCTCTCTCTCTCTCTCTCTCTCTCTCTCTCTCTCTCTCTCTCTCTCTCTCTCTCTCTCTCTCTCTCTCCCCCCTCTCTGACACTGTAAACATCCTACTCGTGCTTGTGCATTTTTTATTTATTTTTTTCTCCTTAAAGGATCTTTGACAGCTTTTGCAACCTTTTCTGTGACAGCTCCATCAGAGTGTGTGTTTGCATGTTTGGGAAGCATCAAAGGAAGGAGTGATGATGAGTTTGGACTAAAGTGGGGATGCTGCTTTCCCTCGTGGGACGTCGTGTTTGTTTTCCACAGCTAGGTCATTTGTACACTAACGCTGAAGGGAAAGACGGGGTGATTGCTCTGTGCCTGTGTGTGTGTTTGCATGTTTGCGTGTGTGGTGTCGGAGGAGTCATCAGGCTGTTTTGGCATTTGCTTCGGCTCAGCTGAGAAGCCCCCCCTTCCTTTCTCCTTCGCTCTGAGGGGTGAAGCTGCCTCTGTTCCTCTGCCCACCTTCACACGGTGAGTGTTGTCAAGTTGTCTTGAAGCAAAGGCAGCTTGTTCTTCAGAGAGGGTGTTTTTTTCTGCTGCAGTGCCTTCTCATGTCTCACTCACACTCCTCTTCATGCGTTCTCATCTCTCATGATCGCTCCTCTGTGACCATGCAAGCAAATGACCTTCACACACTCTCCCAGCTTTGCACCTTCATCAGAGAAACCCTTCATTCACGGTGATGCATCACTTCTAAAATACAGATGTGGGTCGTGTCATTTGCAAGGAGACAGTTTATCAGTGTGTGTCTGCTGGACCCGTGTTGCTCAGGCACCAATAGCAGGTCAGCAGACTTGACTCTTCATCATTCATTTAGGAGAACATGCCCCCAAGGGCATTGGACCCTATTCCCTCAGCAACATGTTCTTTTAATTTCATCGTTTAATCTCATTCATAATCTGAGCATGGGATTGAGAAATGTATTTAAGCAAGAAACATAACCTTACTGGTTTGTAACAAAGCTTCTTAGCAAAACATATAATGATGTTGCAAATCCCGATGGTCACCTTAAAAAGAAGGTAGAACTTGTGAGAATGGTGCAAGAAACTAAACATATTGGTTCTCCTCCTGATGTGACGTTCACAAATGAATCAAATCTTTTGAACAGTTCTTCAAAGTGAACACAATGTGAGCCGAATCCTTGTAGAGAACTGTTCATTTTGCCTTTCAGCACCTAGAGTATCGCCCCCTCACACCCCTGCTCTCCCATGGAGATTACGCCATTTATTTCAAAAGAGCCAGTCCTTTCAACGGCTCTTCAAGTTTAACGGCTCTAAAAGAAACGACTCCCAAAGAGCCATAAGTCCCATCACAAGTGTTCACTTTTGTTCAGAGTTGTTTGGTGGTTTTGAGGATTGGACCTTCCCACAGAAATCAAGGAAGAGAACACAAACAATAGTCCTTTTTGTATTGTTTCTATAGGAGCCACAGTAGCGTGTGGAAGATCTATACACACCCTATATGAACTTAGCTGCTTCTCCTCATCCTGGTTACCAGTTTAGTCACATTAAGATTTGGAAAATTGTTGTATTTCTCAACCAGGAGTTTATGAAGGTCAACCAGTGAGGTGGTGTTGGTTCACCAACCTGATGCCCCCAGGAACCATATAAGGTGCCCACAGGTCTTTTCTCCACAGCAAGTCTAAGATAAAATAAAAATGTTCTGCTGCATCTTTTTCAATCACAAATGCATTAATAAAGATGTAAAAACTAAAATATGTTTATAAATAAAGTTTGAACTATTCTAGTTCAAAGGTCACTAAACCCTCAACTTAAAAGGTGAAACTAATACATGAGATAGACTCATTCCATGCAAAGCCAGATATTTCAGCCTTTATTTGTTATAATTGTGATGATTATGGCTACAGCTGATGAAAACCCCACATTCAAAATCTCAGACAATTAGAATATTGTGAAAAAGTTCAATATTCTAGACTCAAAGAGTCACACTCTAATCAGCTGATGAATCCAGAACACCTGCAAAGGATTCCTGAGCCTTTAGATGGTCTCTCAGTCTGAGCTGGATTACTGAAATAAATGGACTTTTGCACCAGATTCTCCTTTTTCGAGTTTCACCTGTACTTGTGCTAAGATCATATAGCATCTCCAGTGGTTCATCTGTTGAGGAATTCTGGATAATTTTCCTTTTTAATCTAAAAAGGAAAAACCAAATGGTTAACTGTCAATTGAATTAGGGCTGTGTCATTCTTCAGATTTGTGTTTGCCTCTTTTGAAGGAGAGACGTACGAACATCTTTTGGTGGTGTTTTAAAAGTAGAAGCATATAAAAATGGCCTAACCATCAACAGGAAAAGGTGCAGAATACCCTTTCATTGTGACCTGACAGCAGCTTGTAACCTGTGATATGTCCCAGTCTTCCTGAGCAGCACCTCTCCTTAACATGTTTTTTTTTATAGCAGTGCTGACTGTCCATGTTTGTATCATGTGATCAATCAGTTAAGTAAAAAATTACTTTTATTTAGTTGGTGTCTACATGTATTTAAAACTGTCAGAATATTTCAAAATATATGTTTAATTTTCTCATCTTAAATTGTGCAGATGTCATAGTTTCATAGTTTGAATTAATTTTAGAAAAATAAAAGTAATTTAGGTATTTTAAAGCTGCTATAACAAATTTGGAAAACAAATTAGCTTACAAAAAATGCCATGCCTCTTAGCAACGTTCTAACATAGTATAGCTATAAATATATTGTGGCGATTAAAAAAAATAGACAAAATGCATTTGCCAATAACACATTTTGGACCGAACGCAACCATTGGACCATCCGGTTGTCGGTCTCGCCAAACCACCACACTACCCTGGGTCCTCCGTTCATTACGCAGTCGTGTATTTAGCACCAGAACACCACTGTTGTGAGAGGTTCTCCGCTCAATAATATCAGAGAAGGAGAAACAGCCGACTGCTACCGCTTCAACTTTAGGACAAACTAGGAGAGTCCCAAAAAGAAAAACACCATTTGAAGTCATGGACAACAAACGAAATTTGGACCTAGAAAATCGCGACTGGTGTTTAGCGCTGTTTCCTCTGGCATCGCGGGTTTTCTGGTTTCAGCAGAAGCGTCTCAGGGAAGATACCCGAAGGGCGGGGTGAGTGTTCTATGAACGTGTTTGCATTCAAAACCTAGCTTGTTTGCAGGTTTGTTATAACAGCTTTAATTTTTTACCTCATGTTGAAATGAGCACAGATCACAACCTACCGTCTGCACACTGATGCTTTGAGGGTGTGTCTGGGTGTAAAGCTCATGTTTTGGTTTGCCAGAGTTCATTTTGTGTTTTCACCCAAAGGAAAGATTTAACAAAAGTGCATTTCTCAACTCAGTCAGTAATTGTATCAAATATTTGCAATTTCCATATTAAACAAAATATTCTCGAGTGTTTTTCCATAATCCAGCAGCTCTATTTTAACTATTAAAACTGTTTAATCTGAACAGTCTGCAGCTCTAAATTAACTGTATTTCAGAAATATAGAGTTCCATTCCTTCATAGTTATGCTCGTATTAAGAATTACAAGAGACCAGAGCTACCTAACACCCACAGAATAATAGATGTTAGATGTTTAATCACTTTGTGTTGGCTGAAGAGACTCAAACACTGGCACAGCCTCAAAATAAAGACAAGACTTGCATAGAGCATCCTACACTGATTAAATATGTATCTGACACACTAAGATGCATACCCTACTTACCTCTGCACATTTAAATTTTAAAGAGCTGCTTGCTCCACATACTGCAACTCCTCAAATCTGTGGAGCTGGTTTTAATTATTGATATCGTGCATGAGAGGACGCCGATAAAGTGGGATCAGTTCAGTCAATAAACATAGTTTTGCCCTGAATTTTTATTTATTTTTTAGATTTTAGCCATAAACATTACAAATGATTGAAAAAAGCATGTCTACTTTCTTTAAAAGTAAACTAAAATAATCCAATTTAAAAACACGTGTATTCAGTAACAATAATCTGAACAGAGTTTTACTGAAAGTTGCACCGTCTGTCCTGCAAAATCTTATCGTTTGTTTCTGGAATAATTTGTTTACATGGGGGGTGGGCAGGACTTAAACCTATGCAGCCCACCACTAGGGGGCATTTTGGGTGGTTTTACTCCTCTGTGTAGCTATAAGTGTTGGTGGTGTCACTTAATTTAGTGTATTAGTTTTTTTCTTATTTGAAGCCATAATATAACTTTTTATTCATCTAAACCACCAATGTTTTTGTGTTTATCCTCATTGCTGCTTTAACTGCTTAAAAATATACAAACTATGTAAAAGGCTCTTGGGTACATAAAACGTAAAACATGTCGAGCTTTGCTCTGCCACTTAAAACACGTCACAGTAAACAAATAATGGCTTTGTTGTAAACTGATTTTTATACTTACGTTTTGGCATGATTAGCGAAGAAGTTCCAGTTGACCACAACTTAGTTTAATTTTATATTTTCATTTTGTTTCAATAATAATTCCATTTAAGCTGTTGTTGTAATGAGTTTTTTATTATTATAATTATTGTGGTTTTTATTTTTGCTTTTGCATGTTGAACCTTCTGGGCCACCGTACACAATGGATCTTGCAACAACCAATGTCAATAATGCACAGAATCATTGTAGATGTCAAGTATCTGATTAAACAAGATACTAACATAAAGCATGTTTTCTGAATCCTTGTGCCTGTATGATCATCTACTGCTGTGTCAACAGAATACATTTTTTTTCTTAAATTGACAAGAAGCTGGTTAATTTCTCCTGGAAATAATTTCTGTTCATCCCTTTGGGAGAAGTTCACAACAGGTATCAATTAAATCTACTGAATTCATTGATGCAAAATGCTATCTAGAGTCTTGTGAGCAGAAATAGCTTTTGACACAACTGTTAAATTATTCCGTTTTCACAGGTAACGTAGATCTCTTGTAGCCGGGATAGACATTTATGACCCAAGGTTTACTCATTGTGTCACTGTCGGCTTTTTCACTCATAGTACCAACAACACAATGAAATGAATTTTTAAGGGCCTCCTGGGAGGCTTGTAGACAGATAAATAGAGACTTGATTTTTCTGGTGAATAGATATCCTTGTGATATCATAGGAATAACCTGATAACAGAACCTAGTGGAAACAGTTTGTCATGAACATGAGCTCTAAGAAGGAAGCTCTCTTTGTCTTGGCTGCCATGTGACATCAGTTGTGGCTCGTGTTGCCATAGATGTGTTAGAGTTTGATGGACATATTGTTTAACTCATAACAGTCTTGGCACAGCTGTAGGATGTAGGTTAATATGTGGTCTCTCAGTCCCAGAGCCAATATTTATAGTAAGTAATTCCCTGTTCCACTAATGAGAGCAGGTTTGGAGTGCTTTGGAAATTAGGCTGTGGCAGCCTGGAATTTTGTAGTTTTAGAGCCAGAATTATTGATCCCAAAATCATGTATGTTTTTCTCATAGGCTGTTAGCTCCTAGCTCCATGTTAGCTTCAGGTTAGCACAGTTAGCTCGTAGCTACATCAGTTCAAAGTCTGATGAGTGTTAATCATTTGCTCCAATCCTCACAGCCCCACTCTCCACCTCTTTGTCCATTTTTGTATTTGGCGTTAGTGACAATGCAAGTTACACGGCCAAAATGGCGGTGGTGGGAACTGCCCATTTGGTTTCAAACAAGCCCTTCAGAAAGTTATGGGTGATGTCACGTCCAGAATTTTAACAGTCAGTGGTTGAAAGTGGAATAACAACTGTTGTAAACAACCTGCCTCAGCCTGCTGCACTAACAACAAGCTAACACTAACAGGAACTGATACTAACACAACCACGAAGTTAAAAGATCCACACTTTCAGACTAAAAATATTATTACTTACAAGTCCAGTAGCAACAAAACTAGGTCAACATCAGTCTATGATTTCATAGCCTCCTTTGGCTTCTTCAAATGAGTGTAGGCCGCATTGATGTTCACTCTGGTTTTAGCTCTTTGATTCGCCTCCGAAGACATTTCTTTCTTACCTTTTTTTACAATCTCAAGTTTGGTTCCATTTTCTACCTCAAGAATCACTGAAACCAGTTTGAAAGCAATAGCTTAAAGTGTTAAAACTGTTGCTTTAACACATTTTGCATATTGATTATTTGTGAATACATTTATTTTTTTGTTTATGTATTTATTACTGTTCATGCAGAACAATTTACTATGACTTAGAGCTGGGATAGTGGACTCGTGAAGAAAAATGATGCTGAGCACCATTTTTCACTAGCAGGGAGTTTATTGTCCGTCTATTAGCTGCATCCATGGGCTCCAGCGTTCCGAAGCATCAACAGCTGATTAAAGCTGCTTCCCCCCGTCTATCTCTGTCCCTCTTAGGACGTCTCAGCAGAAAAATTCAGCTGAGTCGCCTTTGCCGTCACAAATGAAAATTCAGAGTGCAGACCTCTGAGACAGCCAGCCTCCTCATTAAGGTATCCTTCTCTCCAGAGGACTGACAGTAGAAAATTCAGACTTATTTAGTTTGAGTTTATTTAAGTTGTTTTGATAAGCTTTAAATAACTCTCCCCCCTTAAATCAATGTGGTTGACTAATGGACCCAATTAGCTTGTCTTCTTGTTTAAGTTTTTTATGTAAGTCTTTATTATGAACATAGAAGCCATTAAAGGGTTTGTCTAGTTCAGAGAAAATGTGCTTTTGTGTTAAAATTATGAATAATTACCATCTTACTCTTGTGGATAGGTGTGTGGTGACAGACTGGTGGTATACTGGAGAGGAGGAATCGATCGATAATGGAATTAAATAGATTGAGGGTGGGCACTGTGGTTTTTGTCCTGGCCATGAAACTGTCTCTTCCCTTTGATTTACTTTATTGTCATTTTTTGTGTAAGCTGCAAGTTATTATAAAAAAAATATCACACTAAAGGAAAAAGGAGCAATAATTAATTTGTTGCAATCTGCAAGCTCACTGCTAAATGTCACCAGATAAAAATGAACAAATCAATAATTTTTACAGCTGAGGACAGGAAGCAGCAGCTCTTGAGGATTGTTGATGTGTTTTCTAGATGTGAGTTTATCTCTACATGGATCTGAGCCCAAGCAGCAGAGCCCCCACCGACGCAGAGTGCTCCCGCAGCCCTCCACGTCTGGCTACCAGTCAGCTGACAGACCTCTCACCATCCTGCACTTGGAGAGGGAGGACATCATGGAGGAGTCCTCAGCTGAAGCTCTGGACTCCAGCATTCAAGACCACGTGCCTCCTCTAGGTGAGACGGATTACCAGCTGAGCCTGAAATGTATTTTTATTTATCATCTGGTTGCTCGTAGTCATGGATTTGTAAAGAAACAACAACTCAGTCTTGTGATTTTGTGGTTGTATTGAGCAGATCATATTGTGTTTCTGTGTTGAAGGCTGTGTTGGTGTGATTTTACATTTCAGTTTTCCCCTAAAGGTGGTTTGCTCATGCTTCTCATTAGAGCTGCTGTTCTCAAGCAATTATCTTTAGCCTCATATCCAAAATCCATCCATCCATTTTCATCCACTTATCCGGAGTCGGGTCGCATGGGCAGCAGCCTAAGCAGAGAGGCCCAGACCTCCCTCTCCCCAGCCACTTGGGCCAGCTCCTCCGGGGGAATCCCAGGGTGTTCCCTGGCCAGATGAGAGACATAATCCCTCCAGCGTGTCCTGGGTCTATCTTTATGTCTCCTCCCAGTTGGACGTGCCTGGAAAACCTCACCAGGGAGGCGTCCAGGAGGCATCCTGACCAGATGCCCGAGCCACCTCAACTGACTCCTTTCAATGTGGAGGAGCAGCAGGTCTCTGCTGAGCCCCTCCTGGATGACCGAGCTTCTCCAAAATCAGGTCCCAGAAATAATAGATCCAGGAGGGCTATCCAAACATCCATGGGTTAGGGTTAGGGATAAAAAAACTCTCCAGAGGAAGGAGGCGTTCTGAAGGTGTCTGAACCACCTCAGCTGACTCCTTTCAATGAGGAATAGCAAAAATGAGACTGATATTAGCTTCTTGTAACCAGGATCTCCTTACATACTAAATATATTGAGATCCTTTGGTTAGAATCCAAATCTCTTGGCCATGAAACTTGGTGAACCAGTAAAGCGAGAGCTTTGCCTTTCAGCGCAGCCCCTTCTTCACCACCAGAGACCTTAGCATCATTACTAAAGATGAAGCTCTGATCTGTCTCTTAATCATAAGAGACTTAGGTGACGTTTGTGCTGCAGATCTTGATGCTCGTTCCTAATTTTTGATACGATCCAGTTTTTCTGCGTGGTGTTATGATTTAGACCATCATCAGACTCCAGCGTAAACAGTCTGCAGCCCTGAGGTGACCACAGGAGGCGTGATGTCACTCTCAGCACACTGTGATGGATGCTACACAATAAAGTGTGTCTCTGTTCTGAAGTTGATAATGTCCAAGTCACAATGGCAAGCTTGTTTCCCCCTTTGTTTACTTTTGCTTGATTAGGAGGAATAAATCAGCAGATGGTTCTGAATCTCGCTTTAACATAATCCCTCATTCTGAGCAGCAGAAAGGAAAAGTCACTTCTCCCAGCAGGAATCTTCCTTCAGAACCAGAACCAGGCTCTAGAGGACAGGAAGGAGACAAAACTGTCATTTTTATGGAAGATAAAGTTAATGACAGCAAACCTCTGAATGCAAACATGGAGCACACAGACAGCAGAGTGAGGCATTGGGGTCAGTATGTCCTCCAGCAGTCTAGACCTATAGCAGTATAACTAAAGGGATGAGCCAAGATAACCAAAGCTAACCACAACTATAAGATCGATCATGAACTAGTCTCAATCCTAATCTTAAAGTAAACAGGGTGTTTGCCTCATGGATGGAAACTGGAAGTTGGTTTCACAAGAGATGAACCTGAACTGTTCTACTCATAGAAGCTCTAGGAACCAAACCTGCTGTCTGAGAGCAAAGCGCTCTGTGAGAAGTAAGGAACAAGAACAGCTTTAACATCAGGTGGAAAAATTGTTCATTACCAACAGTATAATTTTTGTTGTTGATTTTCTCTTCAGCTGTGAAAGACTTGAAGGTGCTGCTGGAGAAGGAAAGGTCAGATGGTATCAGCAGTTCCTCCAGAGACGACGACTCCACCCTCCAGAACCCTGGAACCCACAGCAGCATCCTGGATGAAAACACCAAGTCTGATTCATGCATCCAAGAGGTGACTGGTGCCTCTTATACTGTAGATGATGGTGTGTAAACACCTGAGATCAACACCTACTTGTTCATCCATCCAAGATCCATAGCAAATGAAGTCAAAAAGTCAGATAAATATGAATTATTATTATTCTTTTTTACTTATAGGGTAAAAGTAAATCCATTAAACTTTGCTTCAGCGATGGAAAGAGCCGTATCGACTACATCCTGGTTTACAGGAAGTCAAGCTCCCAGTCGGAGAAGAGGGAGGTGTTTGAGCGTAACATTCGTGCCGAGGGCTTGCACATAGAAAAGGAGGTAAAGAATAACTTCTCTACATGATGAGAGTAGCACATAGACACTATAGACTTCAACATTAGCTTCTGAAAATAAACACAATATTGGACCTGCATGCAGCCTGGAGTTTATGGAGCAGATGGGTGTTTTAAACAGGCCCAGCTAGACATTTTGTTTTTCATGTTCGTGTATTTGGCAGATGCTTTGATCCAATGCAAATGACAAATGAATGTTTTTAGCATGTGTTTGAGAAGATCTTCTGATGATCTGATCTACTGTTGCTTCTAGTTAGGCTTGTGCAGTTAACCCAGTTAGTGGCTGTGGCTGAATCCAGGGACTGCATCCTTCCTAGTCCACAATTTAGGGCCGATTACGTCACAGTGAAACATCAAGACTGTCCAGATTTGATGGATACTCGACATGAGTCTTCAGTTTCCTTGGTTTTTGAGGACAGGTCTGGTAAAGGCTCTCCCAGGATTCATTGCTGGCCAAACGGGACATTTTTGTTCTTTTAATAATAATGGTGGACGAAGTGAGAGAGGATTACAGTTTTAAATGCTAGTATATTAATGTCTGGTGGTAAAAAAAAAAAAAACAACTTAAAAAGGTTGTGTTGTTGGCTTGTTTCATTTGCATATAGTTGTTTTTTAAATATACATTTTTTTGGCAAAAGTAAGAAAATTCCTCATGTATTCCCTCATGTATTGCCATTAGGTTTTGTTTTAACCTCTGTTTAGCGCCATCTTGGTTGCTAGGTGACAGGACAGATGCTGAGGCATAAATAGGAAGGCTAAATCGTCTAAAATCAGAGCCACTCACTTCCGGTCTTAAAGGTCGAGGAAGGACCCGACCTATATGGAGCAAGGCTGGGTCCTCACAAGGATGCTGCCCCTGAATTTGAACACACCCAGAATTTCAGATTTGATTTGTCCCAGAATGCATTGCTCAGGTAAAAAAAAATGGCATCCTCCATAAGCCAAAAAAGTAGAAAACATAAAAGAGTTTAAAAAATATGTAGCGACTTTACTGTCGGTCACTCAGCTAGGTGAAGGCAGAGAAGTGTTTTTGATACGCTTCATAAACCATCTTCTTGCTTTGATAACCGTCTTGTTTATTTTATTTATATTGCTTTTTACATCATTACTGTGATGTTGTTTTAGGTGTCAAAAAGAGTTTCAAACGTTAAAAAACCTTTACACCAAACGGTAAAAACCGTGCGCCCACCCATGTGTAATTAGACGCCTGTGAACACACCTTTATCATTTCTGTCACCTTAGGAGTTTCCTCTTGGATCTAACAATTAAATGTAGTTAACTAAACATATAAAAGACTAACATCAACTGTCTGGGGTCCTTTTAAAACGTGAACTCAAAGATATTTTAGGATTTACATAATTACAAACATCTGCTAAAAGAACGTTATGATTTCAAAATGACACCTATTTGTGATAAAAACAAATTCTCTCCTCATTCAGTGAAAATAATCAACTAGATATATAATAATACTCTGTCTAGTGCGCCCTATAGGCCTTCTGTGTGTGTGTGTGTGTGTGTGTGTGTGTGTGTGTGTGCGTGCGTGCGTGCGTGCGTGCGTGCGTGTGTGTGTGTGTGTGTGTTTGACGAGCCATACTGTGTTTCTGAACCAAATGAGAAGTCATGTTAAATATTTAAGCCTCTATTATTGTCCAGAATAATAGGGATTATCCCCAGGATGGCCCAGCCCTGCTACTAGCTTAACTCCTGAACGCAGGAACAAAGATGTGGACATTTTCTGATCTGCGTTAACTTGAGCACTCTCACAAGCTGCAGCATGAAGATGATGAAGATGATGACTACATACAGCAGCAGAGTAAGATGGCGATGCCACTTACAACCTACAGCCCACTTGTGGGTGTTTCTTCTATGGAGTCATTCAGTTATTTTTAGGTCTATTTGCAGTTTGCTCCTGCGTTTTAATTCTCTGATCAGACTCCCACTCGCTCCGACAGCACAGAATAACGAGAAGAAAACACTATTGAACAAAAGACAACGACTTTGACCTCATCTTGTTTTTACTTTCCCATCCAGGCTTCCTTAACAAACAGTGATGTGATCTTCCTGAAGCTCCACGCACCATGGGATGTTCTCTGTCGCTACGCAGAACTCATGAACATCCGCATGCCTTTTAGGTGAGACTTGGATGGGGATTTGTCGAGTGTGTTACAGAAACACTCAGGTGTCTGTAGGTTTTCCCTATTTATGTAAAAAACAAAACTTCACATGTACACAAATGGATGAGACATTAATATGTGGACCTTTCTTTCATTCTTGTCTGGGTCAGCGTGACATTTTGTCTTCATTGTTGGTCATACCACTAAACCTGCCTTAATGAGGTCTGAACCTTTGATTTTATCTCATCATCTTTCCACTTTTATCATCTTCTAAACTAAATACCAAGTGGGAGGAAAGTCTGAACAGTTTTTGATCAGATTCAGATTTATCTCAACTGATATTCAGCCCAAACAGATCCTACATCTACTGTGTATTCTGTCACGTATTTAAAATAATTCTTGTAGTGTTTGGTACAAAATATTTAAAATTCACCTCTAAATATACATGCAAACTCATAGTGGTTTACCAAAATAAAAGCAGGGTATGCATATTTGTCTCCAGTTTGTTTTCATGTATTTTGGTGGAGCCCCGTCTTTAGTATTGTCACTTCTGGCATCAGGAAAACTAAATTAAAGTTGTTGTTTTTTAGCATTACAAACATGTCGTCTTGTTATTTGTTTTGTTCTAAATTCTCAGGAGGAAGCTCTTCTACATGCATCGCAGGCACAAGTTTTTGAGCAGGTTGGTGTTAAAAAGTAAACTTGCACGTTTTTAGAGCTATAATTCGCTGTTGCATCGTTAATGCGAGCTTGTCTTGCAGGATGGAGAAGCGCATCAACCAGTTTCGAGGATGGCTTCCCCGCAAACCCATGAAATTTGATAGTGACACCCTGCCCTACCTGGAGGAGAACGAAAGCTTTACTGCCCCCTTCAGTCGGTCGAGGATCCATCAGTGAGTTTTATCTCTTCTCTCACGTTTACATGTGAACATACAGACTCAAATGTCAATCTGACTGACTCAACCGTTCCTCTACTGCAGTTTCATCATCCACAACAAAGAAACGTTTTTTAACAACGCCACCAGAAGTCGTATTATCCACCACATCCTGCAGCGGGTCAAATACGAAGAGGGAAAAAACAAGATGGGTCAGTGTGTTTTTTGGGTGGAACAATTTTAAACACGTTACATATAGAATAAGACAAAAAAATGTCACATTCACAGTTCTTTTTACCATTTAGTGTTTAACGTAAGAGCATCTTCACTCTTGTAGCTCTTTGATCCCTGCTGTTCCTTTGCTTTCGTGACATTCTCAGATCTCCTGAGATTTCCTGTAATTAATGTGTAAAATTTAGCTCTGTTTTGTTTTTCTATAAAAGTAAGAGTGCCAGTTTGTCACATCCTGCTTGACTATCAGCATCAGACATCTGATGTGTGTTTCCTCTCATCTCTGACTGCAGGGCTCAATCGTCTTTTGAGCAACAACTCGTACGAGGCAGCTTTCCCTCTTCATGAGGTAATTAGGCTGATCTTCCCTCAAAGAGACTCACCAACCCATTTCCACCTCCTGTTTTTAAACCATGGCTTCCTGCTCCGAACTGCATATAATCAGTGGGTTTTTCATTTAGAGTCTCTACATCGTGTGTCATGCCTTCAACAGGGCCGGTATCACAGCAAGAACTCCATCAGAACGCATGGAGCAGAGAACCATCGGCACCTGCTGTATGAATGCTGGGCCTGGTGGGGGGTCTGGTACAAGTACCAACCGCTGGACCTCATCAGGTGCTGCTAATTATGTTTTACGTCACATTATGACAGTCTGTAATCATCATATTGGTTTCAGTCCTGGACCAACTCTTGTTATGCTTAATTAGAACCAACCAATCACAAAACGGTGATGTCATCTCTACTGTACAGACCCAGCTATGTACCTGTTTTCACAAGCTCCATGACCTCTCCTTCAATAGTAGGGAGAGGAGGGGTATCAGCCAGTCCAAAGTTTGTCCAAAAGTGCTGTTTTCAATGAATAAGTCTAATTGAGAAGTTTCAAGTTTGTTTGAAGACAAGTGGTTTTGACTTATCAAATGCATGATTTTCAGAATGATGACACTGTTCTGTTGTTTTTCCAGGAGGTATTTTGGGGAGAAGATTGGTCTGTACTTTGCATGGCTGGGCTGGTACACGGGGATGCTGTTTCCTGCAGCTGTTGTTGGCCTGCTCGTATTCCTGTACGGGCTTTTTACTCTGGAGCACTGCCCGGTCAGGTAAACGCAGCGTCTCTGTCTGGGATTGACTTAGGTTTTTTATAAATGAACAATCCCTTGAGGATTTTGGGTGTATTCTGATTTTGTGAGGAAGAAATAACCTTTTTGAACCCACAGCTGTTCTTTGAAGTTTACATCCATGCCCATTCATAAAGAGCATTCATGGTTTGTTATGGTTGAACTGTGATTCTTGTTTAATGGTGGATTTATTATCCATCATACAACGTATATGTTTTGTAAAAACAAGAATAGATAGCATACATTAGAATTTATTGTATATTTTATCTCTTCCACAGACGGCTAAAGGTACACAGACAGGCTCAAATATAAAAGTACACTGACTGAAACTTAGTTAAATGTCTTTTAGCAAACCTCACCAAAACTAAACAGTCTTTGCAGCCAATCAGAATTGTGCTGCTAGTTTGTTTAAATTGGTTGGTTTCCAGTCACTGTTTTGGCTTTTAACATGAAAGTTCACTGAGAAACAGTTTGTATTTGTTATTGTTAAAATATGGTCGATCACTCTGAGTTAAACATTCAGACTAAAAGTGAAAATAGTCTTCTACTGCTATTTCCTGCATTGCACAGATTAGAAAAGCCACTCAGATCTACGTCACACTGAAAATTAACATTCATGGACTCACCCATCTCGACTCACGATGAGGAAGGCTGTTGTCGTTTTAGCGTCCAGGAAACAGCAGAGAACGTCTCGGCTAGTAGAAGCTAACCGTTAGCATTAGCAACTCCACCACACTGCAGAACTCCTCCAGGCTTGAGTTATTTGTGGAGATAAAACATCAGCGTTGCAGAGCAAACAGAGTCAGTGGTAGAGTCGTGTTGCTGTTAACCAATCAGAGGTGAGATGCTCACTTCTACCTCCTGAAACAGGAGCACTAGAGATCTCTGAGCTTCCCTCAGATCAACTCACAAGGCATTCATTTATACTAGAAAACACTGCAAATGTGTTGAAAAGACGAGTGAACTTGGGTCTTTAAGCATTGTTAATACATTTTAATACAGCCGATGCCATTCCAGAAGCTTGCTGCTTCATACAATCTGAAATAGTTTTGGTGTTTGGGAGTTATCGGTATTGGAACACCTAACCAACCATCTAGCTGATGATTTGAAAACCTGAAAATTAGACCCTCTTCTTTGGTATTCCACCTACTGTGTGCAGCACCATGCTTGTCAGCTGCTACAATGCTCTTATAAATGAAAGCCTCATTTAGACTTTTTCTACTTGTTATTGTGACACAACCCTAACCCTTTTCTTCAGAAGACATGAATCTTGTCTTTGTAGACAGCTACAGAGTTCAGTCGGGCTTGAAGGAGTTTGTTTTGGAACAGGAGCGTCTTTGTTGGTTTTTCAAACTCTGGTTCTCCAGCTGTTTCCAGTTCATGGTAGGCCTGAGCTCTGGGAGTTCCTAAGTGGTTCCTGAACTTCCAAAGTCATTTCACTTGAGGTTATCAGATGAGTCGAACCTGTGCTGACAAATAAATATTTTTGTCCTGTAAAGAGAAACTACCAGCTGCAGTCAGGGTCACTAACAGGAAGTTGAGGAAGTCAAATTAAAAGCCATTCTAAAACATTCAGCATCACTCAAATATTTTATGTTTATATTTGAACATGCAGGTGTAATTTTGATCTCGTGTGGGAGAAAGAAAATTCACAATAAATTATTTTTTAGCAGTTTCCAGTGGAAATAATGCAAAACAGTCTTATGATGTAACATCTACAAATGAAAGATATGATAAGAACAACCCTAACAGGTGAAAAATTAGAGTATAGAGTAGAGATGAGGCAATGAGTGACAGAGCCATCATTACAAGTCCAGGGATAACAACATGGGATATAATCACAGTAACTGTCGATCAGGTCATGATTTATTTATTTTTTCCTGCTTGGTGTTTCTCCAGCAAAGAAATTTGCCAGGCCACTGACATCATCATGTGCCCCATTTGTGACCAGTACTGCCCCTACCTGAGACTGTCAGACAGCTGCATCTATGCAAAGGTACGCTCATATCAAAATAGAAGTTTTATCAAATTTTGACATTTTTGTCAACAATGACATGTCTTTGATTAAGGTGACTCATCTGTTTGACAATGGAGCAACAGTTTTCTTTGCTGTGTTCATGGCAGTTTGGGGTGAGTTTTTGTCAAATCTTTCTATTTCATAAAAATGTCAACGTTCAGCTGGATTTATCAGCTGGAAGTTAAATAAATGAACTAAAATATGTTGAAATTTAATAGAAAATATATGAAGGGCTCAAATCAAAATAAAAATTTCAATATTGTTATGGTAAAAATAGGAAATTCTTAATAAGAATAAGCTATAAACATAAAAGCTACAATAACCTAACAATAGGGGTGTTCCAAAAAGGGTACTTCACGATTCGATTCGATTTCGATTATGGGAGCTTCGATTCTTCGATTATAATGGTTTTTGGTTCGATTCGATTATTGGTGCCACGATTCTTCGATTATTGACATTTTTAATGCTTTTTTTTTCATTCTAAAACTACTCTCAGTAAGTAAATACATTTTTTTTTACAGTTAACTATTTTTCCAAAGACAAAATCTTATTTTATGACTGTATGACTTTGTCAAAGTGCAAATATTTACACAACTTAACTTCGATCAGGGAAAGCTTTAAACATTTAAAACCTGCTAGGGAAACATTTTTTCTCTCCTTCCTTTACTTTATTTAACAACAGAACATTATTAGAAAACAGTTCAATAACATGCAAAACAACATGCTATCACCTCAACTGTCTTACAGCTTTTGAGATATTGAATAACATTTCATTTCTACTGGTAACAATGTAATGGTGGCATGTCTATAATGTACGGGTTGGCAATAATACAGTTTAAATTACGTTCACAGATAGAAGTGTTTGTGAATTACATACTATAACGGCTTGCCATAGCCCTGGAGCGGTGTGTTGCGCAATCTCGTAGCAACAACAGCAACGTGAGTCCCGGTAGCTGCTGTGGCTCTGCTCCATAGCGCTGCAGACAGCTAAGAATAAACAGGATGGTGGGACTTTTCTTCCTCTTGTAGATTTTAGTCATTCTTAGTTCCAAGATCATCGTGTTCTTTGGAACCCACGGCGTGAGTCTGCTATCCGCTAGCTTAGTTAGCATTAGCCAATCTGCCCGTAGCTGCGCGTTTGATCCCAAACTTTGGACCGTTTCTCAGGGCCGCTGCTAGGCTTTTGGAGGCCCTAAGCTTGATTGGCCAGGGAGCCCCCCCCCAAACAGAAACGCCCCCAAAACGTATTTAAACTCTTGCTATTTATTTTAAAATTGGAATTAAATAAAATGAAATACAAAGGATATCTGACATAATTTATGGCTTTGTGCTGAAGTGGAAGTAGATGGCTGCTGGGGTTGTTGATCGGTGTTGGAAAATGGTTCCTCATCTTCAGAATCTTCCTCCTGGCTGCAGGAACTCCTTGTAAATATTAAAGCATTGATCCTGTGAATGTTTTTGAAATGTAAAAAAAATGTGATTAGCAAAAGTTAAATAAAAGTAACAACACATTAGGATTTTCTAATGATTTTTTTACAGTGGGATAAAAAGTGACTAAAAATATGAATCATCATCAGTCTGCAGTTTATCTGTAAAGCCCTTCCTTTCATGGCACTGTAAAAGGATATTCAATATGTTATATTAATATAATGGAACATGGACAAAACCTATACTCCATTTATACACATGAAACAAAGCAATGGTGGCATTTTGTACATGACCAAAAGGGAAGATAACAGAATTAGGGTGACCATAGTTCATGATAATAAAAGAAGTACATGTAAATCCTCCTCTGTATCATTAGATGAGACACTATTATTCAGCTATAGAACAAAATAATATATTTTTATAGACTTCTCCAGAGGTAATCCAACATGCTTTTTGGGCCTAAAATAATCTTTTCAACAAGTCAATAGTACAAGAATGAAAATAAGAAAATAAAAATCTTGAATGAAACAGTTGTAGAAATGATGCTATTATTATAAATATAAAGTTAAAGTCCCAAGTCATCATCACACACTGGTGAAATTACATCTCCGCATTTGACCCATCCCCGTGGTGGGGAGCGGTGAGCTGCAGCTGTGGCCGCGCTCAGGAACTATTTGGTGGTTTAACCCCCCAATCCAACCCCTTAGTGCTGAGTGTCAAGTGAGGAGGCATTGGGTCCCATTTTTTCATATTAACTATTTACTGATTTATCAACAGGATTGTTTCAGTAATTAATCCATCAGTCCAAACTTTTACATTTGACACAGTTTATGATTCACCATTGTGTTAACACTACAGGACTGTCAGAAAAGAACATTTTGACCCCCTGCCCTGCCTTTACAGCACAAAATGATAAAGATGCCCTAAACAGAGGCTGATCATTTGTCAGAGCTTTTTTAATCATACAGACGTAAACATAGCAGATATAATAATTGTTTAATTAGCAGGGTTTAGTTAATTAAGAAGGTTACTGTGAATACAAAACACACTGGAGAACTATAGGTTGTTTGCTGACAGACAGCTGATCAGCTACATGGAAACAGACAACATGGTAAAAAAGATGAGTAATATTTATAGAACATTGGATTTATGACTCACTTCATCCAATAATTTGATTTTCTGACTGACATGTAAACTGGAACAAAGACGCCGACTCTGGCTAAGCTCTAAGTCTGATTTCTCTCCAAAGCTCAACTAAGATGTGCATGTAAACTACTGAGTTAGTTACTAGAGCTAGCCTCTGCTAGCACCAGAATGTTAACAAGCCTCAACACAGAAGCTCAGACTCCAACTAATTCACCTGCCAGGCTGCCCAGGTAGCTAATAAAGAGAAACTTACCAGGATGTACGGGAGTCATCTCTGTTTTTTTTCTTTCTTCTCTGCTCCAGACTCATGTTGTCTTCATCATCGGCTGCAGCAGCGCCGCGGGGGATCAAATAAAACATTGCGGTGATAAAGCGAAACCGAAACCAAACCTTTGGGCTGTACCATTACCGTGCGGGCGGGTGGGGGTGTGAGTGTAATGTTTGTAAATTATGGGAATAGCTATTTTGCCCAAATTTTGACCGATAGGCTAAATAATTAAGAAAACACTCAAAGGCTCAAACGGTGGGCAGCTAATTTATGTGTGGCAAGGTGGTCAAACGAGGGCCCGGGCGGGTCTTGAACCCCAGACTCCCGGGTGAGAGTCACGCGCGCTAACCAGTCAGCCAAAGGGATATCCCTGTGGCGAAGCAGCCAGGGCATGTGAACAATCGGGATCCAGTGACAGGACACTCACACTGTCACATATGTGTTTTCTGAGCAATATGCTACTGTAATACTAATAACTCAACTCTGTAATAATTTTTCGGGCCCCCCCCAGGTACCGAGGCCCTACGCACTCTGCGTACCTTGCCTATGGACAGCGGCGGCCCTGCCGTTTCTGCTGGTTCCTCTATTTTCCTCCACAGCACCTAGATTACCACATTGTGCGCCAGTAAAAAGCATCTTCCTTACACAAAAACAAATAACTTACATTTGTTAAGGCTCCGGTTACGTGGATTTTTTTTTTTTAGTACCGGCTTTGCAGCAAAGCTTTCACGTTATTTATTTTTTAAGCATCGGCGTTCATTAATCGATTCTGAATCCTCACGTGAAGCTTTGCGAAGCATCGCCACATCGATGAAATGCACCCACCCCTACCTAACAATATTGTGAATCTTCAGTAAAACAACTTGGTTTGAAAACATGATCAGACCAGTGCCTGTAGAGCAAACATCAGCAGGCAGCAGAGTTGAGACGTTGAGAGGTGATTAAAACTTATGAGGACAATTTATTTGACCACAGTAGAATCAATACAGACCATCAAAACATAAACGTGTGTTTTCTCAGCAACACTGATGCTCAGAAATAGAACCGTAAGGAAATTATTCTCCAGATGCTGTGCTGTGGTGGTGGTGGGCTGTGTGTGTGTGGGGGGGGGGTCGACATACAGAAAAAATTTGAAGGTGTTATTTCTGTGCATCATGCGCACAGTGCCAGTGTGTTTTGCCCTTGATCTGCCATCTTTGCTGCTGTTTTGTTGAATGAGCAGAAACATCTTGAATAATAATCACAAGTTTCATCAAAATTTGTATACAGACGTGGTTAATTGGGCAGTTCATTCATTCATTCATTCACAACAGTCATTTTGGAATTATGATTTGACACAATGTAATATCAGAGAAAAGTCAAGTTTAAAGTTCAGTAGCTGCTCAGCTCTGAACAAGGTCCCAGGGTATAGAAGGAGCAAGTGAAGGATCAGAGTGATCGTGTTCTTCCTCGGTGGTGTAGGAGGTAGGGAAAGAAGCACCAGCAGCATCAGCACAATGTAAACAGGTAGGCTGTTTGTGAAGGTTACAATGCAGGAGCTCTGCAAAGAATGGAAGTAAAAGTTTAATTTGAAAGGTTTGGAGCAAATGAATGCATGGATGCATAACAAATTGAACTGAAATGATTACAATTGAGCAGCACTTACAAAATGTTCTATAATCTAAGATACAACATAAACGGGTGTAAAAGAGGTCTTACTGTTCAGCTTCATAACTGAGTCGGGGTGTTTCAGAGCCTCCTTAACTCTGCTGTCAAACCTCCAGCATCTCAGCATGAAGAGCAGAAGTAGACACAGCTGCAGGGCAAAGGTCAGCACGCCCAGCACAACAATAGCATTGTTAACTGTTGAGGGTGAGAACAGGCAGAAGGTTTCAACCTGTAGAGAAATGCTTCATATCCAGTGTGGATAAACAAAATAAAATGAAATCCACACTAAAAGCAGTGCCTCGCTGTATTAATAATTCATGTGCTGAGACAATGTCCTCCCTCCAGAGGACATCCGATCTGTTTCTCCCTCATGAATGTTTAACGGCGAGTTGCAACAAGACTGGAACTGAATCCAAATTTAGACAATTAAGTTTATAAATTCCAAAGCTGTTCTAATAAAACCATGAGACTATGAACAGGCTCAACAGGAAAAGTTGACAGTGTGAAAAATCTTACTTAAAACATTTAAGAAATTAAAAGTTAAACAAAGATCATGTTTTTTTCCATCAGGGTTTACTTTCTTTAAAACGGTTCGATCTGTGTACCTTCAGCTCAGCAACACAACAAAAAGGCTTGACTGTAAATTTAGGGTAATGATGAGGTAAAAAATGCATGTAGTCTCTTTTGGATTGGTGATAGTAATGGGTCCTGATTTTGTAGAAAAGCCAAAAATGTCTAAATATCTTCAGTTTGTCAAAAGATGTGAGAAACTATTGATCTGGGATGGCCTGTCCCACTGAAAAGTTCAGTGTGGTCAGATGTCTCTGAAATGGAAGCAGAGATAAAACATCCACACTTTTTTCTACTAGATGTAAAACCGAACTCTGCAAACGTTACAAAGTCAATGCAATGAATTATCTTGCAAATAATAAACTCAGCACTCATGTTTGCTCCATTTTAAAAAATCAACACAAAAAAAGCATCTCTGGGAAATTCTGATGAGGCAAAACATAAAACTATTTTGGGTTTGTATGTTTGAAATTGAAGCTGAAGCAAAATACAAAAGGGAGTTTTTTCAGGTGTTACCGTACCAGATGACGCCTGAGGGGTTGACTCCCAGAGGGTGACCTCTATCTGAGGGAAGCTGGAATTCTGAATGAACCCCATCACAGAGCTCCTCCACGGTAGACTTTGTTCAGGCAAGGACAAAAAGTTAAAATATATACTTTAATTTTCATTCAAATGAAGGTTTAATTCCCCCAAAACAGATAAAGAAATGAAACATTACCAAATTTCAATAACTGATAAAAGCTCTAAGAAACAAACATCCTAGAAAGTTGTTCATCTTTACAACTAATAATTAACCTCAGTAAATTAGAATGTGATTAAGTCTATTCAAAAAGTTGAAACTTTATTTAAACAAATTATTTTATTTATCTAATTTAAAAATGTATTTATTTGAACTTATTGTGACTGCTGACTCCTAATTCAGTTTCTCAGATAAAGGAAATAAGACCAACAAATTGAATAATTTTTGATGTGACTGTTGTCCTACTGAAGCATAACTTCATGTACTGAACAGTATCTGCACTCAGCACTTGGTCGAGGATCCTTTTTCATGGATTTCTGCTCCAGTAAACCGGGGCAGGGAGGTGACGGGTCAAGGCAGCTGGTCTGGTGTAGTTCTGATATCTTCTTCTCTCAACACAGATTCTGAATGGGTTTAACAGGCTGAAATATTTACTGATAACTTTCATAAGTAATTTAATTACCACTAAGATACCTAGAATAATTTATGATAAGTTGCAACTTTTTTTCAGATAATCATACCTACATAACGGGTCACACAAGTGACATAAGGTGTGCACTCCGCGGTTTATTACAGTCATGGTTGCATGGAATGTAACCTAGATATTTGCTGTTAAAGAATAACAGAAGTTATTATCAAAAGAAATCAAAGTCAAGACTAACTTTGGTTATTATATGAAAGCCATACTAAGCAACTTTTTCATTTTTTAAAATAATTTTTTTGAGCCAGTATGTGCTAAAATGTCACTCAGACCCCACTGCCCTCTGTGGCCAGAATACTGCACTTGCAACTTCAGAGACATGCCTGGTGCTGCAGTCTGCTTCCAGCACATTTTTCTGCATGTTTTTAGATCATGAACTCAGCTGGTTTGTTTGATTTAGTGATGAACCGCTCCTGTAGATACTAATGAAGGCTGAAGAGACATTACAGCAGTTAGATTAAGGTGTTAAAAAGACGAACGAATAGCGAGGAGATAAGTTTCATTTTTGGTTTCACTAACCCCACTGGAGGCATCAGCAGGGTGGAACAGCAGCGGAACGTCGCTGCTTCAAATAGAATATATTATAGTCTATGGAGGTGGTTCAAATCAGCCGCGATGCAGCAATTTCCAGACGCGTCCCAGAAGCGGCATGCCACTAAAGATAGGATCGGGTTCTATTTTTGCCACGAGCCGCTTTTGGGATGCGTCAATTTCCGCAGTTAACATAGAGCGAGACAAGAAATCAAACGTGGTTTCAGTGTAAAACGTCCTGTGATTTTCAAAATAAAAGTCTATTGCAGGATGCGATTTCATATCTATGTAGATTATGTCTATATGTGTGACCTCATGGCTTATTTACTCCCTGTATCTTTCGAAAAGTGTAACGGTGTGTTTTTCATGGCTTTAATCCTGGCAGTGGAGAGGAACAACTTTATATATGACATCAAACAACGACATCAAAAATGTTTGTAATGAAAATGTAGAAGACCTCAGGAAGAATAGCTCCACATTGTGCACTAAGGTGGGAGCTAATGAGATTCTCAGTGAATAAATAAGTAAAGTAACATCAAATTTCAGGTGAGTTAGCTGGTCAGTCAAACACCAGACATCTGGTCATTTTAGTAGATCTGAACAGTGTGTTGATGAAAACAAGGGCCTTTTTATACTTAGGAGGTCCAGCTTGTCCAAACTAAGGAAAATTAAACGTTCAAATTAAATAAAAGCTCAGATCTTGGAACTGAACTTCTCCTACTCTTTGTAAAATTTCATAAACAAGTCAAACTAGCTCACGTTTAGAAGTAGATATTTAATTTAATACAAAGGTGTATGAAGTACTGATTCATGGCCGACACAAACAACCGGTGAACATTTACAAAGATAAATGCTTTAAATAGAAACATAACGAGAAAATGTGTTTGAATGAAAGATATTAATAATCTTGCTACTAAAATGTACGACACACAGAAAACATTTCTCAGGACAACTTCATTTAAAAGCAAAGTTACAAAGAACAAAGTATTGTAGATAAACGTGAGACAGGTGTGAAGGGATCGACCCGACCTACGGTGACGATTGTTGAACTCGTGACAAAAAAGATAAAATTTGTTTTCACAGCTGCACAGACACGTCCGAGTCTCTTCAGTGAAAACATTCTAGGTTTCTGTAAAACATGCAGATATAAATACTGACCTTACAGTCCGTGCCTTTCGGTGCTGTTTGTGTCCTAATGAGGAATCTTCAGCAGCAGCAGGGAATCGGCTCAAATCCTCTCATTATGCTCCTCAGATGAACGCTCCCCTGTTTGGTCCCCATGCAGACCGCTGAACCTCCACTCCAAACATCTCAGTCCGCTGCGTGCCATACAGGAATGTGAACATAACAGAGATAGTAATGAGCAAACTGAGTGGTTTCTAAAAGAGGATAAAGGCCACCGATTAGCACTGTGAGTTCAATAAGTAAGCTATCTGAGGACTTTGTTCTGCCTCTCTGAGCCTCACCACCAGCTCTGGAGTCAGAAATCATGAATCACGCTGCAGAAAACGCAGCTCCACAGGGATCTGACCAATAACACACCAGTTGTGTTTATTTGTTAAATCCAGGAATGCTCTGATTTCAGTTTTATTTAAATCTGATGCAGTTTCTGTTTACTATAACTTGGTGTTTTAGTCACTTTTTTTTGTTACAACAAACTTGTGCTCCTGTTGTGCTAAGTCACATTTAAAATACTCTTCTAAACTTTTAAATCATCCCTACTTCTTCATGATTTCCTTCCAAGCAACCAGAAATTATTTTCTCCAGAAGGTCTTCCTGAGTCTTTACTAATTTTAAAACATTCATCCATGAATTAGGAAGGAAGGAAGGAAGGAAGGAAGGAAGGAAGGAAGGAAGGAAGGAAGGAAGGAAGGAAGGAAGGAAGGAAGGAAGGAAGGAAGGAAGGAAGGTCAGTTTTGATTTACATAATCAGATAAAAACAATCATACCTGAAACACAAATATTAGAAAAATTGCAATAAGCTGAAGCTAACTGAAACCCCACATCCTAAATCCACAAGTCTGAAGAACAAACACAACAACAAACTCACATTTAACCTCAAAGACTTCATGCTGGACTCTTTAATCTAGCGTTATCATAAATGAACTTACATTAGAAATGTTTTACAAGATTTTAGATGATTATAAGTAACAAAATATATTCCTTATCATTTCTTACTTAAATGCAACAATCAGCTTATGTTCTGTACTTTCTTTGTTCCATCACTACATCAGTCGTTTTAAAGGATCTGAAACATAAAGAGATTATTTGTAAAATTTCTGTCATTATCTAAAATAAAAAGTCCAAAAGGAAAGTCAAAGGATGGTCTGGTTGTAAGTGTCTGTAACGGTGAGAAGGTGGTCTGGGGGGGAGGCTCTGGAGGCCGGGCCGGAACGTTGACTGGGACAGGATCAGGATGAGAGATGTCCACCTAAACCCTCCAGGACTCAAAGTGATTTTTATGACTCAGGAATAAATAGCTCAGTCACGTTCTAACCTGTTTTACTTTGTCTTGCTTTGCAGCAACAGTCTTCCTAGAGTTCTGGAAACGCCGCAGGGCTGTCCTCGCTTACGACTGGGATCTGATCGACTGGGAGGAGGAGGAGGTAAAATGTCTCACTCAGCTGCTCCGCTCCTTTCTAGTTGTTATAATTAATGTAATGAAGCAAAGTTGGCAGTGATAAAAACAACACGAGTCAAATCTGAATTTAAGTTCCTGCGTTTCATTTTAGCTCACATCACATGAAGCTTGATTACAGGATTTTATTTAACTGGTCTAAAATACAAATTTCAAAAGGAAGACTAAAATGTTCACTTAATAAACAAACTCTGATTTTCTTAAAATGCAAAAACTTTATTAAATTCTGTAAAAACAACAGATCTGTTGAGTTCTTTCTGATAAACACAATAATAACCTGAACAGAATGGAACTAAGGTTTTGTTTTACTTGACTGGACCTCAGGATGAAATACGACCCCAGTTTGAGGCCAAATACTCGAAGAAGGAGAGGATGAATCCCATATCTGGGAAACCTGAGCCGTACCAAGCCTTCACCGACAAATACAGTCGCCTCCTAGTCTCAGCATCTGGAATATTCTTTATGGTGAGTTATTGAGGGTTAAAATCAAGGCCATGTTCCTCACTGTTAATTCCAGCTACATCTTTATTTAGATCACCTTAAAGACATGATCCTGTTTGGGATTCGTGATGCTGTCAGAATTGGAAGTTTTGTATGAAAAAAGCTCTAAACTTCATATCTAACTGTTTTTTATAATGTATAAATGTGGTTTGTGTATAAGTTAGAGGTTATTTTTCCATCTTCCAGATTCTGGTGGTGATTGCAGCTGTGTTTGGTATTGTTATTTATCGCGTTATCACCGTCAGCACCTTCGCCGCCTTCGGCTGGGCGCTCATCAGGAACAACTCTCAGGTGGCCACCACCGGCACGGCCGTCTGCATCAACTTCTGTGTCATCATGCTCCTCAACGTGGTGAGTTTAGCTAAAATGCTTCCAAGTAGCTGAATTCACACAGGAAAAAAATCTCAACCTGAAACTTACTGAACTTTACTGAAAATTTTCAACCAAGTTTTTTTTTGGCAGCTTTATGAAAAGGTTGCTCTCCTGCTCACAAATTTGGGTAAGTAGCTGCAGCAGTTTTAAACAGATGCTTATAAAGATAACTGTTGTTGTGATTATTAGACTAAAGGAAACGTATGGATCTAATGAAAGTGTGTTCCTGTATGAATTTGTTGATGTGTGGTAACGTCTCTTTATCCTTTTGTGTGGCCACAGAGCAGCCAAGGACAGAGTCTGAGTGGGAGAACAGTTTCACCTTCAAGATGTTCCTTTTTCAGTTCGTCAACCTCAACAGCTCAACGTTCTACATTGCCTTTTTTCTGGGAAGGTATGGGGAATAATGCACACCTCACTACATGTAACACAGGATAAATGAAAGTAGTGCTTTCCGTATTTTCTGATGCAATAGGCGCCTGTAGCAGTAAGATAACACTCAGCCATGAGCACAGAGGTTTCTGAGGGGGGGTCGCATGTTCTCCTCATTCATACGTGGGTTTTCTCCTGAGATCAAAGTGGTTCAAATAAAACCTTTTACCAGGTAATTTAACCGTTTACCTGTGGAGAAAGATTTGAGAGCAACTGCCTCAACAATTTTATGATGAAAACAATAAATTGAAGTAAATCTAATATGTTTTAGATCAATATCACCCAGGTAGGAGGCATCAGTGGTATTACATCATAGATATTGGTTGGTATTGTACCAATAGTTCCAAAAGACACAAAGAGTGTTTGGTTGATTATTTGAATGGCCTGTATTTGATATAGTGCCTTCCAGAGTCCTAGAACCCCCCAAGGCTCTTTACAACACAATCAATCATTCACCCATTCACGCACACATTCACACCCTGGTAGTGACGAGCTACATTGTAGCTAGGTCGGAGGCGAGGCTGCCGTACAGGCGACACTGGTCCCTCTGACCACCAACTGTGACAAATGATCACAGGTGTATGACTGGCACCTGATTGGCTCCTGACTGACTGCTGTTGGACAGCACGCTGGTCAACTTTCAACAACTCCAGGTTGAGGAATGAGCTTAGATTTCACAACAAAATCTGATCAGACTGACAACCAGCATGAAGAGGAGGAGCCCTACCTCATGCTACTGAGACCCCAGTCAGGGCAAAATGGATAGTTTATAATTGGACAATAGGTGGTGTTTGTCCTGATGGGACAATTCAATCCTCTGATCCATCAAACAAGTCAGGACAAGAGTAAATATCAACAGGAGAATGTTGAAGGGGGGTTGGACTTTTTTCGAGTTCCACTGATTTATTTCCATGGATGTTTGATGCAGATTATTGTAAACACTGTAGTGTAAAGCGCTTTGGAGTCCTCTGACTCTGAACGGCGCTATACAATTGCAGGTCATTTATCATTTAAAGGTGACTAGTCAAGTTTTCCTCCAATGTAGGATTTACTGGCAAGAAATATTCTCACAACAACGCGATATTCGATCAATCAAACTTTTCTTTCATTACATTTCTTCATGAAGCTGGTAGAGCTGAAAGTATTTAAATCCAATCCAGATTTATTTATCATAGAGCACTTTAAACACAATAGAATCGACCAAAGTGCAACAATAAGAGCAATAGACGATAAAAGCACACAAGTAAAATACATCTGAGCAGAAAAAAAATGTACTGAACTTCCCAAAGGGTGCAAAACAAACTGGTTTAACTTGAACTAAAGTTTAACTTAAACAAAATGCTGAATTTCTAACACTCCCACTGCACTACTGTGTGCATTGACAGATTCACGGGCCGACCAGGTGCATATCTACGCCTCATCAACCGCTGGAAACTGGAGGAGGTGAAAAGTTGAACTTTCTTGTCACATTAATGATTAGCAGTGCGTTATAGATCTAAGGAAAATGTTCAACTTGGACATTTAAAAAACAACTTTGTTCCCAACAAGATATCTTTCTGCCATCGGCAGTAAGTGGTTCTTGGAACATCCAAGGAATAAACACACTAAAGTGGTCCATAGGAACTAGAGGCCTGAGCTGACACTTTTAGCTGCAGAGCTAATGGATTCCCTTTTTTGTTTCTGCAGCTGCAAAAAATGAAAAAAAAAAACTCTAATTGACACGAGCAGCACAAATGTAGCTGCACTTAGCCTTTTGTTGCTATGGATTTTTATATTTATATGTCTAGAGAACGTTATTTTTGCATAAAACTGGAACGATGCATTACAATAACATAATAAAATATGTATTTTGTATAAGGGGAACAATGACAGGTGTTTATTAGGTTCCTACATACTAAAGCATGTGTTCTGCCTACAAGTACCAATTACACCAACTGACCCCGTCTTTGTGTTTGTGCTGCAGTGCCACCCCAGTGGCTGCCTCATTGACCTCTGCATGCAGATGGGTATCATCATGGTGCTTAAACAGACATGGAACAACTTCATGGAGCTTGGGTACCCGTAAGTTTATCTTAGTTTGAAAATATTGTATCACCCTTACATGTGTGCACCAATCCTGAAATACCTGTTGAGAAATTTCTATCTTTAGGCCTTCTAGTGGGTCAGTTAATTACACACAGCTAATCAATGTGTTACTGTGGTTTTGGCTTCTCTTTTCACCCTATGTTCACTGTTGGTATAAAGCAGGTTCACCGAGAAATCATTTTTTACTTATTATTTTTTAAATGATCAGTCACTCTGAGTTTTTCATGCAGGCTGAACATGAAACTAGTCTCCTACACATATCTCCTGCATTAGCTTCTGATAGAAAATAGACAACAAAACTCTAGGATTTGAAAATCCTGACAGATCTACGTCACACTGTCGCTTAACGTTCATGGACTCACGACGGGGAAGGCTGTTGTTGGTTTAGCGTCCAGGAAACAGCCGAGAACATCTTGGCTAGTAGAAGCTAACCGTTAGCATTAGCAACTCCACCACACAGCAGAACATCTCCAGGCTTGTGTTATTTGTGGAGATAAAAACATCAACGTTGCAAAGCAAATGGAGTCAGTGGTAGAGTCACGTTGCTGTTAGCCAATCCGGGGCAAGATGTCCAATTATCAGGAAGTAAGACTCCAAATCCTGTCGTGTTAAGCCCTCCTGTGATGTCACAGACTTGGCCCTGCTGAGCCAGGGGTTTGTGGGTTTTTATACTGCCTGCAAGGCATTCATTCCTGCTAAAGACCACTGCAAATGTATTGATTAAACGAGCAATCCACTCCTTTAACATTCAGGCTAAAAGTGAAAATGGTCTTCTACCCCTATTTCCTAGCCTAGTGAACTAGACCAAATTCTTGCTTTGCAGAGTTTGGTCTAGGCACGCTTCATTGGAACCCTCGCAGCCTGCTCCACTGCTGTGGCTGTCCAATCACAGCTCGCTATAGTTTTGGTTGGGACAATCACAGCACTCTATTATGTGGGCCAATCACAGAGCGGGAGTAGCCAATGATGTCAGAGCTGCAGCCGTGAACCCAAGCAATATGGCGGCGGCGCAGGAACCACGTTTGTTTGAAACGGCTTTGTCATCAACATTGGATTATTTAGACTCCAACGTGTGTAAGTCTGTCAGCTATACTTAGCGGCTTCTTATTTTTTATCAAACAAACAAGGCATTCAATCCTTTTAGAGACCACCGCACATGTACTAAAAATATGAGTAAACTTGACGTTTAATTCAGAATCTCATTTACAGCATGTCTGTATAGCTAGCAAATCCATTGTAAATCCACAGTTTATTTACATGCCTTCACATTCAATTAGGACTATAGACGTTTTGTGCATTCTCAGAACCTTCCACACACAATGGGGAGCCCACTGACTTTGTTAAAACCAAAGTCCTTCAAAGCTCGTCCACGTTCCGGCTGATTTTTTGCATTCCGGCTGATTTTTTGCGTCGTAGCTTGAAGCAGGGTTTATTGGAATGGTAGAAGGCTGTTTTGTTCTTCTGACCACCTTGCTTCAATCTATGTTTATATGTATCTATGTGGTCAGTTGGAGTCAATTTTGGGATTTTCCTTTTACATACATTTGTTCTGAAAAACAGAAAACCATGAGAAAATATTCTTTCTAAACACGGTCCACTCATTGTGTTTTCAACATTATTTCCTGTGAGTGGAAGGTGTGTGGAGGTGAAGCACTCATGGCTAAATATCAGGTGTTGCCCTGCAGTGTTTAGTATTTTCTATCATGAGATACACTTCAGTGTTTGTCTTGTTGTGTTTATTTCCTCTTAAAAAGTTTAATATCAGAGCAGTTTTCCTACTTGGACCCCCATCGTTTGCACATCAACGACATAGCTTGAAATCCTTGTGAAAGGTTCACACAACAGTTTAACTAAATTTGCAAGGAAATATTATTAGAAATCTGAATTTATTGCATTCCTTAACACCTTCCTGTAAACAATAAACTGGATTATGTTGTTTTGTTTTGTCAGACTCATCCAGAACTGGTGGACTCGACGGAAGCTGAGGAGAGAGCACGGCCACCACACCATGGCCAATCTGCCTCAGTGGGAGAAGGACTACCACCTGCAGCCTGCAAACGCCTACGGGCTTTTTGATGAATACTTGAAGATGAGTATGTCTGTGCTATTTCCTAGGTCATTTTTACACCATACAGAAATATTTAACACCACTACTGGATATTGTGTTGACCTCATGTATATGATGCAGCAATGTTCCAGAGCACAATCACATTTTGTAGTAAGTTATGGTTTTGTTCCACCGCTGATGTCCATGTAATGAAACGATTATGAAGACTTGCAGTGAATTGAATTTGAGAATGGGCATGTCTGTCTATTCCCTTCATTTTTATTGTTCTGTGATGATTAAAACAGATTAAAAAGACCTAAACACACAAATTACAACAAGTTAAACTAGATTTTGGTGTTTTGTTACCACTTCAGCTGGACAGAAACACTTTCAAAATGTAGCTTTTTCGTAGCCTAGTGAACTAGACCAAATCTTGCTTTGCAGAGTTTATATACACATATATAGGATGGCTTGCCAGGCTAGCTTTTTCGCAGAAAACACACAGTTCTAATTAAATTGTGATTAAGTCAAAGTTCAGACTGAAGTGACCTCAAACGCTATAGTCATGTAGTTGATGGCTTGTGCTTCTTTGCTCCAGTTTTACAGTTTGGCTTCACCACCATCTTTGTAGCAGCGTTCCCTCTGGCTCCTCTCTTGGCGTTGATCAACAACATCATCGAGATCCGGCTAGATGCCTACAAGTTTGTCACACAGTGGCGCCGACCTCTGCCATCACAGGCAAAAGACATAGGTAAAGAAAAAAACACAGGGTAGGATTCTTCTCCTGTACAGATCTTTTCCTGCCTAATCAATGTTTCCGTCAGGAATCTGGTATGGAATTCTGGAAGGTATCGGCATCTTGTCTGTCATCACCAACGCCTTTGTCATCGCCGTTACCTCGGATTTCATCCCTCGTCTCGTTTACGCCTACAAGTATGGACCTTGTGCTGGTCAGAGCCAATCAGAAGGGTGAGAGATGACAGAGTCTTTTCCTGTTTCATGTGTTCCCCAAATTTTTGGGGATTGACACAAACATTTATCACATTTCCTCCGTGATCAGGTGAATTACAATTAATTGATAAGCCTCTCTTTCACCTTAATTCTCCCTCTCAGTCAAAGAAGTGGACTCACTCACATTTCAGCCTTAGATCAGCCATTGATAAAGAATGGTACCTAAACATCCTCCCAGAGGAACTCCTCCCAGTATGGTGGAGCATCACACCATAGGGCTAAAGCCAGATTTAAGTGGCCAAAAGAACAAAAAACAAGCATTTTTATCCTGCTTATCCATAGTCAGAATGCAGGAGGGAAATTAAGGCATTTTTTTGCTCCTTCTGAGGGATTCCGAGGCATTACCATCTGGTCATTTCTGAATCTCTGGTCTCCTCCCAGAGTGCCTCACCTTTTCTTTAACACTGGCCACCCTGCGGAGGAAGATACTTTTAGCAGCTTGTCTCCAGATGACCTATTCTTCCATATTGGGTCCAAACCTTGTGACCATAGATGAGGGTTGAAGTTTAAACAAAGCAGTAAAACTTTTCTTTTGGCCTCGGCTTCTTCTTCACCGTCACAGACCAAATCAACACCCTCATTATTGCTGAGAAATCCTCAATTCTTCAGTCTATCTCTGGTGCCATTCTATCACTCAGGATTACTTCCATTTTGAGACTTGGAATAGTTTTAAACCATTGTTAGATGATCCTGGATCATCAGCATTTCTTTTAGCCCTGATTTGATCAATCTTCCACAAAGGTCTGAGGTACAGGGTTAATCAGGTAAATGTAATAGTTGATGTAAAGTGATGTTTGTCCTTTTCTGGTTGAGGTGAAAGTCAAATAGTGAATCTTTGTATAAACCTCATGTAATTGTCAATAAAAGCATTTGAAACCCATGAAAATATGCTTATTTCTACTTCAATAACAAAAGAAACATGTAACAGAAAGATCTAAGAGCGCTGAAGCAGAAAACTTTGTAAAGACGTCATGCTCTAGGTGTGTTGATTAAATGTACTTTACATTGTTTTCCTCAGGTGCATGATGGGATATGTCAACGCCAGTTTGTCCATTTTCAGAGTGTCTGACTTTGAGAGGAGATCTCAGCCCAGGACGAACGGCTCAGAGATGTTTGAAGAAGCAGTGACGTTTTGCAGGTAGCTTGGTGTTAAAAGCCTTAAACTTGTGTAATAATAATAATAATGGATTGGATTTATGTAGCGCTTTTCAAGGCACTCAGAGCGCTTTCCATTATTCATTCACTCTCACATTCACACACTGCTGATGATGGTAAGCTACTATGTAGCCACAGCCGCCCTGGGGCGGTCTGACAGAAGCGATGCTGCCATTCTGCGCCATCGGCCCCTCTGACCACCACCAACATTATTAGTAAGCTTAGCAACTTTTAGGTGAATCGTTTTCTATATTTCCCGATATCGGTATGGACCTTTATAAAACCATGACACCAAGCCACAAAAACACGTAGAAGCTTGTGAAAACATTCCCCTGCTCTTCCCACCATGCTCCAGGTACCGAGACTACAGAGAGCCTCCAGACTCAGCCGAGCCCTACTCCTACACTCTGCAGTTCTGGCACGTGCTGGCAGCCCGGCTGGCATTCATAATCGTTTTCGAGGTCAGTGATTTGAAATTGGATAAACGACACCAGACAGGATTTCTGGCGTTCTGGTTTATCAGCTTTCTGCCTTCGCTCCTTAGAGCCTGTCAGCATGATGTTCTGGTTTTTGCTCGTTTTATCACAAAGGACGACCAATTAATCAGAGGTGTGGAGCCTGTCTTCTTCCTTTTCCTGCTGCTGATGTACGACCGACTTGTAGCAATGATTAAGGTTTATTGTCTCATTAATCATTGACTAATGCAGAGTTGGGTAAAACATCTTCAGCAGACATCATTTTATTTACTCACTGTTGGATTGATTCAACCTCGTTACAGGTGGATGTATTTACTGCACAGTTGATTCTGAGAAGGATACGTGTGTGTTTGTGTGTGTGCGTGTGTGTTTGAGTGGTCCAGGCTCATTGCAGGTTTCCTTGGCTGCATGGCGGTACAGTTGGAATCCCATCTGCAGCTTTTCTGCACAGAGTTTGCATTTTCTCTCCATGCATGTGTTGGTTTTCTTTGGTACTCACAATTTCAAATGATTAAAGCTGGATTTGATGTCAAAGGAATCAAGATGTTTTGTGTGGAATGCTTTAGTGGTGAAACACCAACAGTTTCCTGCTGGGACAACGTACACGGTTTATTCTGATTATAGAGATATGTTCTCTCTGTTTCTGCAGCACATGGTCTTTGCCATCAAGACCCTGATTGCCTACCTGATCCCCGATCTTCCCAAGGACCTGCGGGACCGAATGCGCAGGGAAAAGTATCTGATCCAGGAGATGATGTATGAGGCCGAGCTGGAGCGGCTGCAGAAGGAGAAGAAGGAGAAGAAGAAGAAGGACCGAGTCCATCACAAGGAATGGCCCTGAACAGAAAAACTGGTACAGATTCATTTATTGTTGACTAACAGTTAAGAGAAATTTATCTTCTTTCTCCCACTAAATGAAAGGAAGATGATCAAAATACATGTGAAGTAAGCATTTTTTTTTAACTACAGCTGGTTATATTATTAAATTAAATAATTGTAACTATTTTTACACATATTTGCTTGTTTTGCAGATTTGCCTTTGCAACAACAGAGACAGATCAACTAAATAACTTTTTTATTTATTTTTACAGATTTGTGGTCTCCAGATGATCATCTGGTGTTTTCTTCGCCCAGAGGAGGGCTAGCACTGGGTTTCCTGCATGTTCTGGACTCTCCTACCTTCCTCCTGCCATGTTAGACCAGCACCTCCTGTTGGACAGTTGCAGAACTGCATCCAGAAAGTGTCTGAGCACACATCAGATGGGACAACTGGCAGCAAGTTTTGCCACCTATTTCTTCTATTTGGACTCTCGGTAGAACCCAGCTTCAGCTCCTGAATGTAGATCACAAGCAAGACTCAACTTTTCTAGATCGTTTGGTTTATTTTTGTTTAAGTGAGCGGATGCTCCATAGGGCTTACTGAACTATGAACTCTGTTTACATTTCTCCTTGTTGGAGGAGTTCCCACTTTGCTTTCTTGTTAAATAAAGTTAAAAAAGAATGTCGCGCCCTCTGCTCTGCTTTAGTGTAGCGCAGTTACATAAAGATCTCTTCTATCGAGGTTGCTGAGGCACAGTCCCCAGTCAGCTCATATTACAGATGCTTTCCATTTGAATTTAGATTGATAATTGCAGTAATAAATATTATTTATTGTAAAGAAATGTCACCTGTGTGTGTGTGTGTTTTATTTATCTATTGTCAAATTCTTAGAATTATGTTCCAAATGATTACAGACTATAAATCTCTATGCACTGCAAAAACTGATTTCATATAAAGTAAAAAAAGTAATAATTTTTTAGACAGTTTGTTTTATTTTTTGTCTAAAAAGAAAAAACTAGCAAACAAATTGAAATTTTGATTTATTTGCTAGTTTTAAGAATTCTAGCCAAGCAACTTCTGCTTACTTTTGGCAGATTTTTTTTACTAAAAACAAGAGAATTTGGATCCTGTTGAAGAATTTTTACCTTTTTTAAGTAACGCAATTTTTCTAAAGATTTTTTTTCTTTTTAGACTAAAAATAAGATAAAATGTCTAAAAATTTGTTTGTTTTTTGCTTTCTTAGAAATCAGTTTTTGCAGTGTGGAGGAAACTATAATTTGGTTTAACTCTTTACCAGAAATACAAATTATTCAAATTTGCATCAGATTACATGAAAATGTAAAGATTTTCAAGAATGCCACAAGTTATGGATTAGGTTCAGAACAGACAATAAAAGTTCATTAACTGATGGACTGAAGAACAGTTTTGAGTTTAATTTGAAACATCCACTCAACCTTTGAGTGTGTGTGTGCACGCGCATGTGTGTGTGTGTGTGTGTGTGTGTGTGTGTGTGTGTGTGTGTGTGTGTGTGTGTGTGTGTGTGTGTGTGTGTGTGTGTGGTCTTGCTGGTTACTAACCTGTGCTACTCCACAGGTTACCACTGGAGGGCATGTGGAGGCTCTCACCCGGTGACTCCTCCTCTGTGGGCGGGGCAGTTTCTTGGTCTCTCACCTGTAGCTCATCACCTCTTCAGGCAGGAGAATAAAGGAGTCTTATTTTAACCAACCGAAAACATTTCTAATAAAGTTCTGCTATCAGGCTTATAGCTGAATCTATAACGATCCACCTGTGAGAATAAAACTGTAAGGCTTGTTTTCGACACTCAGACATCAATTCTGTTTGCTATACAGCCAAACAGGACATGGGGGGGGGGATAAAGGAGTCTGAAGCCAGCCGTTCTTTTCCAATCACACCAAGTGGTCCTTAAGCAGCAAAGCATCCCCAGACCATCACACTAGCACCACCATGTCTGACTGTTGGGAAAATGGTTCCGTTTGTTATTTGTTGTTGAATCATGATCTTTGAAGCCCACAAGGCTGTTCTGAGTTATTTTACATGATGTGTTACTTTTTGACATATTTTAACTTACTTTCTGCTATCAGGCTGGTTTTATTTAAGTGTTTTTTTAATTCTACATGTCTGTTGGCTGAACTCAGCTTTATAAGTAATAGTTATTCAGTTAATTCAGGAATTAGAAAGAGGGACAATTACTTTTCTAGACAAGGGCCAGGTTGGTTTGCTTTATCTCCTTAATAAATGAAATCATTTGAAAACTGGATTTTGTGTTTGTACTCAGCTGTTTAATTGAAATTTATTTTTTGGTCTGAAAACAAAAGTGACAAAAAGAAGAAACAAGAAATCAGTAAAGGGACGAAATCTACTTAGATCACTGTAGACAGAACGTCTTATGCTAACTGTAAGTAGATGTTGTTTTTACCCCGTGATAGACTGATGTCCTGTCCTGGGTGTCACCCTTCACTGCTGGGATAGACACCAGCCTCTCACAGCATCAATTACAGAAATACACTTTAAATTTATATTTTTGTTAAATAAGTCATCCTCATTCCCAACCAGAGACGGCTAGCCACCATTTTCCTCTGGAGGACTGTTGTCTGACTTGGACGTGCTGATCATCTGAACGTTTATGTTCATTTCATTTTCATTTATTTGGATCTTTCTTGTATCTTTCTTGTACCTTTAACCATGATAGACAACTATGCATCCAGTTAACATTAGTTCTGTTAGCCTAGTGAACTAGACCAATTCTTGCTTTGCAGAGTTTGTATACACATATATAGGATGGCTTGCCAGGCTATAGTTCTGTATGAGCATCGTAGGACACATCTAGCTGCTTTATTCTGGACAGTTTGCAGCATTTTTATGTGAGACTGTGCAGCACATGACCAGACCTCTGAACAGTAATCTAACTGTGAAAGCACAAGTGTTTCAGTTACATTTTTCACCACATTAAAAGGCAGCATATGAGCACATCTTCTAACAACTGAGAGACCTCTGCCCATCCTGGTGACCACTCTGGTTATATGGTTTGACCACAATAGTTTACTATCAATAATCACACCCAAAGGTTCAGTCTCTGTTACTTGTTCAATCATCACATCTTTTACCCATTTATTGGTTCCAAAGACAATGCACTTAGTCTTGGCCACATTTAAACTGAGTCTATTACTCGTTACCCATTCAACAACTGACTTTAGTTCCTCCGTCAGGACCTGTTCAAGTTCCTCTACTGATGGTTTTGATTATTATATATAGAGACCTTTGCATTCTTCAGGGTAAACGGCAAATCATTTGTGAATATTGAGTATAAAAGTGGACCCAAGCCACTTCCCTGTGGAACCCCACAAGACATAGTTTTTTCTTCAGAAAAACTTCCATTAAAATAAACAGTTTGTCTTCTGTTTTTCAGGTAGCTCTGTAACCACAGGACTGCTGCTGGACAGAATCCATAACTGTAGTTTTTGTAATGAAAGATCATGATCAATAACATCAAAAGCTGAACTAAAATCTAATAAGACTGCTTCTACCAAATTTTTCTTATCTATTTCACTACTCCAGTCATTTGTCATTTGAGTCAGGGCAGTTGTTGTAGAATGTCCAGCTCTATATGCATGTTGACAATCCGTATTTAAATCATTAACTAAAAAGTAATTTTGAATTTGATCATATGCAACTCTCTCCATTATTTTGCTCAGAATGGGCAGTAGGCTAATAGGTCTACAATTTGAGCCACTAAAAGGTAGGTTAGCTTTTTTGGATAATGGTATAATTTTTGCTGTTTTCCAAGAATATGGATAGGTCGCTTTTTCCAAGCTTAAATTTATTACGTGACAAACAGGAATAGAAATTAAATGTGCAACCAATTTTAATAATTTTGAGTCCACCAGATGGTTTTTCTTTACATTCTAATAATAATTTTTCTACATAATGTATGGATACTTTAGCAAATTCAAATTTACAATGTTTGCCTACCATCATTTTATTTTTTATTAAATTATTTGATTTTATGTTATTTATTTGACTCATCTCACCTCTTAACATACTGTGTAGCATTATGGCCTTCTTTTCCCTCAGGCAGACAGACCATGGAAACAAATGTTGTTTCTCCTGCCACGATCTTCAAGCTCAGCTATCTTGGCCTCCACTTCTGTTAATGTTTTTGACAAAGATTTTGTTGTTTGCTCCACTTTTTCTGTGCGCTTTGTCAGCATTGTATGTGCTGCGCTCAGGTCTTTGATATCCTCTCTCATTGTCACTAAATCCAACTGAAGTGAATCAAATCGCTGTTCAATACTGGTAAATCTCTCCTTAGAAATAGCCTCAGCTTTGGAGAAATGTTTCTCAAGAGCAGCATCAATAATAGAGGTCAGCGTCTCGTTTGTCTCCATTGTTTGTTGGCCTCCTTTGGCAGCTGACTGTTGATTTGATCTTGTCCCACGCGGCATATGAAACAAATAAATCCACCTTTAGCAGCACAAAATCAAGATTTCTCCTTGTATACCGATTAGTCAGTTATTCCGGTGAAGAAATTGGAGGGACTATTACTTCACCATATAAATTAGCAGGAGAAGTACACGCAGCTACACCTCAGCAGCCATCTTGCTCATCCCAGCATCATAGTCATTTGAAACTTTTCAGTGTTTCTTTTTTTTTTAAAAAAAACTTGAAGACAAACCATTTTCATATTAACTGAAAGTGAATAAAAAACAATTAAATCTGCAGGTAGGAAACTTGTATTCTTACATGTTTGGATGTTATGTCAGTTTGGACCAGCAGATGGCGTCAGAGTCTGATTTCAGGTTAAGTCGGCTTCACCAAGGGTGATGTTGACTCTTCCTCAGTCTTCTACTGTTGTATTTTTAAGGTTTTGAAATAGTTAAAAGCTAACCAAAACTATAGAGTACAATAATATTCACTTATGAGTCAAAGAAGCTAAACGATCACATAGCCTACTGACTAAAGGGACGTCCAAACAACTGCCAGGAGGCCGTTTGTCCTCTGAGGGGTTTTGTGAGGCCCTGCAGCCTGGTTTTCCCTGATGTGAAGCTTGGATCAAATTGTTTTTATTCAAATAGAAAAGGTAAAGGCTAACACAAAATGTTTGGTTTTAATTCACCACTTGGACCAAATATGTAAGTGCTTGAAATCATTACAAGAGTGACCCATATCCTGTTTTTGTTGCTGATGATGGACTAAATTTATCTTCGAGACCAAAAACCAAAAACAATCGACTGTCAAATCCTTCCTTTTAATAAAGTAACAAGATCATTTCAGTGTTTAGTATCTGCAGAAATCTGCAGATTCACTTTCCACAAAAATCTAAATCCTTTCTTTTCATTCAAATATTGTGTTTACCCTGTTATTGCACAGGTAAAAATAAAAAACAAATCACCATGAACTTAAATATGCATCACATTTTTGTAGCCTGTGACTAACTTGACTATTTTGACCCTCATGGCACCACTGGTGTAAATCACCTCCACCATAAGGAGCTGGATAAGCTTAAACTCACCCTGAAAGACCTTGAATAGACCTTGATTTTGACTTTGTTGGAGCACCAGAAGCTGTTTTTGGTCATATTTGTGACAAAATACAGCCAATTTTAAATTTTAGACTGTTTTCTTACATAAGAGTGGGCCCCATTCCTTCACAAAAACAGTGCTGACTTTAACATAATCTGACTGAATTTCTACCTGCAGCAGCAGCAAACCCCACAGTGACCATCAAAGAGCTGCAGGACATCCCTTCAGATTTACTTTAATACACGAACACGTGTGTTCATCCAGCATCCTCAATCTGATCATTCTGAAGTAATCATAGATTAGAGAGCAGAGGCATGTCCTCCCCTGGATTACACCGCTGCATTGGTCTAAACGTCCCAAAAATAAATAAATAAACCTCCATTTACATTATTAAATGCTGGGACGGAGGAGGCAAACTGTGTTTTGTTTCCTAGTGAAGCAACTCCTCTCCCCCATAAGAGGATTAGCTCCGACATACGCTCAGGAGTTACATAAGACAGTCAGAGGATAACGCGGGACATTTCTGCATATCCTGTGTTTTGGCAGCTCCCCCCTGTGTGGAACTGGTGAGGCTTGATGAGGTGTGGTTCAGCGGAGCGCGTACAGCGGGAAATATAAATGAAACGGCAGCATGAAAATGTTTAGGTGATGGAAAGCGCTAAACAAGGTGGTCTGATGTGCATAAAGACACCAAATGAACTCTTTTTGATCTGAAAATAAGATAATTTTATTAGGCAGCAGCTTTATTTGTGTAGCACATTTCATACAGAGGCAATTCAGCGTGCTTTCCAGGAGCAAGAACACCAAAATCAACATGACAGCATAATTAAAATACATTTAGAACGAATTAAATTCAGATTTCAGAATCAGATGAAAGGCTAAAGGGTGAGCAGTTACAGTGCAGAAGGTGCAGCATAAGAAACAATCATTCATAGGCTGATGAATGCATATTATTAGATGTTAGGGATTTCCTCAATCACCTAACTACCTGTAGCTGAAGAGATAGGAGAGACAAAATGAACCACACATTATCCGTTTGCAAAGGGTGGCAGACTATACTCTGTTTCCGAGTTGGTCTGTCACCCTTTGCAAACGGATAATGTGTGGTTCATTTTGTCTCTCCTGTGATTGAGGAAATCCTTAACATTAGATTAATCGTCTGTTTAGAAACATCATATAAGGAAAAATGTCTGAGACTACTGAATAAGTACATTTCACAGTGTGTGATAGTTCTGTTAATTTAACAGGTTTACGTTTAAAAGGTATTGTGTCATAAGATTTGGTGCTCTTTTAGGAGCAGATATAGTGGGTAAGTGGAGGGAAAGAGGAAGTGCTACGGACTTCAGGAGACTGGAGACAAGTTTTTTAAATGTTACTTTATTTCTCGTTCTGAATAATGAGTGAAAACTAAACTCTACATCAGACTGTGCTCACCATCAGGTTAAAGCGGCTTGTTGAATGTTTGAGACTCGGACTCAAACAGACCAGCTAAATTTGATTTTCCACAACAAACGAAACAAAAACTGTAACGTTAAACAAACCAGGTCTTAATTTCCTCTTCTGAGATTCAGCTAGCAGCTGTCCTGAACATGAATCAATATTTAATGACTGATGTTTGACATCTTGTTTATTCACATTCACAAACTAGGATTAAACACCAGGATCCTAAAGGCTGAGACTTCTATTACCGGTTTAAAAATCTGTCTTTGGAAACGACTGAAAACATAAAACTGAATTTTCTTCAATTTTGTTTCTTTCCACAGTTTCCAGCATTGGTTTTATGTGCAGAGTCAGACTGAGACAACACTGCCGGGCTGGATTTGTCTTTTCTGGGCAACAAAATAAACTAGAAAAATAAAACTTTTTGAAATAATTTAACTCATCTATCAATGTGGCATCTTGCTTTAACCTGTGGCCTCCTGCGCCTTCAGTTTAAGAGCTTTATGGACTCAGATGGTTTCAAGCCAAGATTCAATCAAATGAACCTTTTTGGAACGACTCCTCCGTCTCATTAGATGTGATTACTCTATGCTCCTGTTCATTTTTCTAAGAATCATTAAATATTTATGTTTTTTTCAGAAAAACTGGGCTGTTTTAATTTCACTTCAAGCACATCCTTTCTTTATTTTTGATTACTTGGTTTTATTACTAAACAGGCTTTTTGAAAAATGATTTAATCAAATTTTGAACCAAAAGATCTGCAGGTAGTTTAATCTAAAAGACGGCAAAGTAGGGCTTCCTACAGGTAGAAGGTTTGTCATGATTGGTTGGTGTTGGACCCAAGGAGCAGGAGGGAGGTTTAATAACAACCAGGAACCAAAACAAAGAAGTATACGTGTCAGGAATCAGTAACTGTTGCCTGAAACTTTTACAGGGAAAACCGGAACAGGTGAGCTGATTCCTGATGGGGAGCAGGTGTGAGGAGTGAAGGAAAAATATAAAACAAAGGAGCAAATTATATCAAGCATTTGTTTTTCAGTTTCAGGATTAAAGACAAATGTTGAGGAAAAAATTTAATGAATTATTAATGAAATAAAATAAAATTATTGTATCATCTGTTGTTTCACTTTCAACCCAAAATCAAAAATAGAATACGCAATCAGTTCTTCAGTTTTTTGTTTTTGAATCTGAAAACCTTCAACTTTATTCTCTGTTCAAAAAAGTGTGATGGAAAACTGAACCCATGTGTGTTAGCTTCGGTTAGCTTCTACTAGCCGAGACACACTCGGCTCTCTCCTGGACGCTAAACCAACAGCAGTCTTCTCCGGTCGAGAGCCTAGATGAGTGACTCCATGAATGCTCGTTTTACGGTGTGACGTAGATCTGAGAGGCTTTTCTGAGCCGAGAGTTTCCTCGTCTATTTTCTTTTGTAGGTATGTAGGAAATAGGGGTAGAAGACTATTTTCATGTTACTCAAAATATTTCAAAAATAACATAAAAAAATAGTTTCTCAGTGAACTTGGTCTTTAAGTCACCATCTAAATATAATCTGATTGATCATGGACAGCTTTTGTTGTCAGAGCGTAGTTTGTTACTAAATTATGAGACTTCCATCTCAGAGTTAATCACATCTAGATGAATTATTTCCAAAGTAAAATCCCTTGTTCTGAATTATTCTGGAAGAAAGTGGTCACCCAGTGGACCCGACAGATGCTATCTGCCTCATGAGAGGATTACATACAGTATGTACTGAAAGGTAAACTAGAACACCTTTGGGAACATCTGGAACCCCTTCATTATGTTTATCAAACACCTGGATTTATCAGAGGGTCTTATAAATAACTGATTATAGACAAGGTGGTTCCTCACTATGGACATTTATAATTGACATGTTTGTGCAGCATGAACATGTTAACTCATTATCTGTATTGCACTGGGGCAGATGTCAGGGACTTTACAACAGGCACTGTGTGTTGTTTGTTCATTTATTGTTAAAATCCAAATAAAAATATGTGAAAAAAAATCTCTTGTTATTTTTATACATGTGAAAGTCTAACTCATAGGTATGAACTAATAAAAGATACAAACTCTTTGTTTTACAGAACATGTTGCATGTAGACCTCATCAGTCATGCAATATCAGCTAGATGGAAGGTCGAATTTCAAAATAAAAGTCTAAGAAAAGAGAATAGTACTTTTGTTTGAGCTTTTTTGTTGTTTCATTGTTCTCCATAGATAAATTCCACCAAACAAGAAGAGCTGACTGCCTAAAAAGATCTATTCCATACAAAAAGATTGGACTTTCCAAAGTAAAGCTCTTAACAACTGATCATTTTCTGAAAATATTATTATTCACAGAAAATATGTCACATCTACCTGGTTTCTATCAAAGTTTCTGCAAAATCTGTAATTCAAAATTAAGCATCAAATGTAGAGCAAATTTACACTATATTGATGCCATTATTTGGTAAGGGTCCCTCTATTAACGTTACTTGTGCATTATTAAGCATTAATAAACTATTAGATAAAGTATTAACTACTACTTAATCATATTATGTGATGCATTACTAGGCAGATAACCCCACTGGCTCTCTGTCCTAACCTTAAGGACACTTAATAGTGAACAATAACAGTAATGTTAATAAAGAGACTCTTACCCATTTCAAGGTTTTTCCTCAACATTGTAACTTTAATCCTAAGATGTTACATTTTTATTCCTCCTGTTATTTTATGAAACATCAACCCATCCTCAACAAGACGAAGCCAGGTGTCAGTTCATGTTTCCTCCCACTTGTGACCCACACAGGTGAACCCTCATTTTTATAGTCAAGGCGCCAGACTCCAGGATGTTTGCACGAACACAGAAATCAGACGACGGGGCCTCGATGTCACATCATGGATCATCACCACAAACACCTGAAGATGAAGGAAAAAAAGGGAGGCCAAAAGGCAGCTAAGCATTCCTGCTGGGTCTTGATTGTGGTTGCCAGGGCAACACAGCTGACAGGTCCATCTCCCTTCATCTTTCTATTTCTTCTTTCTCCATCTTTCTTCTACTTTATGTCCTTTTTAGACAGTAAAACCAGGTTTATTTTGTGTGACAGCAGTTTAAACAGGATACAGAAACACCTGGTTTCTTTTTTTGATTCATCTTCCAGACAGAAAGTGGAGAGCTTGCTGAAAGTGGAGTATTGAAGGTGCTTGTGAAAACAATCATCTGACAGCAGGCGAAGAACAAAACTTTACCAAGGGGGAGAAAAAGGGTCAAAAGAACTTTATTCATTTGGAAATTTCTCTCTTAGAAGGGTTACAGCCATCCTGGTTTATTGCATGTCCATTGTATGTTCCAATTACAGAGAACACCATTTCTGCAGAAGCAACGCGGGGCAGCATGCACACAAACAAGCCCTTCTGACTCAATGGAGACAACCTTGGAAGATAATAAAACATTGATGATAAAAACAAAACATGGACCTCGTGATGTCTGAGTTCCCTTGAGAACACCATCTAGCATCTTTCTAAAGCAGAGTGTTATCCACAGTAATTTTATTTATTCTAAATCAAATATTACACTGACAGTACTTATTTTCATTTATATTTTAATTACATCAGGATCGTTATCTGACTCCCTCTCCAAGTACACCTAGATTTTGGGCCCCATCATTGAAAATACAAACAAATAATGTTTTAATAGTTTTCACCCTCCTACCATCCCATTCCACATCTATTTATAAAACACTTTAAAGGTGCAATTTGTAACAATGACACCCTGTGGTCAAATATGGTTACTGCAGTCTATTTATTAAGCAAAAATGTTACTCTCTCACTACCGTTCTGTGAGCTTCATGGCTGTTGCCAGTTATGGATCTGCACCAGAAGAATCTAGATGACAAGCAAAGACGAGTCATTCACAGCAAGTTGATAAGTACATAAATACATTGTTATATCTAGTGTTAGCACTCTTGGGTGTTTTATGGTAGGGAGCACTTACTACACTTATTACGGTATTTGTCTCCAGGATGTGGTGTTTACTGTATTGCTGTTAGCTTGCTGTTGTAGTTCTGAATGACTCACTAATGGAAGTAAAACACCACCATTGACTCATTATTCAATTCACACATACATTTTGTATTTTTGAAAGGAGAAAAACGGACAATGAAATCTGTGTCAGTATAACCTTCCTTCCAACATGACTGAGACTGTTTTGAGATTATTTCACAGTAGAATTCTTACAAATTGCACCTTTAAAGTTACAAAAGCAGAGTCAAACAAAAAAGGCAAGAGAAAAACTTCTGGTCTGAGAAAACCTTCCTTAACACGTCATAAGCCCTTCCTCCTCAAACCTGCATGTCTCCAGTGTCTGAGACCTTCTGGGGAAACCAACCAATCAGCAAGCAGCTCATTATCATATCCATGTCCTGGCCGAGTGGGAGGGTCAAACAGCTCTTTTCACAGCAAGGCTGGTTTAGGGGGTTTAGAATGGCCTGTATCAGGGCTCCTGGGACAGATGAAAGCCTAAAGAACATCTCTGATGCTTTTTAGAGGCTCAAAGCTCTGATTTAGATTGTTGATTAACTGCATTCTAGGACACCTTTATTACAAATCACAAAGAAACATGCAGGCAAAATTGTAAAAAAAAATACTAAATTTAAAACAGGTCATTCTACATAAAAACAGAGAATAAGAAGGAGTTTTTTTAAGTAGGATTTAAAAATGGAGAGTGAGGGGGCCTGTCTGACCTGCAGCATTCCACACTTTGTGGTGTCTTATGTGACGTTTTATTTTTCATGTCTCGCTATGTTCCCCTTCTGCTTGTTTTTTTCTTTTGTCCAATTTGATTCTACCTGATAAATGCTCTATTTATTAATAGAACATCGTTTGTCTTTCAGAGGAGAGTAAAAATATTGTAATTTTGAACGTTTTACTTGAATATTTGTCTTTCTCCTCTGAGTTTAGCGGGTCTCTCTTCCCAGCATTAAAAACATAATTTATTTTGATAATTCCTTTGTCTCTGGTATTTGTGATAATGCAGTCACACACACACACACACACACACACACACACACACACACACACACACACACACACACACACACATTCATTCATGTCTGTAGGAGTGGCCTGATAACAACCTGCTGGTGAAACCTCATCTCACATCCTTCTGCAGCCACTCTGGAGTATCTGATCTGACCGTTTTAAGGGCAGAGCTGTCGTCGCCTGCCTCGGAGACAGAGGAAATTACTTTACAGATAAGAGTCTCCTTTCACCTTCTCTTTATGGAATCTGGGTCAGCCCCAACTGGACTATCAGGGCTTTGCACATTATTCCACTAGCTGTGCTCTGAAATACACCAGCCGCTGATAAACAGGACAATATTCTGATTCTAGTGTTTAATCATTTAAAACGATTTGCATGTGTCTGAGCTAATGATGTTGGTTACCGTACAGAGCATAGTTATCATCCCTCTGATGTTTCCATGTTGTTTGCATCCTTCAAACATTTTATTACGTTTGTTTTCTTGAAAATGTGATACTTTAATCAGGAGTCTATTATTCTGAAGATGTTTTTAACATGCATCTATAAAAACGATTAAATTCTCACTAGAAAATGTTGAAGACACAGCAGACATCTTGGTTTACAAGAATAGAGGAACACACGGACGTAAAAACATTGGCTGCATTCCATTTACACAGCAAATTCAGCATGCTCAAATTAACACTGTCAGAGTTGATTTCAACACTTTTAAAGTGTCTATATGAGTCCACACCGGTTAGAGTTCATGTAACTCTTTTTGGAGAGTTGGTACTTTAACTCTGATTTAGTGTCAAAAACCAACTCTTTCTGGAATTGACAATTTAACACTGGTGTTAGAGTTAATACAGTAACTCTTAACACTAGTAATGATGATGATGATAGTAATAATAATAATAAATAATAAAAATAAATAATAATAATGATAATAATAAAATAATAATATTTATAATAATAATAATATTGAGTATTTATTAAAGTTTATACTTGAGTACAATAAGACTTTTTTCAAGTATTCTTGTTTTCAAAATATTACAGGAAGAACAAAACTAACTCTGTTTTTTCTGTTTTCTTTGCCCACAGTAGTTTGGAGTAGGTGTGGGATTTTCTACTGGTTAACATATTCACTTTGCCTTTTTACATTCCACTAAAGTTTGCTGAGGTCATCAGAGACAAAGCACAGATAATAAAACTAAAGAGAATCTCATAAAATACACACTCGAATGTGTTTCTCACTATAAACAACTTGCTTTACTCAGGTTGAGAGATCATTTGCTGGAACTGAAACCAGAGTGCCTAAGGTGGAATTAAATTAACTGTCACTGCATAAAATACCACTGAGCTCGTTTTACATTTATTACACTATAATAATTAGTGTTTTCTAATGATATCCATCCCTTTTCAGGTAAACTGTTCCCCTGCTGTCTGACCTCCTTTCTCTGTCCTTCAGGTCTATTCCCACCTTGATATTGGGGGAAATTCAAGCACGGTGTGTGTTTTCATGAAAATATGCTGTGAAATTTTGATTTGCATTAAAATGACACCAATTGAGTTTATTTATATTCATAAGCTCACCCCAAAAATTCATGCTACATGTGATGCAGCACTAAACAGCTGCAGCTTTTGCACATTATCCTACTGTTTATTGTAACCCCTTCTTTTAGGTCTTGAAAGCTTTTCCTACATGTTTTTTTTTTTTAACGTTACTTTGACTCTAATATAAAGTCACAGTATTCCTCCCTATTTCATTGTGGGCTAAACACTCATCCCTTGAACAAACAGCTCACATCAGTCTCTCAGCTCTGAATCACATTGCCTCCTGTGTCTGCCTCCTCCGCTCCCTCGGATACGCGGCGTAAACTAAAGCGTTTCAGCACATGAAACATCCATTCTCTCCACTCAGCTCTCACTGCTCTGGGCTGAAGCACTTTATCATTTTAAACGACGTCCAAACACTTTAGTTTGGACTCAACTGGAACCTTTTTGCTGCTCATTCTGACACGGCCGTGTTAGGAGGACAGCTGCGGCTCAGACAGTGGATGGACCAATAGTTGCATGGATGTTAGTTTGATCAAAGACACACACACACACACACACACACACACACACCAGCTGTAAACCCAAGTCGCTCATGCCACTACTGAGCATGACAGCTTTGCCTTGTTTAGTGGGATGAGCTACAGTTAGGATGATATTTTATAAACCAGAGGTAGATTTAGTGATTTTAGAGCTTATGATGAAAAACTTGTCATAATTTTAAACTCATATTCCTCACTGTTGTATGTGTAACTCTGACCTATCAGACGTCTAAGAATTGCAGCTTATTTTGAAAATGCATTTCTAACCCTAACAGCTTGTTTCAGAGCGATGCGATCGCCGTTCACTTGTGGAAGTTTGAAGCATCGGACATCAGATATCAGAAGTTTTGACAAAAACTGTTTCTAGCATTTCATGACCAGAAAGCATAAATTATTCTACCAAGTAAAACTTAATATTCAGATAAGGGCCTATTATTCTCTACAATCAACAGTTTCTATGTCATGCGTGTCCCTTGTGTTGCTGTTTGCTTTCCCCTCAGCTCCCCATTTCCACACCTGTCTTCCATCAGCTCACCTGTCCCAGTTGTGTTTTCACTCCCAGTATATAAGCCTTGGCAGATCCTCCTGTTGCATCAGCTCCCTTTACATATTTACATATTAATCAACCAAGGACACGTTGGAGCAAGTACATCTCCAATTTGGCCTGGGAATGCCTTGGGGTCCTGCCGGAGGAGCTGGTGGAGGTGGCCGAGGAGAGGGCTGTCTGGGATGCCCTACTTGAGATGCTACTCCCGCAAGCCGGATAAGCGGAGGAAAATAAAGGAATATATTATTATAATAATGAGCTCGCCTGCCTTCCTATGGAGTCTTCCCCTGCTCCTTGGGTCCTACACTAACCAAAACATGACATTATGCCCTTCTTTGCTGGATAAATAGCATCATTTTTCCCTTTCATGTCTATTTTTATTTGAGATCTTCACGTGTTTATTTGTGTTATCCTAAAACAACATGAATTTGTGTTTCATTACAAGGAACTTCTAACTTATATCTCTATTTGTTACTCATAATTTAGTTATTGTTAGTGTAAAAGGTTTCTATAAAGCATTTTGCAGACTACATTGTTTTAGTTACATCATTATGTCTGAAACAGCTTTTTAACTCATGAGAATATCCCTAATGATAATGGTTTCAGGTTACAATGTTATGAATTTGATCCCCTTTCCAGTTTGTGTTTCAGTGGCCGAAGTGAAACTAAATTTAAACTTTGATATTTTGGCAAAAAAAAAAAAAAACTTTCCAAGTGTAAAACCATAGAAGAGCTCACTTTATCTTTTTATCATTCTGAAGTCATCTGTGACTAAAACATTTTCAAGTTTTCATAGATATTTGACAACAGAAGTCAAATAAAATCCTTGCTATGAGGTTTTTTTTGTAGTTCACGAGGTCGTACATCCTGAGGGTCGAGGCTTGAGTTTGTGTTTGCTGTTTACAGCTACAGATAAGAAGTATTCAATCACCACTCCTCCAGGAGGATGTTTTCCTTTTAGGCAAAAACATTCCTTCACCAGCTTTACTGCCGGGGCCGTAAACTCTACAACTACAACTGCTGATTATACACTCAGTCACAAAGAAAAGCTACAGAAACCTGAACCAAAATAATTACATCCAAGTTTTTTGTGCACCTCCTCCAGGTCTCCGAAGCATGGAGTCCAATAATGAAAAACTAATTCCTTCATTAATCAGGTTCCTGCTTTCCTACATCTGCTCATTGACCTGCGGGAATTTGCACTCAGCCTGAGATCCAGACTGTTTGCCACGTCATCGAGTTCTGATGTATTTCCTAAAAAAAAAAAAACCTCTTTGCAAAATCGGTCTGAGAAAAATGACTTCTTCATCACTAATCATACTTTTTAAAATCACATAAGTGTCCTTTTGAGGAAAGGTGGATGGTAAGATTGATGAGCTAATGGCTAGTGTGAGTGCAGCAAAGACCAACGTGATTGGCTGTGATCCTTAAACAACTCCTATGTCCTAAAGCAGCAGCTCAGGTGACATTAAGTTGTACACCTTTAGACTTTACCCATGTCACATGACATGGTGTTATTTCTGTGCAAGAGTAAAAATCAGCAGCAACTTCCAAACAGCTAAAAGATCCCTTCAGGTGGACAAGAGGGGTTTGAGTCACAAGAACAAAAATAACCGTTTAGATGGTGCAGCAGGTGGAGTTTAACTCAAACATCATGCTGGCTTTATTAGTCACCAAGGTCTTTGATAAGAAAAGTCAAAAGGGGAAAGCTGATGTGACTTCTGACACTGAAGACTGAACATGTTTTCAAAAACGGGTGAAGATCTCAGACATGGATGAATAATGGATTCTTTTTTCTTTTCTGTTCCTTTTGCTTCGTTTTTAGGCTGTTCGGAATTGTAGTTAGATGCATGTTGTTATTCAGAAACAAACATCTTTACATTTTAAATTATTCATTATTCCGATACACAATGTTTCACCTGTCGTTAAAAATTTAGCAGCCATTTCTCTGTTTTTGCAGACGTTGTGTGCATGTTGCAAGATTTACACACGGTTCTCCAAACAGTATAGCATCAAACCTAACAAACAGCCTCGGCTTGAGAAGGATCTCATTAGTGCATAAAAATGACAGTTGTCATCTAGCAAAGGAAAACAAAGTGGGACTTTTACAACCAGCAACATTAACAGCTTGACTGGAAACCTAAGGTTAATGAAATCCTGCTAATTAAACAATAAGAACTAATCTGCTTAATGGTCTTATTCTTACTATTTCAGCACTCGTTCATTCGCCTCCTGTAAGTGAATTATTGATAGAGAGGAAATGACTGCATTTATATTGGGCTCAAAGATTAAATGCTTCTTTACTGTTGATTTATTTCCATGTAACTAATTATTGCTTGTTTAATAAGGCTTTGGAATTAATACAAAGTAGGCAGGAGTTGAATTGGCTCGGGGCTACCCAGGAAAAATAAGACGCTCCTGAATTATGGGATACATCTAAAACAATTTATTCTTCCCCTGCTTTTCTCCTCTCAATAATTAAAATAATATTTGAACAGTTAGGAAAATGACTAAATACCAAGATACCAAAAACCCATGCTATTCAGAGCTCTGATTTTAGATAAAACATTCTTGAATGCCACGGTGGATTTATTTCCCCAGAGACATCCTTAGGGGTGCTGCATGTAGGAAGCATAAGTGCTGAGCTCGCCACAGAAGTTCAGCTCCAAACAGGGAAGAAGGGGGCATACACAGGAAACAGACGCTGCTCAGGTACAGCACAGGCCGCTGGAAAACAAAAAGCCATCCAGGGAAACAGAAGCAGCAGTTTATAATAGTAAACTCCTTCAGCAGCAAAGACGGCTTCCACTGTCTAAATGACATCATCATTTTCACAATTTATCATGTATGTCTAAATGTAATGGTTACTTATGGTTGTTTTAAGGAAGTATTTATCTATTAAGGTAGTAATTTATTCATTAAGGTCTCATTCTCTCTTTTTTTTTGTTTGTTTTTAAACTGGTTCCAGAGCTCTGGCTCTGGAACCAGTTTCCTCGAGAGGGGTTGGACTCTCTACCACTCTGGAGTTGCTCCCACTGAGAGGCGCCGAGCAGGGGTGGGCATACTTCTTGCCCCCCATCTTGGTGCCTGTACGTTGGGGTTTACCCTGGTGAGTGAGAGGGTAGCCTCCCTCCGCCTCCGTGTGGGGGTCCTGACTGTGGTTTGTGCTTATGCACCAAACTGCAGTTCAGACTACCCACCCTTTTTGGAGTCCCTGGAGGGGGTGCTGGAAAGCGCTCCTTCGGGTGACTTCCTCGTTCTGCTGGGGGACTTCAATGCTCACGTTGGCAACGACAGTGAGACCTGGAGAGGTGTGGTTGGGAGGAACGGCCCCCCTGATCTGAACCCGAGTGGTGTTCTGTTATTAGACTTCTGTGCTCGTCATGGATTGTCCATAACAAACACCATGTTCAAGCATAAAGGTGTCCATATGTGCTCTTGGCACCAGGACACCTTAGGCCGCAGGTCGATGATCGATTTTGTTGTCGTTTCATCTGATCTGCGGCCGCATGTCTTGGACACTCGGGTAAAGAGAGGGGCGGAGCTGTCAACTGACCACTACCTGGTGGTGAGTTGGCTTCGATGGTGGGGGAGGATGCCGGTCAGACCTGGCAGACCCAAACATGTTGTGAGGGTCTGCTGGGAACGTCTGGCAGAGTCTCCCGTCAGAAGGAGCTTCAATTCCCACCTCCGACAGAACTTCGAACACGTCTCGGGGGAGGCGGGGGACATTGAGTCCGAATGGACCATGTTCCGTGACTCCATTGTCGAGGCGGCTGACCGTAGCTGTGGCCGCAGGGTGGCCGGTGCCTGTCGTGGCGGCAATCCCCGAACCCGCTGGTGGACACCGGCGGTTAGGGATGCTGTCAAGCTGTAGAAAGAGTCCTATCAGGTCTTTTTGGCCTGTGGGACTCCGGAGGCAGCTGATAGGTATCGGCAGTCCAAGCGGAATGCGGCTCGGGTGGTCGCAGAGGCAAAAACCCGGGCATGGGAGGAGTTCGGTGAGACCATGGAACAAGACTTCCGTACGGCTTCGAGGAGATTCTGGTCCACCATCCGGCGTCTCAGGAGGGGAAAGCAGTGCACTACCAACACTGTTTACAGTGGGGAGGGTGTGCTGCTGACCTCGACTCGGGACGTTGTGAATCGGTGGGCCGAGTACTTCGAAGACCTCCTCAATCCCACCGGCACGTCTTCCAGGATGGAAGCAGAGTCTGGGGATTTTGGGTTGGGCTCTGCAATCTCTGGAGCTGAGGTCACTGAGGTGGTCAAAAAACTCCTCGGTGGCAAGGCTCCGGGGGTGGATGAGATCCGCCCGGATTTCCTTAAGGCTCTGGATGCTGTGGGGCTGTGTTGGTTGACGCGGCTCTGCAATATCGCGTGGACATCGGGGGCAGTTCCACTGGATTGGCAGACCGGGGTGGTGGTCCCCCTATTTAAAAAGGGGGACCGCAGGGTGTGTTCCAACTACAGGGGGATCACACTCCTGAGCCTCCCTGGTAAGGTCTATTCAGGGGTTCTGGAGAGGAGGGTCCGTCGGATAGTCGAACCTCGGATTCAGGAGGAGCAATGTGGTTTTCGTCCTGGCCGTGGAACACTGGACCAGCTCTATACCCTTGGGGGGGTCCTGGAGGGTGCGTGGGAGTTCGCCCAACCAATCTACATGTGTTTTGTGGATTTGGAGAAGGCGTTCGACCGCGTCCCTCAGGGGGCCCTGTGGGGGGTACTCTGGGAGTATGGNCCACGAACCATTGACGGCTCTCAGTCGTGAGGCGGGATCTACGGTTGTCTTTCAAAATGTCAGCACGCAATTGGATAGCGCTAGGACCAATCAGAGTAACGAACAACGTGACGTAATCACGGCGACGGAAAAGAGGGAGGCAGCAATAGCGTCTAACATCAATGATTTCTGTCNGCTCGGGTGGTCGCAGAGGCAAAAACCCGGGCGTGGGAGGAGTTCGGTGAGACCATGGAACAAGACTTCCGTACGGCTTCGAGGAGATTCTGGTCCACCATCCGGCGTCTCAGGAGGGGAAAGCAGTGCACTACCAACACTGTTTACAGTGGGGAGGGTGTGCTGCTGACCTCGACTCGGGACGTTGTGAATCGGTGGGCCGAGTACTTCGAAGACCTCCTCAATCCCACCGGCACGTCTTCCAGGATGGAAGCAGAGTCTGGGGATTTTGGGTTGGGCTCTGCAATCTCTGGAGCTGAGGTCACTGAGGTGGTCAAAAAACTCCTCGGTGGCAAGGCTCCGGGGGTGGATGAGATCCGCCCGGATTTCCTTAAGGCTCTGGATGCTGTGGGGCTGTGTTGGTTGACGCGGCTCTGCAATATCGCGTGGACATCGGGGGCAGTTCCACTGGATTGGCAGACCGGGGTGGTGGTCCCCCTATTTAAAAAGGAGGACCGCAGGGTGTGTTCCAACTACAGAGGGATCACACTCCTGAGCCTCCCTGGTAAGGTCTATTCAGGGGTTCTGGAGAGGATGGTCCGTCGGATAGTCGAACCTCGGATTCAGGAGGAGCAATGTGGTTTTCGTCCTGGCCGTGGAACACTGGACCAGCTCTATACCTGCTGCTCCTCCACATCGAGAGGAGCCAGTTGAGGTGGCTCGGGCATCTGATTAGGATGCCTCCTGGACGCCTCCCTGGTGAGGTTTTCCGGGCACGTCCAACCGGGAGGAGACCCAAAGGAAGACCCAGGACACGCTGGAGAGATTATGTCTCTCGGCTGGCCTGGGAACGCCTTGGGATTCCCCCGGAGGAGCTGGCCCAAGTGGCTGGGGAGAGGGAGGTCTGGGCTTCCCTCCTTAAGCTGCTGCCCCCGCGACCCGACTCCGGATAAGCGGGAGAAAATGGATGGATGGATGGATGTTTTTTAATAAATCTGCTGTGGTCTCTGGTATGAATGAATGTCTCATGAGTCGTTTTCTGTGAGAAAAGCGCTCTGGTGCTCCAGACACACCGTGCCGGCAAACCAGCGGAATATTACTGCAACGTGTGTCTTATGAATGCGCTATGGCGGCAAGCAATGTGGGAATTTTGCACCATTCGTGACGCTTGGTAGTAATATTGCGATAATATTGCGGCTTCGCCAGTCTTATAAACGCACATTAAGCCTTGGGGCAACAGAGGGAGGTGTCATGACCACATGATGAATTAATGCTGAGCTCCAGCCAGGAACTATATAGAAAATGAAAGTAAACAATAAGTTAAGTAAACAATAATCCCAGAAAAAGTTGCTAGATTTGTTTAAGATTTTGTCTCTAGAGGTCTGAATACCTGCTAAATATAGCAACATAGGCCAAAAATGGCAACACTGGTTGGGAAAGAATAAGCACCAGCCAAATCATTTTCATTTCTCCAGCAACCCAACCAGAGCCCCCAGTCCATCCTCCATCCTAACATCATCATTTAAACCCCGGTAACAACATTATATAACAGCAAACCTCTATCGTCAGCGTACCCCGTTGTATTCATTTCACTAGTCTGCTGCCTGTAAATTACAGAATAAATTGAAATCACATTGTTAATGTCAAAAGCTCTGGAATAAAAATAGAGATTACGTCATTAACAATGAAACAGTCGCTTCAGGGACAAATACAGATGAGCCCATTAGCCTAACGGCATGGCAGAGTTGTTGTGACCAGATAAAAACTCAATGTCAAGGTGAAAAGCATTAGTCCACATTTTCATTCTTAGACATTTGGAGAACTTTGCTGAGTGTTCAGTAAAAATGTGTTTGTGCCCATAAAGAAAACCCAGTTACCCTGCAGCTGCAGCATGCATTCACTCCCCAACACATTAACATGGCTTTGAATCCAGGAGAAAACATGTTGGATTTTTTATTTTGACAGCTTGAAGGTGCAAATATTTAGAAATGATGGGATGTTCTCGAGTTGATGGAGCAGAAGCTCAAAGGCAGGTTTCTAACTTCAATGTCACCAAGATCTGAAGCGGGCTTTGACCAAAGGGAGGCTCGACTCGGTAATGGTGCAGCTGGGTGCGTGGGTGCTGTATAAACATACCATATACATCTGCAACATGGCCTAAATAATAGTTTTTAATCAAATCATCACATCTCATCCATAAAAAACTAGATTTTCCAGTGAAGTGGATTTATTTTATGGCTGGAAGTGGAAAATGTGTGCCAGCTTTGTGTAGCGAGCTGACGACACCTCTGAAGGTCACTGTACAGACCTGAGAAGAGCAACTTGTCAGGACAAGGTAAACAGGGATCTGTCGCTACCTGACACTTCTGCTCAGCACCTGATATTAAACTGTCCCCTCTGCAGGCTTTAGGTTGCTACCAGATATTTCTCATGATTTTATTGCCAATAACTAAATGACTGAATTGATTAATGGATTAATGGATTTTTGTACCTATGTTTAATGGGTCTGTTATTTTGGATTTCACAAATACAGGATCGAGGTCAATAAAGACTGTTTATAAGTTGTTTACATTAAAAACGAGAGAAATCCTGATTATATTTTAGGTCATCCTCAGGTCTCAGGAAAACATTGTCAGACATCAGATCAAAGAGAAAAAGCATCAGGTTTCATTTAAAAACCCATCGGACTTCAAACTAATTAGTGTCAGAAATAAAGGTCTCGGGATAAACGTCATCACACTTAAAGCGGCAATGGCAAATTTGGACAACAAATTAGCTTAAAACATTGTTTTCATGCCTCTTAACAACATTCTAACATAGTATAGCTATAAATACGTATATTGTGGAGATAATAAAAAAAATAATTTAATAGAGTGGTTCGCTTGTGTGGTAAGGTGGAGAAACAAGGGCCCGGGCGGGATTCAATCCCTAGACTCTCAGGTGAGAGAAACGCACGCTAACCAGTCAGCCAAAGGGATATCTCTGTGGCCAAGCAGCCAGGGTGCATGATCAATCAGGATCCAGTGACAGGATGCTCACCCTGTCACACTTGCATTTGTCTAAAAAGCTCCACCAATAACACGTTTCGGACAGAAAGCAAATATTGGACCATCTGGTTGTCGGTCTCACCGAACCACTGCACTTCCCTGGGTCCTCCACTCATTACACACTCACGTATTTAGCAACAGAACACCACTGGTGTGAGAGGCTCTCTGCTCAATAATATCAGAGAAGGAGAAACAGCCGGCTGCTACCACGTCAACTTTAGGACAAACTACCAGAGTCCCAAAAAGAAAATCACCACTTGAAGTCACGGACAGCAAAAAACGTTTGGACCTAAAAAACAGCGACTAGTGTTTGGCGCTCTCTCATTTCCTCTGGCAATGTGGGTTTCCAGATGCAGAAGCGTCTCAGGGAAGATACTTCTAGTAGTTCTGTGAACCTAGCATGTTCTGTAGCTTTAAAGCTCCTGCAGGTGGTGCTGTTGTCAGGTACAGTTTTGGGCAGGTGTAAAAAAACTGCTGTAAACAAAGAAAGCTTTTAGAAATATAAATAATGATGGTTTATTTTTATCACTTCACAAAATGCAAAGAGAGTGACCCCAAACATCCAGCCAGTAAATCGGAACGCATCCTTCCTTATGCACACATAAGGAACAGAGAACAAGAGAAACACTTTGGTCTGGTCACGGCCAAACTGTTGTCCAAATCAACATCAACATACGGCAGTAGCAGAACACGGGTTTCAGGTGACGATGTTTGCTCCGACGGTGGTTTTCCTGAGTCCGTTTTGTCGTGGTTTAGTCAGAAGTCTGATGGAATTTTTAATTAAACCTGATATTTTTTTCTTCCATGGCCTAACATGATGTGAGGCCATTTGATCTGCTGTCTAACAATGTTTTCCTATAAAGCTCACCTTATTTGCTCTCTTTGTAGATAAACTGTCTCCCTGATTTGTGCCCCTCTATAAAAACGAATGGATTTTAATCATTTTAATGTACTTTTGCTATAAGTTGCAAGTCGGCGCTGTAAAAAATGCCAGCGTAACACAAGTATCAGATTGAGAGCAGTAGCTACAGGAAGGGCTGCTAAAGAGGATTTCTGGAAAGGCGATTTCAAAACTGGCAAAGGGTTATTTGTCATCATTAAATCCTTCTGATGTAACCCTGCTTTTCATTTTTAACCTGAACTTCCTCTTTAGATTAATACCTAAATAATACCAAGAGCAGATAAAGTCAGAGCGGCAGAGAGAACAACGATCCGTGTTCAGAGTTTTTATTTCAGTATCTTGCTGCTTCATTCTGTTGGTTAAAAATAAACAAAGCTAGTGTTCATCCAGAGGTGTCGTGGACACATGTGGCTGTAGAAACTTCAACAGACCTTTGTGACACGCTGCAAATCATCCCACGCACGTTTAGAGATCAAACAAAGGAAAGCTGGAGGAATGTGGGTCACATTGAGCTCAAGGGCACGCAGACACACGTTGGTGATTTCTCTGATACTGATCTGGGTTGACTGGAGCGTCAGCATCGAGCCCAAACTGCCCCTCTGTCTTCAGCGATGAGGATCAGTCTCCTGGGAAATCTGTATGAAAGAAGGCCGAAGTAGCAAGGTGGGAGGGGGAGGAAAATCGGTTCTTAGTGGTACAAATGAAGATCAGATTGACAATTATCTGTTCTGTTTTGCCGCTGAAGAAGGGCGCTGATTAGACCTGAACTCTAATGGGTCTTTAGGATAGAGCAGATTAAACACCTCTCTATTGACTTTGTGATTAGGGCTCTGATTACCAGAGAGCTTCTGCAATGTTTCACGCTGGATTGTACATTTAAAGGGTCATTTCACACAAATTACAATCAACAATCAGGTGATTTTAGCTTGTAGTGTTTACCAGTGAAGCGACAAATGGAGATTTCTGTCATTCCAAAATGTTTTTCTGTGTAACATTATGAGTAATTACTGTGTAACACGATCTGATAAATGGAGGTTACACCCTCCGTTTAGATACTAGGACATCCCTCTCAGACTGACATAAACTACTAAAATAAAGAAAAACATGTAAAAATATATCTGTCTGAATAAGAGGCAACAGCTGCATCCAGGGTTTGTGATGATTGGTAATGAGTCTCACACATCACTATGGAGGACATTTGTCCCACTCTTCTTTACAGAATCATTTTATTTCAGCCACATTGGAGGATTTACCAGCATAAACACCCTGTTTGAGGTCAAAGGTCAGACATTCTCCCCTGGATGTTCAGCTAGACAGCAGAGTGTGGTTCCACCAATTACAGCAAGTGGTTCAGGTCCTGAAGCATCATACCACCACCACCGTGTCTGGCTGTTGCTATGATGCAGTAACAGTTTTACACCTCCTTCTTAATCATGACCTTTGACCTTAACCTCAACCACGTGATGCCTGCAGAGCTTTAGATGTTGGTGTGGGTTCTTTTGTTCTTGAGTTTTCTCAGAACAGGGCATGACGTGTTGCTTATTGAGGTCTTTTAGCCTATTTCCTGCTGTTACAGGATCTGTTGAATTTCTTAATCCTACAGGTCTGAGTAATCAGGTCTGGGTCTGGCAAGGGTAACTGAACTCAGCTTTCCAAATAATCTGTCAAATCACAGTTAATTCATGGTCGAACAGCGGTATGTCTCTGACAAGCTGGTCTGCAGTACAGGAGCACCACAGGGAACGGTGCTAAGGCTGTTCCTGTTTAACCTCTACACTGCAGGCTTCTCCATCAACTCCCCAGGCTGCCACCTACAGATGTTCTCTGATGACTCTGCCATAGTTGGCCTCATCACAGGTGAGGACAACTCTGAATACAGACAGGGGACACAGGATTTTGTGGACTGGTGTCAGCAGAACCACCTCCTGGTCACCCCAGGGAAAACCAAGGAGCTGGTGGTGGATTTCTGCAGACACAGGTCCTCTGCTTTGGTACTGGTGAAGGTAACCATCCAAGAAACATACATTGACACCTGGGTGTTCACCTGAACAACAAACTAGACTGGAGCCATAACACTGATGCTCTTTTCAGGAAGGGTCAGTGCAGACTACCTGCTGAGGAGACTGAGGTCCTTTGGAGTGCAGGGGGCTCTCCTAAAGACCTTCTTTGACTCAGTGGTGGCATCAGCCATGTTTTAGGGTGTGGTTTGTTGAAGCAGCAGCTTGTCTGTTGCTGAGACGAAGAGATTAGATTAGCTCATTAAGAGGACCAGCTCTGTCCTGGGATGTCCCCTCAATTCAGTGCAGGAGGTGGGAGACAGAAGGACTCTAGCAAAAATAACATCCCTGTTAAACAATGTCTTCTGCCCGATGCATGAAGCTGTCATGGCGCTGGAGAGCTCCTTCAGGGACAGGCTGCTGCATCCTAGGTGCTCGTTATTGCAGGTCCTTGCTCCCAGCAGTTGTTAGGATTTATAACCACCACTGTTCCCAACAGAACCAGTAAACAGTTTTTACCTCCCTGCTTTATTTTGTTATTCTGTTGTTATTCTATTTGAACTCAATCATATCCAATTGCACATTTCTCCATTCATGCTATCACTCCATTAAAAAAATCTGCTAGTCTTTTTACAGTTTTTATTCTTTAGTTTTCAAAATGCTGTAAACTCACTTGAATCTTTTAAGGATTTTTTGCATTTATGTTTTGTTTTGTTGAGTGTACCGCCTTTTTTGGCTGATCTGAAACATTTTAGTGACAAAAAACATCAAAAAATATGGAGTGTAGGGGTACAAATACTTTTCTACAGAACTATAGAGCTTCTGATAACTTGTTGACAAAAGCAAAGGCAAGTTTTCATCATTTTGGTTTCTAAAAGTTGGCGACCCTAGTGAGTGATTTCATTCTGACAAATTAATAAACTTTATTTTCAAATTCATAAAACTTGCTTGTTCTAAGGAGGTGTGAGTTTATATTAAACAGCAGGTGGTTTTTGTATCAGTTTAATAATAAAAGTCATAAAAATAAGTTGGATTAATAACAGCCGTCCTACTGAAACATTAATGAGCTCCATGCATCAACATGAGCTGTTAATCAAATAAAACACACAGTCAGAATCCATGTTTTCATTTTCATTTATAGCAAAATACAGTAGAACGTGTCTCAGCATCAAATCTACACACAAGACAGACGATAGTTTAGGACTCATCAATACAATTTACATTATTTAAATGAAAGGAAAACGATGTTTACACCTTCTGCTGCCTTCACTCTTGAGCAGGAGACGATGCACCGAGACAAACACTCAGACTTACAACCACTCTAGTGATTCTAGCCACAGGGTTTATGTTTTTGCTTTGAACGTGCACAGAGATCACTACATATGGACTCAGAGCATCGGAACATTTGGTGTGTTTTTGTAAATATAACCAGGTTTAACAGGTAGGTCTACATGTTTTTTAATAATACTGGGATATGATGAAAAAAGGCACAATTTGTTTCCATCTGCTGATAAATAATCTTTTTTTTCTGCATGTTTAGCCATGAGACTTGCTCGTGTCTATTGATCCATGCTGCAGATGGCATTAAGGTCCCTCGATAGTGTAATTAATATGCAAATGAGCAAATCCAAGTTTTCACAAGAGTGCTATTCTGACCAATTACAGAAGTTTTTTATTTATTTATTTTCTTTCAAAGCCAAACAAGCTGGAATCAGGATGCGAGAGCCCGACATCTTTAGGGAGAAAAGAAGGTTGTTAAGCTATAAAACATCTGAACAAGAATGCTCTGAGGAGCTGAACTTGATCTTCTGAGCGTAATTTAAAATCATGTAAAGTTTAACTGGAGGCATAAATTTCTAAATCCACAACAAAATTATAATTTTCACTTTGTAGCGACAAGTTCTTGTATATAGTGCAGTGGTTCCCAAAGTTGGGGTTCGGGACCCCTCTGTGGGTCACCAACAACAACACAGTGGGTCTTTAGAGGATTTACAGAAATCAAATAGCGTTTAAAAACAGTTGCTAAAGCTATGTTTATAGCATAATTGTTTCAAAAACTCAACTCCAGTGTCTAACTGAACATGAGCTGAAGTGTTGTCCTTTATGCCCTGAATTATTTAGCGTTTTAAGCATGTTTGTGTTGTCATATCACAGACATCTGGGTCTCGTGTCTTGACAGTTGCTGTTTTGTGGGTCTGAAGCTGAAATGTGAGGGAAGCACTGATGTAGTGTATGGGGCACCAGTCATCATAAAGAAATACATTAAAGGAAAACAGCTTTTTATTTGGTTTTATGCTATTCTTAGTTCCTCATAACAATATAAAGGAGGTATTTTATTTACTTTTTCACCACATTTATTATTATTAAAAGTATTAAGGTGTGGACTATAATTATTATATCTAAGTGTTTAGACATAAACCTGAATAATGATTAAAAATAAGTCTCTAGACAGATCTTAAATATTCACTCATTCATATTCTGTGCCTGTTTCTTCCAGGACAGGAGAGCTGGTGTCTATCTCCTGCTGCCCGGGCAGAAGGTGAGGGACACCTTGGATAAGACTCCAGTCCATCACAGGGACACAAATAAGACACACAATCTTTTACATACTCATGTGGGGACAATTTAGAGTAGCCAATGTATGCATGTTCATTTTTAACTGTAGGAGGAAACAGGAAACCCACACCTGCATGCAGAGAACATGGGAATTCCATGCAGAAAGGCTGCAGGAAGGTGTTGAACCTGCAACCATCGTAATACAACAGAGCACCAGCAGCACCCTGTAGCCCTAAATCTAAATGTTCCGGATCAAATCTAAACATATAAAGTTGAACCAAAATATAACGTTGCAGTTTTAAAATAAATCTTTGGTGAGTGTTTAAAATTATAGACCTCTGTAAAATAGAAGAAACTCACCAACATAAAAGTGAGGTGAAGAGATCTCCTATAACATCTCAGAGTCTGTTTGATCTAAAGATTGTCCGAGACAATTCAACACTGGACCATGAAATTCCAATATGGGTTCCTCACACACACACACACAAACACACACAAACACACACGCACACACACACACACACACACACACACACACACACACACACACACACACACACACACACACACACACACACACACACACAGCCTTCAAAAGGAATCTGAGATGTTAGGGAATCTCTTACCCCACTTTTTTGTAAGATGCTTCCATCCAATTTTGCTTTTTAGAAAAAATCATATATTGAGATTTAATTCCAAACTTTTAGATTAGCTGCAATTGTCTTTCAGAATATTTTCATTGTGTATATATATATATATATATATATATATATATATATATATATATATATATATATATATATATATATATATATAGTATGTCAAATTTCATATATTTACATTGAATTTAAAAAATGTGCTTTAATATTATTATAATTATTTGAAGATAAATGTGTTGATATTTGCTTGTAATATTTAACAATCAGCACCGCATCCATTCCTAAAATTGTGTTTTTTCAGGATCAACTAAAAACTGAAAGAGTATCATCTTTAGGATATTTCATATTAATGTATTCTGTTTTTCTTTCCAACACTACATGCTCTGTCAGACAGCAGGTTAATAAAAACAGGGCTCACCATCCTATTATCTGGAGCACATGCAGGATCCTGTAGAATAACCACAAATGTCTCTAACAGCTTATCAAATCAGGTGTGAACATCCCTCTCGGTCCAATTTAAAAAGCTCACCCACGTCTGTATGATCTCTGATCCTTCCAGTAACAACCCTCTGAGGTAACAGTGAAATTTCCATATGAACTCTAAATATAAAAACAGACACCACTTAGACATGATTTAAATTCTGCTCACAAAAAGGACTGCATATGCTTTTCAGACCAAACCCCCAAACCCAGAGTGAATAACTACTTCACAAGACTGAAAGTGCATAACTTTACATCAAATGGATTCGTTTCCCTAGACTGTAACAGGACAAGAACGAGTATTAAGACTATGAATGAACGACTGAAGGTGCTACGCCACGTGATTACGATCTGTGATGGTCTGTCCCACTGTCCTGCTTCCATTCTTGAGAATTCCCTCAGTAGAAACGTGATCCAGGTTCATCGCTGGTGTTTTTGGGACACCAATTTCAGAGTCCTCCGCCTGAGGCTCTAAGAAGGCCACCCTCTTTCCGTTTGACCGCTTTTGTCCTGACTCTACCTCTTGGGGGTCTGAACAAAGAATAATGGCTCGCCCGCCACACCCTCTGGAGCCTTTCCCCCTACTTTCCCGACACCGACAGGGGGTGAGGTAGAGGTAAAGCAGAACCAGTATGATGCTCACCACACAAGAAGCCAGGGTGGTAAACGCGGTGTTGAAGTGTTCGGCGCTGCTCCGACGAGCTAAGCCCAAGTTGGAGGGAATACTTGAGTTTCCGACCAGCACTCTGACCTCTGGGGATTCACTGGGATGATAGTAGCGCCCGCGGGCCACAGCACACCCGTATGTACCAGAGTCCTCTAGCAGCGCTCCTTGGATTTCAAGGGTGCCGTTGGGAAGAACTGACATACGGGCACTCGGATCACCAGCTGATGAATTCAGAGTCGTGCTGGGGGTCACCCAGAACACCACCAACCCCTCTTGGACAGGCAGAGGCAATCCTGGGCATTGCACTCTGAGCCTTTCACCAGGTTCAACTCGATACGTCTGTTCCTGTAGGGGTATGTGCATCGCTCTGTGATGTGTGCAATTAATGTCTCTAACAGCACCATCTCTACATGGGTATTCACCTCTGAATTCCACCAGAGGACGGTATTGTTTCCACGTCCAGTATTCCAGCAGGGCAACCAAAGAACAGTCACAGAGCAAAGGGTTTTCCTGCAGGTAAATACTTGCATGGTGGGTGAGAGACAGCAGGCTCTGGATGGGCACCTTGGAGAGCCTGTTGTATGACAGGTCCAGGAAGGTCAGGTTACGAGGCCCTTTGGGTTCCTCATAAAGCTCCAGGGGGAAGGCAATTAGTCTGTTAGCAGAGAGGTAGAGCCTCTCCAGGCTGTCAGCATCACTAAAGGCCCCCGGCTTTATGTGGAAGATCTGGTTTCCGATCAGCAGCAGCTCTTTGAGTTCCTTCAGCCCAGTGAAGATGGATGAATTCAGCACTGTCAGTTGGTTGGATGAGAGGTCCAGGTGAAGGAGATGTGGTGTCACAGTGAAGGCAGCCACCTCAATTTGACTTATTGAGTTCCTGCTGAGAATTAGCGTCGTTAGCCGGTGAAATGGTTGTGAGACCCAATCCACACGCAGGGCTCCAATGGAGTTGTGGCTCAGGTCCAACCTTGTGGCGTAGCTTGGAAGATCAAAGGGCAATGTAGACAGATTGCGGCCGCTGCAGGAAATGATATCACTTGCACAAAGGCAATGGGGTGGGCAAGTGGCCACAGTGGGAAGGAAGCCAAGACAAAGGAGGAGCACCATGGCTGCAGCGGCAGGGTCGCAACAGCTGCCGCCAACAATATTTCTGCCAAAAAGCTGTGACGCAATGACATGCATCCTGGTTTCCCCTCAGGACGGGATCTCAGGTTACCGTCTCACCGGGTGCACACATGTCAGGTATACAGGTGTGTGTGTTAATGCAAATGCTTTACAGGCTGAGGAGAGAAAGCAGACAGGATGGACAACAAAATTAGGTCTCTTCTCTTTTATTCTATTAAAAATCACAGTTTTCTTTGTAACCAATGGAGTCAAAACCAGAACATTTGGAATCACGAGAAAGGCATGCAGATAAACATTGACTAAATCCAGGAGCTATGGCATACGACTCCAAAAATACCCTTTAATCCACATTAATACAGCGCTGATGGCTGCTGGCTTCACCAGCACATGACAACTGTTGGAACAAAAGTAACGTGATCCACGTGTGTTTGTTTTCCACCCATACATCCATAATGCACTCACTATTTAGTGACTCACAACGTGTTTAACCCTTGATTGGTTTGTTTTTAAATATCAAATGCATGGATTAATATCAAATGAAAGTGAAAAGTGTCCAAAAAATGACCACACCGCTTCTTTATTTCAAATTAAATTGATTTTTTTTTTTTTCATTTCCTGAAAATTTAAATATTCTGCCTGAAAATTATGTAAAAAATCTAAATCTCTGTAATATTTGTAGTAAAACCAAGTTAAACAACTTTAGATTTGTGGTTAATCAACTGTTTTGAGAAACTTCCTTCATAATAATCATCTGAAAAGCCACGTGGAAAGAAAACAAATAACTGTTATTTATGAAAGTATTAATAAAAGTGGTGATCAATAAATGCTGGAATATATGAGCAAAAATGATTCTGTCATTACAATATCTTTTATTGTCATTGAGAAGAATTTTATATATTCTGTTAATTTTGTGTCATATTTATTGTAAATCAAGTAAAATTGTCTAGTTTTTCCTAATAATCATCTTGTTTCATAATACTCATGAAAGGATAAATAGTATTTAGAAGCTGAGTGATTGGTTAATTATTTATATGTGACAGAAAGTTGAAGCAATGATCCACAAATATCTGAATATTGTAGAAAAAATGAAATGAATGATTGCATTGTCATTTAGGCTAATGTGTCATTTGAAATGAAGAAAACAGCAATAATTATACATTTGATTGAGCAGATTTTTATATTTTTGTATAAGCAAACTTTCTGCAGAAAACAGGGTTTCCTGTTTTCTGCGGAAAATTCCAGTCATGTTATTAATAGTTTGATATTGTTGACTGATAATTCAGCATTTCTCCCTTTTCTTCTACAATCACCTCCTCTGCCTGGTCCTTCCCTGCGTCCACCTATTAATATAAATGATTATTTTATAGAATAAGACTTTAGATGAGAACCACGCCAGCATCGCTGCTCACCTTCACGTCCACACTGTTGCTGCTTCAGATCATCACCGGTTCTCCGCTCGGATCCAGACGCGCTCCTCGGACGCACCAGCGTCCATGAGTCCTAAAATCCGTTTGGAGCGAACCGGCGCCGCTAATCCGCCCCGGCTGGGTGGGTGACAAGCGGGGAGCTGAGCTGCTCACCTGCAGGTCGACGCGCATGTCGGTGAGGGAGGGGTGAGCACGGAACAGGCGGTCGGTACACCGACCATCCGAGAGTGGATGTGGAGGGATGAGGGGAGGTGGTAGTCTGGAGGAGGAGGAGGAGGAGGATCGGGGTAGAGGGTAAGAGGAGGAGGCAGGATTTTCTGGAAATTTACTGGACTATTTTTCTAAATTTCGTTACTGCTGTTTTATTTCCCAAAAAACTTATGATTGAAGTGATTTGGAGATCGGAAATAACGCTTTAACTTAATTTTACACAATTAGGTAACACTTTACAATAAAGGTTCCTTTAGTTACTTAGTGCATTATTAAGCATTAATAAACAAGGGATCCCTTCATTAATGTTCCCAATATTGTTAACTATTAAGTGTCCTTAAGGTTAGGACAAAGGGCCTGGGGGGTGTCAGAGTACTTTTTCACTGAAACCAACAAATAATTAATATTTAGACATTTTATCACAATTGCATTTAAAAGCAGAAGGTATTTTTGATCATCAATAGAAATTCAATAAATGTTGAGATAACATACAGCACCTTACAATACTAAACTAACCCTATAACAGAGGATCAGAACAATTAAATGTGTTGTAATTAATATTATTCACATGAAAAATTAGTGACAGCAATGTGCAGCCCAACATGTTTTGTGAGTTTGAATAAGCACGATTCAACTGATTTTAGGTGTTTATAAAACAGCAGTTGCATGAACCAGTTAAATTGTTGAGGCTGACAGCAGCAGTCCACTCTGACCAGCAGATAGCTCAGTGCCCCATGAAAACCTCTGCCTTCAGCTACTTGAAAACCGAAAACAGCAAAAACCAAAAAAATGAATGTCTTTAAAGCACACAGCATGAAACTGCAAAATCAATGCTTTAATTCCTGCCTGCGGGGTGTAAAAACAGATGGTTTTTCTCTGTCTGCCAAAGTCTATTTTCTGTTGGGGGTTTCTTTTACGGTCATTTTAGTTTTATGGTACTTTGCCTTTGCTCTGTATCCTTTTTCATTTTTATCTAGTGCTGCTTTCTGTTTTCTTTACATACCAGGTTTATGTTTACTCATTATAAAACCAGTTTCCTGGTTCATTATTCCTGCTCAGTGTGCCTTAAACCCCCAGACTGAGATCCATTAGTCTGGTTGATAGTTCTTAACTTAGTGGTGAGTTTATCTACTGTATATTTGAATTATCTGAAAGTTAAAGACCAAGTTCACTGAGAAACCGTTTATTATTTTTTATTTTTTATTTACGATCGGTCACTGATTGGCTGAATGGTAAAATAGTCGTCTACCTGCTTTAGCCGCCGATAGAAAATAGACGGGGAAATGTTCGGGTCAGAAAAAGCCCCTCAGATCTACGTCACACTGTAAATGAACATTCATGGACTCACACATATCGGCTCGCGACATGGACGGCTGTTGTTGGTTTAGTGATTTAGTGTCCAGGAGAGAGCAGAGCACATCTTGGCTAGTTGAAGCTAACAGTTAGCATTAGCAACTCCACTACACAGCAGAACTCCTTCAGGCTTATGTTATGTGTGGAGATCAAACATCAATGTTGCAGAGCAAACAGTGGTAGAGTCACATTGCTGTTAGCCAATCAGAGGTGAAATGTCCTAATATCAGGAAATAAGACTCCAAATCCTGCTGTTTTCTTCTCCCCTCTCCTCCATCTAACTCCTACTTTGTGAAACTGCCGTTCAGCTTTTCTAAATGAAATCTGGGGGGGAACATATGTTTATATATAAATGACAATTCATCTTGCCTTTGTTTCAGTTGTGTGCACTTTTCCTTTCATCCCAGGCTTTGTTTGCTCATGCCACTCAACACTTTCTCTTTGAATAGCTTCTCCACTGTTACAGTGACCTGAGGTCTTTCAACACTATACAGTTTTTTCAAAAATATCTTTTGATTTTTTTTCATGAATAAATCTCATAAACTGAGCACTGTTTCTACAAACAGACTTATCAAAACACCAAAAACAACCTAAAACGGTGTAGCGACCAGGCCTGTGTGAGACGCTGTAATGCTGGCCCAAGGTTACCTTAAATCAGGATCCACCTCTCATAGCAATCTGAGCGGACCACATAAATGTGCAATAGAAACGTAAAAGTACTAGAAATGACCTGCTTGGTGGTAGATGGTGGGGTGTTTAGCTATTAAAAGGGTAGGCAACTCCGGTCCTAGAGAGCCGCTATCCAGCATGTTTTAGTTGTTTCCATGCTTCAACACACCTGATTTTAATCAGACGGTGGACAAGCGGATCTACTGTGGAGCAGGGAAAAAACTAAAACATGCCAGACAGCAGCTCTCCAGGACCAGGGTTGCCTATCCCCTGGTCTGTTGGGGTGAACTGTAATAATAACAATATGATGGGGGAAATGAGGGAACTACAAGATCAAGAGCTAACCTACTTGTAGTCAGAGTCAGCGACAAGCCCACTAAGATTAAGGACCGTGTTGACAGGGATCGTTCCAGTCCAAACACCTAGACATAATGGAGGGACATGGTTTGTTCGTGTAACACGGTTGTCCTGATAGCAGGTGGTTTTCCCTGGTCAGGCCCAAAGTTTTCTCCCAGAATCCTGTCTTGTTCTCCTCTGTGGTGAGTCCAGCTCTAGTGGGAGTCAACCATCTGATCTGAGCTCCACGTTTAACTGTGTGTGTGTGTGTGCGTGTGTGTGTGTGTGTGTGTGTGTGTGTGTGTGTGTGTGTGTGTGTGTGTGTGTGCGTGCGTGCGTGCGTGCGTGCGTGCGTGCGTGCGTGCGTGCGTGTGTGTGTGTGTGTGTACATGCACAACATGTGTCCATACCCAAAACCTAGTAAAGATACACACCACCTTCATTCTTGGGGCACTGACTCTGATGTGTTGATTGCTGATTGTGAACTTCTCAGTTCTCTATTAAAGACCACCATCGCTGTTTGAAGACATCTGGTTCTCTGATTCTTCTTTTGATGGTCAACTGAACTCTACACAGCATGTCGTGTTAGTTATTGTTCCTCAGCCTTGTCTTCTTGCTTAAGATGAGCAGCTGGGTTCTGTAGCATCTGCAGCTAAAAGCCTGTGTGGTCTGATCATAGGTCATAGGTTAAAGGGGGGGGGGCTAGGACTTCATAATTTTGGCTATCTCTAGAACCTGTTTATTAAAACTACCATTTCAGGGCTCTTAAGACTCAGTTTTCATGTAGATGCAAGGTTAAGAAACCGTCACAAATATACAAAACATTGTTCCCATGTGAAAAGCGTGAATGTTTGGCAAGAATTTTAACTTTGCTTCACTCTCCTGTCTGTGTTTGGTTTCTGGTCAATCATTCAACAAACACATCATGACAATCCCCTCATAGTGTGTTTTTTTCTACACTTTTAATAATTAATACTGGAGCATTAAGACAAATTGTCTCAGTTTGATTAGCTCTGGGGAAAAGCTAGTCTTGAAAACACTTTTTCTACTATGTTTATTCAACCAAGGCACTAAAATGGCGCTAGTTAAAAGAAATTCATGGTGTGGATTAAAAATTTTGAATTAATAGCCTTCTTTTGTGTTGCAGCTTAAAGTTTTGTCAGCCCATCCATCTAATCCGACTTCCGTCCTCTGCACACACAGCAGCCCACAAACCCTCTCTCTGTCTCCTTCACTCTCATGATTATAGCCTCTGCAAGGCACTATTTAATGACCTTCAGCGACTTTTAAGTCCTGTAGGAATGAAGTTGGTGTTATGCATTGGTCCTTTCTTCACATGCAAGTCCTACACAACAAAAGAAAGAAACTATTACCCTAGCGCACGTCCGGTTAATGGGCTGTGTAAAAAAACCTTCTGTAGGTTTAAAAATTAGGCCACCGCTTTAACACACTGGATGCTGCCATCTTGTTTTTAAATGGAACACAACAAACTAATGTTGGACCATTTATTCTTGTATCTTTTACTGTAAATAGGAATTCAACAAGCCATAATGAAAAAAATTATACAACATAGTGAGGTTGCAAACTGATTTGTAGCATTTAAATGAAAATAACTGTTTCAAACTACAGAAGGAGCCCTCTGTCAGTGTAAAAATGCAGACGTTAAGCCATCTAACCTTGTACAGCCAGAGGTTTTGAGAAAGTTTATAGAGGTTTCTATTGTTGCTGAAATTGAATGACAATCATTTCATAGGTTCCAAAGGCTTTTATTGGTATTTACATTAAGTTGATGCAAAGAGTCAATAAGTAACACAGGGCAGTTTTCTGACTGCTCCTTGAAAGTGGAATTACAACTGTTCTAAACAAACCTGCTGCAGCCTGCTGTAGCTAGCACTAACAACGAGCTAACACTAACATGAGCCAACTAATATTAAAATAAACCACAAAGGAAAAAGATCCACACTGCTGCACAAAAAATATTCTTACTTACATGTCCAACAGCAACAAAGCCAGGTCACCATCAGTCTGTGCCTCCTTTAGCTTCAAACTAGTGTAGGCAGCGCCATTGTTCACTCTGGTTTTAGCTCTTTGCTTCACCTCCAAAGACATCACTTTACAGGCTCCGCCATGATGCCAACAGACTAAGCAAACTTCTTTTTCTTCTTCTTGTGTTTTTTATTGACAATTGGTGAACTGAAAATGCTAACTGCTAGCATTACAGCTAACAGCCATAAGGCAGGTGTAAGCGCGCCCCCTAGAACACCTACCCGCTCCACAAAACTATCAAGTGTGGTTTCTGGTCAGCAGAGGGCTGCAGAGTGGTGGCAAACATGAAACTGGTCAAGTTTCTAACTCAACAGTCGCTGAGGTCAATGTTAAAGCTCTAGCTTAAAGTTTAAATAAACTATCTATTGTTACTTTAAAGTGGTCCTGCTTCTTAAAAACCTCTGAGTCACGCTGACATGACGTCAACCAGCTTCTGGTCCACCCTGACTGATGACTGCCCATTCTTCATAACTAATGCTTGGAGTTTCAGGCTTTCTAGCGTTTTGTTTGTCCTCCTGCCTCAAAGGTATTAAAGTCTCGGATGTTTCCTGGACATAAACCTGAACTGTTGTTGTTTTGTGAGATACTTAGCAATGACTTTGGTCCTTTGTCACAGTGATCCATCATCCTGCAGAAAGCATTGATCACTACCAAATCTGTTCTTGGAAGTTTGGAAGAGTCTAGTAGAATATCAGCGTTATCCTCTCGTTTCTCTTGGAGAAAAGTAGACTAACATAAGAGCAGTGCTCTGTGGTCCCAAACGTTACACTGATGCCTCTATGGTTGATTTTGGTGAGTTAAAACCCCACATGAGGGATTCGTTTGTTAATTTAGGGGTGAAGATCGACAATGCCTTTTGCTTTAGAGGTCACATAAATGGAGTTGTGGCATCTTTCTTCAATCGTCTAAGATGCTTGGCTAAGGTTAAACCATTCTTGTTTAGACACCACCTTGAAACCGTTGTGCATGCGTTAATAACTTTGCGCCTCGACTACAGTAACTCTGTCCTCTATACAAATAAAGTTTGAGTTGAGTCTTCCAGCCTTCCCTGAGCCTTCTGCTCACTCTGCTGCAGATGCATTCACCCATGCTTGATGCCATTCCTGAGCAGCTCTGGTCTGGTGGAGCCACGATCCCACTGGACCTTCTTGGTCACCGTGAAACCATTTTCACAAATGCATCAAACGTTGTGACAAATCATATCTATGCCATTCTCACAACTCCAGTTTGCAGATGGAAGCCTGTCGCTCACACAAGAACATCCGATTACCTCCCATCTATTTGCATTTTTAAAAATTTGACAATAAATTAAACAATTTTCTATGAAAGAATATTTTTCTCTCATGTTTGTTGGAGGGAACACATAGGAGCTTGTGGTAATGTGGTTTTCATCCCCCCTTTATGCCCAGAGGCTGTATTCATCTTATTCACAGAAGCCAAGATGCCTTAAATGAAATATGGGAACCATTTCAGGTCAATGAACCCTAAATGCATTATTCTGAGGGTAGCTGTTACAATTAGAATCTGGGAAGTACTCTGGCGAGGAAGCCACTCTGAAATGTGTCAGGTACTCAGTTACTTTGTGCATTTCACTCCAAAGCCAAATAGTGTTAATCTGTTTTGCTTCAGTGACACGTAAAATTCATTTCTCTGCTGCATTAGATCACAAATAGCTTCCCATCGCTTATCCTACATCCTCTGAAATTGAAGTCTGCACTAAGGAATCATTCCTCCACTCTCTCCTGGGTCACATCAACCTGAAAAATCAACAAGAGCGTTTGAGTTGTGTCTGGTGGCTGCCGCTAAAACGGCTCCGAACCATTCACACTCGGAAGGAGACAGACTGTTCCTCTGCGTGTGAAACATTAAGATGTAATTGCGAGCTGCAGTATCATGAACTCTGCAGGGATTTCTGTCTGTCCTTTGATAATAAAGCTGTAGTAGGATTGTGTCGTTAATGGAGGCTTTGCGAGAATGATTTGGTTCATTAACGATAACATCGTTGTAATTAAACATCTGTGACTTTGCAGATATCTTTGTCTTTTCCTCTAGAGCCGCAGTGTCATTGCTGCTTGGCTGCTCTGAGCTGTGGGGAAGTCTGGGAAAGACAAAAGTGTTTGTCTCAAAGTGCACTGAGATGTGGAAATAAGTAATCAAGCAGCTCCAGCTCCCAAACACTCCCATTGAGTCCAAATATTTCAAACGGCATCAAGCTGTGGACAGAGTTTACTCGTCTGTTTTTCAAATTGTTCTTTTTGTAGAAACATTTATGAAATCCTTTTTATTCACTTCAGCTCCTGTTTTCAGATGCTGTTTATCACTTTCTGTGTGAGCATGCACGTCAGTTTGCAACTTAGATGGAGTCTTTTATTCCACAGGAAAGTGTTTTCCAACTAAAAAGTCCATCAAGGGTGCGAGCAGCGAGCTCCAAGCAGCACCAGCTGTTCTTGTTTTCATTTGATTTCCTTTTCAATCTCCCAAACCCAAACGGTTCAATAACGAAACGAAAGGGAAGCTAAATCAGCGTCGCTCCGAAGATGAGTCAATTCCATCATTTAAGGGAGAAATGAGATGAGCCCTGTTAATGGAAGGAGGGGGGGTAAATCCTGACTTTCGCCTAATCACAATGCATTCGTAATTATGAGCTTTCCACTGGGGACATCATGACAGACAAATCTCTGAAGGTTTCCATGGCGCCAACCATCAAAGGCCTCCGAGGATTTTCCAGAGTGGCTATCTTCTCAGCGGGATCACACAGTCGGTTGTTTGAATGCACGGGATGGGTGCGCCAGTGTTGTGCACACGTTTTAAAATGATTTCAGACAAATTAACTTTGAACTGAGAAATCACCAAAAACTAATTCCTTCCTAATTCCTGCACAGAATATTGAGTTGATTTTTTGGTGTTTGTTTTTTTTTTTGCTCCCAGCTGTCGCCTGCTGGGTAAATAAATTTAACTGCATCTGTTTTGCATCTGAGCTTCATAAGGTTGAGCCACCGATCAGAACCAACAGCAGTGCTAACGAGAGCTGATCTGGACCTGGCTCATTTTTAACATTAAACATATTTAAATCTAAATATTGAGATGGCCTTCTAATTCAGGCTCACAAGGTAATTAAGGCTGAAGAGATCCCCTTTCTGATAACTCAGTCATTGTTTTGGTTAGATTGTTAATCCTTTTAAAAATGTAAACGTTTTCATTGTTTCCTTCTAGCTTCTCCTTGCACATTGAATAATTATCCATGTTTAAACAGATCTATTCAATCTTACCTTCAAAGCTACTCAGAGACCTTAGATAGGGGCTCTCCTGACCCTGCTTTTAACTTGGTGAGCTCTGTTTTACAGCAGCTTAATTTGCATATTTGCATAAGTTTTCAACAATGAGGAAGCGGAGTCTGGGGACGCTGGGTTGGGCTCTCCAATCTCTGGTGCTGAGGTCACTGAGGTGGTCAAGAAGCTCCACGGTGGCAAGGCCCCAGGGTGGATGAGGCCGTGGAACACTGGGCCTGTTACCCCATACTCCCAAAGTACTCCCAACAGGGCCCCTGAGGGACATGGTCAAACGCCTTCTCCAAATCCACAAAACACATCAGGCGAACTCCCACGCACCTTCCAGGTTCCCCCTTAGGGATACCCGGGGTACCAGGCTCCAGCCAAGGCCCAGCCTCAAGTGAAGGAGTTTAAGTATCTCTGGTTCCTGTTCATGAGTGAGGGAAAGATGGAGCGCAAAGGTGGATTGGTGCTGAGTGCAGTGCATCTTCAGTGATGCCAACGCTTGAATTGATTTAACAGTCGATCTACGTTCCAACCTTCACCTATGGTCAAGAGCTTTGGGCAGTGATCGAAAGAATGAGATTATGATTACAAATGGCTAAAATGAGTTGTTCTCCGCAGAGGGTTCTTCCTTAGAGATAGGGTGAGAATCTCGGTCATCCGGGAGCGGCCCGGAGTAGATCCACTGCTCCTCCACATTCGAGAGTCTTTCCACATATTTGTTTAAGAAATGAGAAGCAACTCATTACACCAGCTGGGGTTAAATAACTTGTTGCCAACTGAAAGATAATGACCCCTGCAGTAATTATCCAATACGAGGCTCCTACCTATTTGCTTAGTTAAATTCAAGTGGCGACTTTTTGGGGGGGCTGGACAGTGTATGTTTTTCCCTCATGTTGGATTTTTGTTGTTTTGTTTGTAGTTTAAAATCAGCTTCAGGAGTGTTTCTGATTGGCTGTCTTCCTGTTCTGAGCTTTTGACTCAAAATGTTTTTTTCATGCAGTAAAACGTAAAATTGGATCCTAAAGCCTAAACACCAACGTTTTGGTTTTAAATCCCAGGTGAGACAGATCAAATTTTCTAATGGAAACCAAAAATCTTCAGTTTAGAAGTATTCATGGTTTGTTTTGGCTTTTGGTACTCATGAGTTGAGTTTCCCTCAGATATGCACATGACAGACATGTTTCCACTCTAACTGTAGTGCTCTCAGCTGCCCTCGTTCACCAAACACTCCTGCTTCCAACTGAAAGTTTTGGTTTTAAGACCTGCACATGTTTTTTTACCACAGCTTCCCACCTCTTCCCTTGTAATGTATGTGTGTGTGTGTGTGTGTGTGTGTGTGTGTGTGTGTGTGTGTGTGTGTGTGTGTGTGTGTGTGTGTGTGTGTGTGTGTGTGTGTGTGTGTGTGTGTGTGTGTGTGTGTGTGTGTGTGGCGCCTTTCTGAGTGAGAGGACTCCAAAGCTCTTTACACTACAGTGGATCAGCCACAGGCTGAGCCACAATGTAGCCACAGCTGCCCTGGGTCTCACTGACGGAAGCGAGGAGAAACTATGGGATGTAGTGAGATGTCATGGATCATTTTGGTCTAAAGTTTTAATACAATTTTTTTATTATTTTGCCAATTATTTGCAAATAAAAGGAAAACATATGTGAATGAATGAACAAAAGACCAGACTCTCCACTGATGATTTCCACTGACATTTCTAAAGAAACAGCGCCCTCATGTGGACACATCGTGTACTTGTAGTACTCACCGACAGGAAGGAGTCGATCATGTCTGAGGCAAGAGAAACACTAAAACTGCACCTTATGATAAGTCATTCTTAGACAGCAGGTGTGTGTGTGCGTGTGTGTGTGTGTGTGTGTGTGTGTGTGTGTGTGTGTGTGTGTGTGTGTAAGCACTCTGGACAAAGTTGTTTTTGTACATATGAGGAAGTTTCCAGCTCTGAAAACCGACATCCATCAAACAACTGTGTCTGAGTCCTGATCAGATGGTCTGATGAGTGTGTGGTGACAAATAAGATGAAAAGATTGAAGCATTTCCTGAAAACAACTCATAAGCATTGTTGGAACATTAGTCAGAGGTGGAGTCTGTTTGGGTTTTACACCCATAGACGATTGTTGCTAAAACTCATCAAACCACTTTTGATCCAAGATGGAGCATCAGGATTAGTACCTTCATCAGAAACCTGCTATATCCAGGCCTACACATGTCTACTGCCCCCTGGTGAAGACTCTGTAGGTGGCAAGGGCATTTTTATTGTTTTATTACAGTTATAGTGTTCTATAAATACATAATAAAGTAAACTTGATTATTTAATAGTTGCAATAATAACATTGGCCAATAAGTAACGTAGTTTTAAAAACTTTTTAATTGTTAATTTTTTGTTTTATAGGTTTTAAAAGATTAGGAACTCAGTTTGTGTTTTTATGCAAGTCCACGATAAAACATTTCTTGTTTTTGTTTAAATCATTAAAAAAAACTATAGAGTGAACTATAATGGCTTTATTGAACTCTTATCTTTTATTCAAAATAAAAAAGTAACACAGAACATCTCCTATGAAGTGAAAATTAAAAATAAATAAAATATAATACACCTACATCAGATATCTCAGTTAGTGCCAGTGTGAGAAGATGTCTCAATATCAGGGCAAGCAAACAAAGTTGCCTGCCACATGTATATTATATGACATAACAGCTTGCCATTCATGCATCATATCTGTGTTCCACACAACCAGTTAGTCGATTCAACAGTACCATCTTAAAGCATCAAAGAGAGAGAAAATCCACATGATTTACCCGACAGACTCCAAATTAAATGTAAATTTTCTGCCCATTCTGATCATTTTACACTTTTTGTTTATTTTTGTTTTGTTTTGTTTGGGGTTTTTTCATGTCTGTTTGAACTGACAGCTGTAAGCTGTGTGAGCTGTATTTCACTGTCACTCACTGTCATTGTATGTAGCATGTTTGCACAACACTCTCTCTCTCTCTCTCTCTCTCTCTCACACACACACACACACACACACACAGTTAGTGAGTTCACATTCCAGCTAGAGCACAAAGCGTGTCCTTGAACTCACTCATTTGTTTCACCGACTTCAACCTAAAGAATTGACTCAACTTTATTACAGTCTGCTAATATATTCTGAGCTGTTTTTATTTCCCTTTTCCTGCTCGTCATATTGGTTGTTTTAAGTTTTAAAACAACAACGTTAATGTGCTGGTGTGTATTTAGCAAATGAAAGACGACTAAAGTTGGCAAATTCCTCTTTGGTCATCATGAAATGTTCCTAGCAGCTTTCAGAGACAAACACTTAGTCCCCCTCACACCCAGCGACCATCTGGACAAAGAATCAAGGTGTGTGTGTGTGTGTGTTTGTGTTTGTGTGTGTGGACGTGTGGGGACTGATTCCAGAGGATAAGGTGCCCTTTCCATTTGTTGAGGTGCCCAGTGGAAAAGTACAGGGCTGCCAACCAGCCTATTCCTTATATGACAGCATCTCATAGCCTCGTGTGCTGCAGCTCTGTTTGTAGACTCAATTTTTCACTCAATTTGTGAAAATAAGTGTCACATGCCGTTCCACCAGACAAATCCCTGCTTGTGCACGCACTTTCACGAGGTATAGCTTCTCATCCTGACACAGCAGCAAAAACATGCCAAGAACAGAAGAAAAAAGTACTTTAAAACTGGTTTGACGAGAAAAGTTTGTAATGTAGTTGTTCTGGTCCTAAAATCAACAACTCATTGTATATATGTTTCTGGACTATGAGGAAACTCAGTGTTTGAGTTAGATTTTAAGAACTTTGTGGGAAATTGTCTGGCAACATCCACTGTGGTCAAAATATTGGTTTTTAGGCAAAAATGCGTGCCTATCTTGTCACAACGGAAAAACTTAACAAGCATGAAATCCATTAAATTTCTACCACTGGGTGAAAGCAGTGGTGGACCTAGAAAGTTTAACATGAGGGGGGAAGGAGGGGCAAAAGGTCTGGGCGGGGTAGCAATGCTGGACCTCCTCATTGAGGTATGTGAAAACCCCCTACATCTAATCAGTCAATATATTTTTCACAAAACACTAAAGACTATTGATTGTTTCTTTTATTTCTTCTTAGAAAACATAGATTACAGATATAAACACAGAAAGACAAGTTCAGAAAAATAAAATACTCTACAGGACTGATTTTACTCACTACTTTTAGAACTTAAATGCCCTGTTTACTGAGATGACGTATAATATTTGTTCTTTTTTAAAATTGGATCAGTCATAGTGAGTTGCATATGCATGCTGAAACTGAACACTTTCTTTGACCCTCACCACCTGTGTGATGATGTTGTGGCCAGAAGAGAGCTGAGCACCTCTCGGCTAGTGGAAGCTAACCATTAGCATTAGCAACTCCACAACATACCATAACAAGTTCAGGCTTGTAAAATCTGAGGTAAAACATTAATGTAGCATTTTTTACCCAAGAAAGAAGAGCGAACAAAGGCAGCAGAAGAGTCTAATTGCTGTCAGCCAATCAGAGGCAAGACATTTGCATATCATGAATATTAATGATCAATACTTGTAATCCTGCCGTTTTCCGCCACCCACTCTTCCGACTAACTTTGCTCCACAGAAAATGACTCACAAGTCATTCGTTCATATTAGAGACCACAGCAAACTAGTGGACAAAGCGAGTGAATGAGTGCTTTAAGGTGTATTTTATGGACAAAAAGGGGGGCAGCTGTGAGGGCAAGGCTCTACAGCAGGGGGCAGTTGCCTCCCCTGGCCTCCCTATAGATCTACCCCTGGTGAGAGACAGGGTCCACCCTGGACAGGTTGCCAGTCCAACCATGCCCTGATATAATGACCTTACCTAATAATCTGAAACACTATGAGTATGCAATGAGTTGCACTCATTCCTAGATCAAGCAGGTCACATAGCGTTACAGCCCAGTCACCACACTTAAAATACACACTGACTAAAGCAGCTTTCAAGAAAATATCATTTCATACTTATAAATACCACATCACAGAGCCAATCACTGGTTCCAGGAGAGCAGGAGGCTCTAATTTACAAGCCAGTTAGTCCATGTGAGATATGAAGGTAGGTGAAGGTTGCCTTTGTCAGTCACATGGGGACAAATATAGCCGATGGCTATTTCTGGGTTTGACGTGTCCGTTGGCTCGTACTGTCAAGTTCAAGTTCTGGCAGGTAGCACTCGTTTACACATGGATACATCTAAATAAACTAAAAGTAAAGTAAAAACAAACATTTACATGTAAAAAATGTTTGTTACAGTTTAGTGGGCATTCAGTTACCACAGTGATAGATTATAGAATTTACAACCATGCTAAATGTGTGCACAGACTATCTAAAAATGTTCAGCCGCTGAGATTTCAGATACATGACACTGATTACTTAACAAGTGTTCCTGCCTGCTCCTCGAGCCTCTAAAGGGATGGATCAAATAAAAGTGCTGCAGCACTAACGACCACTAGGGAGAGAGGCTAGAGGAATGTCAAGGCAATCAAAGGATTTGGAGACATCAGCAAACATTTTTATTTAAATGTTTGCAGTTATAAATCTTGTCTGCAGGAAAACCATTGGAGTGATGGTGGCAGAGGTGTTAGGTACCCGCCTTGTAATGGGAGGGTTGCAGGTTTGAGCCCCACTCAGTCTGTCGCAGTGTCCTTGGGCAAGACTCTTCACCTGCCTTGCCTGCTGGTGGCGCCAGTGCGCCCCAGGGCAGCTGTGGCTTCATTGTAGCTCATCACCACCAGCATGTGAATGTGTGCGAATGGATGAATGATTGTATTGTAAAGCACCTTGGGGGGTTGTATAACCCTAGAAAATGCTATATAAAATACAGACCATTTACCATTTCTTGTATTGAATTTGATCCATAATTGATGTTCCCACAGACCTTTGACTCATCATCACTCTTCATCTGTGGGTATGGTTGGAGTGTGTGGTCCATCCCATCCCTGTACAACCAAAGCAACAGCTACGTCCAGCTGGACTCCACCAGGACTGACTCTTGTCTCAGATTCTGTTTGCAGTGTTCATGGGTCTCTTCAAGGAGAAGATGGTTTGGGCACCTCTGAATAGCTGGCATCTTCAAGCCATGACCCTCTTCAATAGTTCTCAACAGGAACAAGTGGAATGTTCCTTCCAGTTTGGGAACTTCAATTATGAGAGTGTTGATCCAATCTGAATGTATTACTGTCCGTCTGAAAGGAAGTGGCTGAGCCAAGAGACAAAGCTCAACATTTACTACTCCATCTATGTTGATGAAAACATGAAAAGGTGAATCCCAGATACAAGCCTCTGAAATGTGCTCCCTCCATGGTGGTGCGGCATAGAGGATTTCAAGGCCCTGGGAAGAGACACAGGTGCAGATCTGGGATGTTCTGAGGGTACTTCTGTATCTCTGACCTGAGAACACCTTCAGATCCCCCAGGAGGAGCCACAAAGAGGCTTTTCATCCCAACCTTGAAAAAGTGGCAGAAAATGGATAAATGGATAAACTTCACTTCAGTCAGTGGATGAGCGTTCACTCTGCTTATCTCCAGAATGTGGATTAAACTTTCATACTGCTATAAAATATGGGAAGCTTTAGATTTTGTTTGTTGTGACATTGATTTGATGTTTCTTTAATTGAGATCATAAAGCTGCAAAATGTAAATAATGACACAGCAAATCTGTGGTTTTTAGATGTAAATTAGTTCTTATTTAATCTTAAAAAGATAGAAGCCAGATTTTTATGTTTCCTTTGTTCAAATTCAATTTCTTTATTAATATATAGATTTAGTTTCCAGGGGTTTGCCATGTTACTATCAACAATTACCCCAGGAAAAGTCTTTAAAAAGAAATGGACAGGATTTTAAAAAACAAAGTACTCAAATCTTGATAAGTGTATACATTTTGGTCATCTTTCTTAAATTTAATAATACACTCTTGAACACACATGAGTTCTCCCATCACATCACTGCTGTGACATCAGGCGGCTGTAATCTGAACCAATATTCTGATTAATCAGATGATGGGAGCCTGAAACCCGTCCCACCAGATGGGCTGAAAGTCGTCCATCTCTCTGACATGTTCCAAAACAAAAACATTTCTGCTCTCAGGATAAAACCCATGCAGAGCAGCAACAGACAAACTGCACGTGTGTCTTGTTTTCTCCAAACATTTGGGGACGTGTGTGCGTCATGACGGTGGTCCTTCCGCCCCAGCCGGCGGGGCCCGACCCAACAGGAGGACAGGAGCCAGAGGGAGCATGTGAATGTCAGCGGCAGCTCCGACCGCCGTGAACCGGCCCTATTAGCTGAGCAGAGGCCTGAAAACATGCAAACAAAAGAAAAAGGTTGCGTAATAACTTACACAACAAGCTTTAGAACTTAACAGCTGAAGCAGAGAAGTGGAAAATTTGTTAAATTATATTTTTTCTTCTTTGGTATGAGGGGCACACAGGAGGGCACCGAGGACACAGCGGAGAGCTTTTTGTGAAACGAGCATTTGGCTCCTAGAAAGCCCGTCTCACTGGTGTAGTGAAGACAGACAGATAAAATCCTGTTTTCTCACACATTTTAGGATTATTGATAAAAAAACAGGCTCATCAGGGTTTGGGTTTCCACAAAGACGTGAGTTTAAGAACAGATGAACAATCTAAAGGGGTTCAAATAAAAACAACTGGACTTCTTTGGTTTCTTGAAGGTTTTGCTTCTCATCCGAGGAACTTTGTCAATTCTGACAAACTTCCTCGGATGAGAAGCAAAACGTCTTCAAGAAATTTGAACCCCTTTAGATTACCATGACCTGGATGACTGAGAACCTTCACCAGCAAATAGATGAACAACAATCCTGATGACAAAAGCAACATGATCCACCTTGAAGGAAGATTTTTCACAAGCTAATAGGAGATTCTGACTTAGTATAACCTGTTTTTAAAAACTCATATTTTTGGCCTTTAATATTAAAAAGCTTCATAATAAATCCTCCTCTGAACTGTTTTTAATATCATGTGTTTGTGTCTTTTAACAGTCTTTATGCTGCGTGAGTCTCCATGATTATGTTTACCGGTTTTATTTTTCCTTTTCTGAACAGCACTTTGGTCTCTGTCTCTCTGTCGTAAAATGATTTTTTGAAGATTTCTGTAATTTTGGTGTTTTGTTTTTAAACAATCTGATATTAAAGAACATTTACTTCTCTATATCAGATTATTTTCTAAAATACTTTATTTGAATCTAATATTTTTAACAGTTTTGCTTTTTCAGATCTCCGCATCCAGACGTCCAACATTACACACCAGACTCACATCAAATAAAAAGGTCAAAATCCAAATCACATAGAATGTTTATCCTTTTAAAATCTGTATTGAAAACTTTTTTTACATTATTGAAGGCTGCAGTATGGCTGTATGTTGTATAAAAGCTTGATTTTGTCAATAAATTGTGTGAAATAATAATGAGGTAACAGGAAATCAGGTGAGAGGAGTTCTGCTGTCCAACATTATTTACTGTAAAATGACAAGAAAATGAGCTTCTAACTTTCTAAATTACATTTTATACATCTGTTTTACTCCTGATGGATTAAATGAAAATATGTTTATGTATCCACCTCTTACTGGACATATGTATTAAATTATTAAATCAAATTGATAAATTGCTCCCTCACTTTTTTAAGGCTGCTACAGTGTTATTTCTTACATGAGGCAAGAAATATTATTGCTGTAGCTTTAGTTTATTGTTCTGTTGTTTTTAAATGTGCCATATAAATAAAATTAGTTTGATTTGATTAGTTCAGTTAGGTGTTTAACATTTAATTTCCTATATCTTCTTGAACTTACCTGAATCCCTCCTTACTAAAACAGTATGACTGGATAAAATCATTACCTTATTTCATTGTTACCTGTTATATCACAACCCTTATAGATCCAAAAATATTTGCATAAAAGATGCATTTCCTGCTTTTTCATAGTGTGAAAAGGTTAAGAAGGACTTTCTGCTCCAGTCTCATTAAATCTTTTGTTTCCTGCAGTTGTCTGGAAAAATGAACACATCAGCGCTCCATTGATGATGTCTGGTCAACTTAAGGTGAAGATACTCAGAAATGAATGAATCTATTTAAAAGCCATTCTGACCCCAAAAGGAACCAATATTCCTGCTTGCAAAGAGACAAATAAACAATAACAGATAGAAAAAGAGATTATAGTCCCCAAACTGATGGTACAACCTGGACCAGTGCTCATTTTTAAAGTGTTTTTTATTTTTTAATCTAATTTCTTTTGTGCTAATTTGATTGAAGCTGTAACAACAGAGACAGCTGCATCAGGAGAGCGCCAGACTTCAGACTTTGTATCTAAAGATCTTGTTTTAAATACATTAAATGTGTTTTTACAGAAATTTATAAAAATAAAAGGGAAATTCCTCTCATTTATGCTGTTTTATCTCTGCAGGTTTCAGATAATAATAATAATAATAATAATAATAATAATAATAATAATAATAATAATAATAATAATAATAATAATAATAATAATAATAATAGCCTCATCTAAATTGCCAAGAAACATTTAAAAGATCCTGTTTCCCCCCCCAAAAAAACATTCAATTAAGGATGTTCTTTAATTTTCTGTTGACTGAGGGGATTTGCTGAATGTCAGTGATTATAGGAACTACTTATTAAAGATATTCCTACCAACAAAAACAGCCAGACTTCATCACATAAAGAAGAAAAGTTGTTTTCCTCTGCAAATCATGGAGCCACAAATCTTCCAGGAAGGTTTGTTGACTCAGAAAACACTTTAATTTAATTAAAACCTTGACATCATTTTACCACAAGTTGTACTGGTTTAGTTGTTTGTCGTAAAAGTGAAGATATTCTTGGTCCATTTGCCCCCGTGGTCAAAATAACATCCATCTGGATAAACAGACGTGGGTGAGAGGTGAGGGGGTCTTCCTCGGGGTCCGTGTTCTCTCTCTCGGACAGACAACTTCTTTTTATGCTAAATCGGGCGGACAGATGTTGGATTTAACAAAAACACAAGTGTTCTGATGTAAACAGAGGTGACTATTATTCAGAAAACACAGATTAAATGATTGTGAAGAAGATGCTGCCAAGTTAAAGGGTTCGATTCATTTTTTTCTTTATCATCTTAGTTCAGCGTAACAGACTGGAAGCTGCTGAGTGTGTTTGTATCATCACTGCGTCGGTTACATAACGATAGCTTTTGTTTGACTTGTTTTCTCAGTGGGAGTTTTCCTATAAGCAGGTATGTTCCAGTGTGAAGTGTGTAAAGGTTTTTGTTGTTTAAAGTTCAAAAAGGCAGTTAAGGAGGTGGCTCGTGCCGGTTTAATTTGAGTCATGTTGAATAGATTTTACTGTTAATAAATAGAGAAGATCATTCCAGCTCAGTTTGTCACTCCACAAAATCCTAGCTTGGCGGTTGTGGTCGCCTCATAGCCATGTTTTATTCCTGCTTCAGCCAAGTTTCTACTCACATTTGACCAATCAGACGCCCCAAAGTTAGAATTCAATTTGCTGAAGTACACTTCAGTCCTGCGCAGTAGAAGAAAATTCAAAATGTGGTTCAGTATGAGCTCCTAAAATGTCTACAAAAGGGTGAGATGTTTTTTTCTCAGTATTTTATAAAAGCATCCACTTCAACACCCCAGCATCTGTCCTGTTGAGAACCTGAACATATGGAGCTCTGGTAAGTGATGATTTTCACTGCTAACAGATGTTTCTGTGGTTACTGAAGTAAAATCAAAACACATTTCATAAGTTCCAATTACATTAAGTTTATTCAGAGTCATTTTTTACAGTACTCATCCTTTTCCAAGACCTCATCCCCATGACTTGCTGTCAGTCAACTTCTGGTCTTTAAAGATGGCGGCCCATTCTACATAGCCAATGCCCATTTGTCAGATTAGTGTTTTGTCTGTATTAAGCTGTGGACTTTATTATCAAACAAGGCCTTACTCTGGCACGTAAAGGCTGGTAAAAGTTACATAACTCTATTCAATCATACCACACCTTATTATTCTACAACCTAAATAGGCTCCGTAGCTTTCAGAAACAAGTTTGACTAGATATAAAATATTTTTTAATCATCTTGCAAGTAAATTTTAGCTAAATATATCTGCAGACTAGAAGAACCTTCTGGACTACCATTCAGAGTTAAGTCAGTTGAATTACACTGTCTAGATCTAGTAATCCACACATTTATTACCTAGAACCTGAAACGTGATCTGTTAACGTTAAAGCTAAAAGAAATCAAAATGCGCCCACTTGTGACTCGCAGCAGTTTAAGCTTTAAGCCCCGCCCCTCCATGTAAATGAATGGAAAATTTTCCTGACAGTCATAGAATAAAGAAAAGATACACCTACGATCATTCTTCCCAGGTGCTGACTCCAGTTGATGCATGTAGTTTTTTTATATCTGTTTGTTTTGTTGTCATTAGTTACATGATCACTAGGATATTTTGCAGGTGAGTTACTAAGTCCAAATTCCTGAGAGTGCAAACTGGTTCTAAAAAAAATGTCCACATAACCCTAATGATGCTTCTATAAGGGTCATGCACATGGTGTAAACTGATTTTCTTAGGCTGGACAACCCCAACCCTCGATTCCTCCTCTAGACTCAGCTGATTGACTAAAAGTTCAAACCAAATCATTTCATGACTCTGATCACCTGAAAACACTGAAAATCTTTTAAGTCATAACTTAACTAGTGCTTCACCACCACATGCCTTTACCATTAGCACCACAAGGATGTGTTCTCAGCCCCCTCCCATACATTCAGCTTACATGAAACTGTTTTGAAAGAAATCCTAGAAATCATCTACTATTGTTGGTGGTTTGATCTCCATGAGAAATGATGGTGGACCTCACAAGGAGAGTTTACACTCTTCCTCCCATCACCGCAGGAGAAGTCGTAGAGCTGGTGAAAACAGCTTAATATTTTGACCTGCATTTGGCTTTTGACCTCACTTGGGCGATAAACACACCCAGCATCCTTAAGTAGGCTCACAAACAGCTTTATTCCAGGAGAAGGCTAAATCTCACTATTGTGGTGTGAACTGTGTGAAGAGTGTACTGGCATTTTTCATAACAATCTGCTCGAGGAACTGGTCCGAGGCTGTCAAGAAGGTGCTGAAGCATGGTTAGGTTTGTTCAAAAATGAAAAAGAAGCAGTCACCATTTTCCAGAGGACACTTATATGATTCCAGCATAGCAATAAATAGTAATGCACTCTATTCTAGCTCATGAATTATCCACCCCTCTATCCCACAGTAGATAACCCTCAAAACTGAGGAAATGTGTCCTCCATGGCACTGTGACACTCATAACCTCTGACCATTAAGCAATCCTCTGAAATGTGTTTACTGGATAGACAGTTTTGGGACCCAGAGTCTTCTGAGCTGGTGTCAACAGCAGAGATGAGTTCTACTGCAATAACAATACCACATGTTTTTACGGGTGGCTTCTGCTATTACCAAACCACTGTGAAACTGAATGTTCTGAGGCTGAATTACAGAGCGAGTCCTTTAGCCACAACATCTAAACAATGGTCTAAAAGAGGCTACACCTCTGTTTATGGTGATTATATTTGATTTGAACAACCAGACAGGAAGAAGGAGTTAAACGTCTGTCATCACAGCGGAGTAAGAGTTGATATTTTCCTTTAAAAACAGAGATAATAATAGACATTTCACAGAATAAAACTGCAGTCCAGTAACAAGCACCATTATTAAAGCAAGTGAAATTGCTATTTAGTGAGAACAGAGTCATTTCCATCGTAGTGTTGATGCTGGGTCGTTCTTTTTGGAAAGTTACTAGAACACAAATCCCCTTAACTGAAGTAGGAAAGGTAACAAAGGGGTGGGTTTTAAAGCTGTGTCTGGTTGAAACAACAAAATTTGGACAGATTTAGTGCATTTGTTGTTCGTCTGCAAGAAAGGCTTGACTGCACAGCTTGTATACCTAATGCCGTTTTGGTAGACTGATGTGTTGGTACACTGATCAGCTGCACAAACATGATCATGACTGAAGCACAGACCATTCTGTGTTTTTTGGCCATCCTAGGCAAATCTTGCCGTGAACAGAATCGTGACCAAAAACGGTGAACATGGGAGTTATTTACAAGTCTATGATCGTCCAGTGTGACCAGCTCTGCGACAGCTTAATGGGCGATGGTGGCAGAGGAGTTAAGTGCCCACTTTGCAATCGGAAGGTTGCAGGTTGGCGCTCCACTCAATCTGTTATTGTTGTTGTGTCCTTGGGCAAGACACTTAACCCACATTTCCTGGTGGTGGTGGGAGGGACCGGTGGTGCCAGTGTATTGCAGCCTTGCCTCTGTCAATGCGCCTCAGGGCAGCTGTAGCTACAGTGTAGCTTGTCACCACCAGGGTGTGAATGGGTGAATGACTGATTGTGTTGTAAAGTGCCTTGGGGGGTTCTAAGACTCTGGAATGCGCTATATAAAATACAGGCCATTTACCATTTACCACCCTCACGACCAAAGTCAGCCTCCAACAGTCTTCAAGCACTGCTTGAAAACCTACAACTCCCGTCTGCCATTGACCAATGAAAGTACACCTAGGGGTTGACGCGAACAGCTAGTGACGGGATTGCAACACGAGAGTAGAATTAGCAACAGTGGAAGCTACACGCAGGAACATGCAGACCACTCCTTTTTGGAGTTTGGGTTTGGAGACTAATTAAAGAAGTGTTAACAGTGGCACTTTTTTCTCTTTAGCATTGTTGTTCTGGTTAGCTGTTGGCTATTAGTGACGTATGGGTTTTGGGGGGTGCGTTCATGATGTAAAATGTGTTCTGCTAGAGCGAGACGTCGTGTAGTCTGGCTCACTGAATACGTACAGCCCATACAGTGTGCCACCTCTCTAGAGTTCTCACACAGTGCGTTTACATGGGCAGTATCAACATCTAAGTCGATCCTGGTCGAACTTATGATAATAAGCTGCGAGTCTTTATTCTCGTTTACATGCGCTTTAGAAAACCGACCTCTCAAATGAAGTTCGTTCCACTCCGGTACAGTAGGGGGCGACATGCGCCCTTTCATGTCGGGCCTTGTTCCGGTTAGCTTGTAGCAACACAACTTGTAAACAAACGCTGGCGGAAGTAAATGAGACGGAATTGAAACAGGATATGCACCGTGGATGAAAGAATGGACAACAACAATGCTGCAGCACAGCTTATTGGTACGTACTGCGCTGTTAGATGTTGTTATGCGTGTTACGTTGTGGCGGAGATATTATCAGACGAGCGCTACTGCGGCCGCGTCACTTCCGGAACGCGAGTGTCTACTCGGTTCACCTCGCCTGACCCATTTACATGCAGAAGGAAGTCAGATAACTACTGCATTATCTGGGTGCTTCAGCCCAATTAGAAGAAATTCACCTTCAGCCAGACTAACGCGTTTACATGCATTTAAAAAAAACGATGTTAGTCTTTTTAGGGTAAAAGTTCGGTTTTCTGATGTGCATGTAAACGCACTGACAGTGTGACATGAGCAGTCGACAGCCGAAAAACGCAAAGTGTGGTCCAGGCTTTAAATGTAGATGATAGATAGATAGAAAATCTGTCTCAGAAGTTCACAAATAAAAATTTTAAATTTTGGGAAAAAAAATAGAAGAACATAGATGAATGGATGGATCTTCTTTACATTTTATTTTCTGAGGTCCCGTCCAACCAGGAGGTGGGCTAAGGGAAGACCAGGGAGACACTGGAGGGATGTTTCTTGCCTCAGGATTCCCCCAGAGGAGCTGCCCAAGTGGCTGGGGAGAGGGATGTCTGGGCCTCTCTGCTTAGGCTGCTGCCCTTGCGACCTGACCTCAGATAAGCAGACGATAATGGATGGATGGATGTTGATAAGACAAAAGCAGGAATAAATGAAAACAGATGAATAGCTGTGGCCACACCTAAAAGGAAAAGCTAATAGAGAGTTGGCTACTGTGGCCGTGTTTGTGTTTAAAAGCTAGCTTGTTTTGCAGATTTGCTATTGCAGCTTTAAGTAACAAGTAATCCTCTCCCACTTAATTCTTATAATGTGGGGAAAAAGAGAACACAATTTGAATATTCTTCAAATGTGGACAGTGTTGAGCCTTTGCTGTGACATAATCTGCCTCATAATGTGTATTCGTAATTGGATGCAGCCCCTGGATTTGGACACAGCCAAATCCTGGCTCGTGGGGCTTATCGCAATGCATCATGGGTAGCATTTGACATCAGCACATGTTGATCAATTAAACTCCATTTCTCTAAGCTGAGGCTATTCACAACAAGCAATATTCACAACTTTTACACAGGAACTCACCCCAAAAGCGCTCTTTAAATGATAAAGAATACATTAAATAATTCTAACAGCTATTCTAGTCCATGTTTTAATGTAAATTAACTGTGACTGCCGCTGCCAAGCGTCTGAATGAGGATCATGTTTTGGCAGAAGCCTGGACTCATGGAGGGGAGAGGAGGGGTCCTGGGTCCGGGGAGCCCCCAGCAGAGCTCCTCTGCTGTAACACGACGCTCTTTTAAACCGCGACCGTCCACATGCACAAGATGGAAATTTCCACTGCTCAAATCAGTTGAGCTTGGGTCCTTGTTGTTCAGAAGTCCGCCTCTTCCCCTGGCTGCAGAAGCTCTCCGCCATCATCTCCTATAAGGTAAGAAGCCTTTCATTTACCCTTAATGCGGACTTTCCCTGCTCTCTCTCGTTTTTGTTTGATCACCCCGCTATTATTTTGGTTTTTTCAGACCTCCATGTTTTCACGGAATCAGGCGCGCCGCTCGGCTGATGATCGTTTAGAAACTGGCGGCAGCTTTAATGAGAAAATAATAATAAGAGAAAGATGGAGAGTCTCACGTGTTTGGCTTTATTAGCCTAGCTCGTGTTTTAATCAATCAGCTCATTTTCTTGCTGTATTTCTAAACTAAGCACACATTTTTGTGCAGTTGGACTGATGCTTCCTGCTGGGTGGAGCCACTAAAACACAATTTGTGATAATAATAATAATAATAATGAAAGTGCACTTGTCTCAACTCACGAGTTGAACAATAAATGCACATTTTGCATGCTGCTGCAGACTTCTTTTGTGGTTTTGTTGTTTGAAAAAAAAAAGAAAAAGCCATGAATAAAATGTTGCACCAAGAAGCTGCTTTGTGTTTATAGAGGTCCTGTTTTGCAGAAGCACAAGCTTCTTCCTTGACAACGAAGAGGAATTCTAGTTTATATAACAAGAGGATAATGAGTGTGTTGTGATTGCAATCAGCTCCAAATGTTGTTATGCTTTTCTTGATTTGCACAAAAATTCCCAGAGGTGTCCTGTTCAGACTTTCCTCTCTTGTTAAAATAAACATTTTCAGCATTAAGTGCATTAATCGTTCCCTGTTTTGGTTTCTGCACTGCACAAATTGGTTGCTTGGTTTGAAAGCATTTACTACAACAATGTTTGTTGCTATAAATTACAAAGATGAAAGAAAACCATTTGAACTTCCTGATCATTTGGTGCTCCTCCTCCTTGTTTAAGATGACAGATCAAGCCTGGAGAGAACACATCCAGACCTGTTAGTCCCATTCAGCAAAATATATCTACCACAGCTGCCACATGGTGACTTCTCAGACCAGGTCACCCTAATGGCCCCTGGTTCTCTACACCTATTGTGTTTGCTTGTTCTGGTTGCAACCCACTTGGCTGTGTTTTGTTAAATATGGTGCCATTGAGACCTTTAGGTGTCCAGTCTGCCTGACTACAAACCTTAAAGTTTGAGTAGAGCCTCCTTCAAAGACTTGTTCTAGATTTATTAAAAAAAAAAAGATGATGCACAACCTCAAGGTTTTGAGGAACTGCATGACTCATGTTCTGCAGACTTAAATTGGCACAAGTGTCTACAAAGACTAATAAAGTGACTGACATGCGTGCAGGACGTGGACATGGCCTCTGCTCAGACACTGTAACGGCTTGTTAAAAGTGACCGAGAGCGTTTTTTTGGAACAGAAAGTTCCAGCAGCCTGCTGGGGGGAAATTGGGGGGGCAGCCTAGTGAGGGACTACATACCTCCAGGGGTATGTAGGGTAAACATTCCCCCTCAGCAAGGCCTTTGCTCTGGTTGCATTCACCCCACAAATAGGTACGCTGACTAGACGTGGCCGCCTGCTCATGTCGTGGCTAGGAGACAAGTCAAAAACAGGCTGTAAATCCTTGTTATGTAGATGCTTTTCTGTGGCGGGTCCCAGTGGTATGTTCCCTCATTATTCACTGATGTTGAAGACCTTGACCATGCCGGAAACCTCCTAAATTAGGGTATAAACAAATGGATTCTATAAACAGTTTTATTTCGATTTTCCCCAGTGGTTATGGAATAGTTCATAAAAATCTGCAGTCCGGATTTACCTTAACTCATTGTGTTTGGGTTCATGTTTCCTGCAAACACACCTAACACTTGTTCTCTGCACAGAGAGCAACAGGCCAGGCCTGTAACTGGTTCCAGTCCTGGACCACCAACATTGTTGTGGCTCAGGATTGCAACTATTCAACCATACAGCAGTGATGTCATCGCTACAGGAGAGTGGTTCTGTTGCTGTCAGTTTGCATCAAAATTCATTGGATGCAACAGCCTAACACTTTTCAGAGATGCACCGATTAAACTTTTGAGGACCGATACCAATTTATAAATGTTCTACACCTCTGACCTGCCAGGACCGATTTGACTTAAAATTAATAGACGAGGATTGGAACTAGTGTGAACATTGTTATTTTGAAGGCCTCGCTATTGGTGCAGTTGGCGCTGTTATAGTGCTATATTCAGCACGTGTGCAATACCTGGATGCACATTTGCATATCTGTGTCCTTTATGCTGTTTCTTCTTCGAAACCGAATTTTTTATTTTATTCATTTTTTAATTGCTGAAGGTTACAATAATAGCCTACTGCCTTTGTGTGTTTACCTGAGTTTGTGCTGCCTTAACGAGTGAATTTCCCCACTGTGGGATCAATAAAATCTATTCTATTCTATTGTGTTAGCAGTAGTGCGTTCACACTTCAGATTAGCTAATCACACTGAAATATGGCAGATTTTTATGCTTTTGTCTGATATTATTAAAATAGTATCTTTCTAAAATACTACCACTTGCATGTCAATGCAAAATGACCAGTATTGATGCTAACCTTCATTAGCTTATGGTTTATTACTTTATTTAGTAGTTTTTCCTGAACCGTCCTTTTCTAATTTGTCTTGAGCTTTCAATAAACTTTTTAATTTACTTTAACAGTTCAGCAAATAATTCAAGACAAACTTCAAGTCAAAGATCGTTCAAGCTAGGCTAATGCTACATCCTAGAACTTTTGTAGGCTAATTATATTATGAGCAGGTAATTGTTTTTCACTTCATGGTAATTATTATTCAGCTGTGTTGGAACAAGGACCACTGCAGTGCAGAATTCTCCAGGTAAAACACCTGATGGCCAAAAACAGAACAGGTAAAGGATGCCTGGTTAGAGTAACATTAGCTTCAGACAGCATGCTTAGCATCACTGTGGGATTTTTAATGTGACTTGTTTAGGAAGACTTCTGATTAGCCGTTAGCTTGACTCCTTTACGTGAACTGCTCTGCCTGCTGTCTACTGATAACTCACCGATAGCTGATAACACCTCCACAGAAACTCGCTTCAAATATTCAAACTATGCTTTTAAGGAAGAAAAAGGTAAACAAAGCCACTGGATTCTCATCAGTCTGACCAAGTCAAGCTGTTTGTTTGTGGCGTCAGCAGAGAAATCCATTTATTGTGCCAGTAGTTAGTTTTTACAGTGAGTGTAACAGTAGCAGCTTTTCTTCTCTTCCTGGCTCTCTGTGTAACTCTGCATTTATCTGATTGTGCTTGTAGTTTTGACAGACAACCAGTGAAGTGTTATTTCTAACAACTCAGGAATTTTTGGGCATAGTTTCCACAGAAGACTTTTAGGATAATTGTGTGAAACAAATCAACCGGTGTGTTAGACTAGCCAGAGAACAGCCAAAACAGTAAATCTTATAAAGATAATATAATAAATATAATATACAAGTTGTTTTACAATCATTTACTGTACAAGATCAAAAGTTATAGTACTACAGGGTTTATTATGGACTTATGTCCCTCTCGGGCTGACGTTTGGACCTCAAAGTGTTTGTTTTTAGGACCTGAAAGTTTTATTTATGTTCCTAAAGGTTCATATATGTGTATTTGGGGGAAAAAAAGGTACAAGCAATGTGTTTTTTATTTAAAATATTTTTACCACAAGTCTATATTAGCCTTTAGCATTGTGGTATAGTTGCCTGCTTTTTGATTAGAAGGTTTATCCCTGTCAGGATCACCTTATTGCAAGTGAAATGCATAAACGACGGTCTGCAGACTCAGAAGTCACCTTAGATGGAGAATCCGAATGTTTTTGACTGGAATGTATGATAATGTATAATATATAGAAGAGATTCTGCTTAAAACAGGGACATACCACAACAGTACCATACTACAAGCACTTTTACTTAAAAGTTCAGGAACCGAACTTTTAGGGGCACCACCCCAGTGAGAAGCCATCACACCCTTAAAAGTATAGTAAACACTAAAGTTAAAGCCCTGAAACATCACAAAATCAGATGCACTGTAAATGTCTGCAGAGGTATGCCCCGCCATATAACTGAGATCAGTGTGAAACTAAAGTTTTTTTTCTCGCATTTTGCCTGTAAAGACTACAAAGAGTGCTTTACAAACTGCAGGTGAGGAGAAATATCAGCACAGTTTGGAGCACCTGCCAACATAGCAAAGACCAGTCTTCTCCTGATTGGCTGTGGGAAGGCCTGACTGACAAATATAGGTCAGAGCCTGCTGTGCGGCTGGGATCCCAAGCACTTCTGGTGTTGGCTGGTGTAACCTGGAGTGCAAATGAGCAAAATGAGCCTCAAGCCAGATGTCAAATCAGTTTCAAAGTGCTGGATATTAATGGCATAAAGACACATCGAGGCATGTGGTGGAGTATAAGCTTTTGGAAGTTTCCCAAATTGCTGTCAACAGGTTTGGTTTCAGTCCAAAAGAGCATAAAATAAACTTCCTAGAAATTTATTCAACTATTACAAAAATTTACTGAAGATTTTTTTGTGTGGGGGGGGGCTCTTTAAGTATTTTTTCCCCCTTTAGAGAAATTCCTCTTTTCCTCCTCTGCAGACGGCAAAGATCGAAGGTCACTCAAAGTGTCTTGCTGAAAGTCCTTCAAACATACCAGGATGTTTCTTGAGCGCTTTGTTCACATCATAAAACGTTTTACAACACATGGTTAATATCAGCAGCTAGCTGTGGAACTGCTCCACTTACAATCTTTTTACAGAAAACCAGATAATCATTGATTTTTAAAACAGTTTATCAGTCAGACTGATTCAGTCTGTTAGTCTTCCTGCAGGAATTGAAAAGTGAATGGAGATTTAATGTCTGTGTAATGGTTACAGATCTACCAAACAAAACCGAGCCATGAAATGGGCTCAAAGGTTCTGTAGCATTGCCTGAGGATGACATAATTAGTGTTTTAGCTATTTTAAATCATAGTTACGTAATGGTTCAATTTCATGGTATACATTTTGATTTAAAGCGGCTGTCCGGAGTTTTCCCCTTACAGGAATTATGTATGATTTTTCAGAAATCTGTAAAAGTGATTGTCTTATCATGTACTGTGATATATTGTAAGCAATACGTCTTTTTATTTATTTTTTTGCTAAGCTGCCCCCTGCCTCGTAGAGCTCTGTGCAATAGGATACTGAGCGCCGACCAGAACTAACATTAGCGTTAGACTACTGCTTACGTGCTTCAGAGTTAAGGAAATACCTCAGCTGATGCAGAGTTGATGAACTTTTCAGGGACAAGTAAGTCTTTAAAATATAAATATATGAAAACACAACATGACATGAGAATAACACTTGTAAAACAGCGTGTTTTAGCTCCGTTTGTTGGCTACAGAAGCACATTCATAAACAAGAAACGTGCAGTCACCATCTTAAATAACTGAATTGAATTCACTTCTTTACGAAAGAAGCTGAAGAGCTACACGATCAGATGTAATGACGTGATAGAGGAAAAAAAATAAACCAAAGTAAGAGATTTGTATGAGAATGATGGCTGGCGTTACACTTTTTCAACATTTAATGAAGTTTTGCTAAATGAAAGTAGGTTAATTTAGAAGTGAATTAAATAGTGAAAAGTCAATAAAAAAATGAAAGAATGCCATGGTCACTGATCCTGGTATTACATTACTTAGTAATTAATGTGTTACTATTTTAAGATTCAAGATTTTTTATTATCTCTTAGGGGTAATTGGTTTCACACCAGCAGTGGTTAAAATACAGCACTTTAAAAGCAACATATATACTACATGAAAATATTTAAAGATCATTCAAAAACCTCAACACAGTAGGGATAAAAGAGTTCCTCGTCTTTTGGTTTTATACCTTGGCAACAGCTATTTGTGTCCAGATGGCAGCAGCATGAACTCACTGAATAGGATGAGCCAAATTGTGGGATTATTAAGGGCTGTGCCAGCAATGTTGCTGCACACCAAGGCTGGGCGGTTGGATGATAGGGCGAGCCCTTTGCTGATGTGTTTTTTATTTTGAGTGACATTTTTTTATGCCTATGAACTAGTCTCATGGAATAGATGTTATAAACATCCACGTCAAATCACTTTCTATGTACATATACATACTGATCATCATTGGTCATCAAGGATACAACCATAAGTGTAGACACTGTAAACACTTTTGCCAATCCACTTGGAAATTCAAATTATGTCTAGCTCAAAAACCCTATATCTTGGAGAAGTTGGCCGGGCACTATAATGTCTCCCTTAATCATGGCTGACTCACCCTCGTTTTGTACAATAATGCTTCAGCGTAAAAGTTATTAATTTTTAGGTTGGGCGGTGTTGTCAGCAGCCGCTCAACAAATAAAGTAACTTGTAATGTAGATATAGAGAAAAAGTTAGAGATACATTTATGGCAGTAGGTGACAATGTTGGAAGTAACGTGTTACAAAAGTAACGAATTACTGTGATGCATTGCTTTTTGCTGTAATGTGGTAATGTAAGGCATTACAGGAAAAAAAATTGGTAATATTTTACTTCGGTACAAATGTCAGTGACGTGCATTACAATTCATTTAACCAGGTGTTGTGCCAAGGAGAGCCTGTCTGGCAGGATTTGCATGCCCCGTCGTGAGAACGCGCATCACTCAGCCGCATATTGGAAGTAAACGGTTAGAAATATGAGCGACGACGCTACTTTTTCATATATTCGTAATATTAACATGCTTCTTATCCATGTGCTTCCTGAAACAATGATGTTTTGGGGCAAAAAAGTAAATAAATTACATTTATTAACACATTTTATCAGAACATGTTTGAGACACATCTTTTTTTTTTTGCTCCTTGAACTAGTTACGGGTCACATTCCTGCTTTAAAAAAAAAACCAGATTAATAGTTTAAGCCCGGTGTCAAATCTTGATAATGTTTGTGAGCATTTAAATGCTGCTGTGGGTGCAGATGGGACAGAGGCTAAGTGACAAGGCAGTAGCATCACTGTTGATGCTCAAGTGCAGAATTATAAATTTTGTGGTCTCTTGATAACACACAGCACTGCAGATCTGTGGAAAACAAACATTACTTTTAAGAATGTGGGCTTTTTTTTCTGGGGGGGGGGTAGTATTCAGTATTTTGAATTTAAAATTCAGTTTGAGGTGTATAAAAGTTACATCATAAAGTAAACAATACATTTAGATTGCCAAATCCATATTTGCAGTTATTTTGTTGAGTTACTTAAAAGTAATGCAATAGTAGTGTAATTCCTTACATTTTAAGTACAGTAATATTATAATAATTACTTTGAAATGACAGTGACAAGTAATAAAAATACTTTGCGGTTTTGAAGTAACTTGCTCAACACTGGTAGCTGACCAATGAAGATGATTAGCAAAAGGGTTTTTGCTAAGCTAACTGGCTATGCTAACAAATTTTCCAGAATATTCACTTCCATAAAAAAGTTGTGATTTAAACAAGCATTGCAGCTTACGCAAGAGATTAGTAAAAGAAGGCTTTGAACGATGCTAAGCTAACTAGCTTATTTACCAGATTTTCAAATATTTCATAGATTTTTAACAAAAGCTGCATCTTAAAAAAGACAAAATTCTGTAGCTTCAGGTTAAATCAGAAGATATGGTGGAGGAAGTGATCATCACAGAAACCTTTATTACAATAGCTTACCCGAGTAAAAGTTTAGCAAGAGGATGATATCACAACATGCATCCAGAAATTGCAAAACACGCTTCTCAATAACTTCTGTGCAAACTAGAAGAGTAACAACTTTTTCCACATGTTAGATTTTAATTGAAGTTTTTTAAAGTCTTTGTAATAAAGGTAAGTGAGGTGAGATTAGGCTCGACTTTGTGCTATAAACACTTAGAGGATGCTGTTGTGCTGGAAATGTCTTTGAAGAACGGACAGTCTAAAGTGTTTTTTTTTTGTTTGTTTGTTTTTGGGGGGTGGAATTGTTGCCCAAATCTAAATTAAGTCCTCTATTGACAAAATCTAAGAACAAAATCTAATAGTAAAACTTTTTTTGGTTTAACTTGTCTTTTCTGCTCTTGTCAAGGTTGGACAAGAGTCACGTTTTTACCTAACTTTGAAGCTGGCGTCATACATGAGTCTGCAGATCAATAGTCACAGATAAGAGGAACAAAATGGCCAGTAAGGTTCACAGCAGGTTGGGACACACCAGGGTTATGTACTAAAGGCCAGTATGATGTTTACTCAAGTTCCTCTGGTCTTTGCTATCATACGATAAGACTGAAGTTGGAAGATTTTTGCATTTGTATGAAGAGTCATTTCCATTTCAGCTCATTAATTCAGCACATTTTGATTACAAATCCTGCATTAGTTGATTATTTAATGTTTTGTGTTGGTTTTGTCCCAACTTTAATTAATTTCCTGAAAATAGCCTGCATGAGTGGTGACTCCTCTAAACCTAAAGTGTTGGATGGTTAGTCAGATTCATAAGTGTGTTTGAGTGCGTCAGGATGTTAGTGCTGTTATGGATAGCCATGCTTGAAGGCATTGGGGAAACGTGAACCGTCATGCACTTGGATACTGACGTAAACTGAGAGCCAGAAAAACTGGATTGTTTTCCAGCCAATCACTATGAAGCGGTGGGTAAGTGTTGGATTGTTGGTTTTGGGACGCTACTGAAGCGGTTGAACTTAGAGACCCTCGTCTGATGTCACAGAGGAGTAGAGAGAAGTGAATGCATATGGATCACATGATGTCTCTCTGACGCCGGAAAGAAAAATGACGACAAGCTGACACACCTTTCCCTGAAGACCATAGAGTTTGGATTATTGAAATAGTTCTTATAACAATGTGTCAAACATCAATCAGTCAGCTTGTCTAGTCCTTGCCAAAAGTGGTGAGATGGATTCCTTTGAACTGTTACATAAAGCAGCTGTCAAACGCCAGGACGCACCCTCTCAGGTGGAGCAGGAAGAGCCTCTCAGTGTATGGAATCACTGTTTTAGGATGGGAAATGTATTTAAATGACCTGTACATGGAACACATGCTCTCCACTTCAAAAATGTATATATGCAATGGTAGGCCTGGGACGATAACAAATTTTGCTTGACGATACATTGTCCAACAAATTATTGACGATAAACGATATTATTGTCGACATTATCAAGACCAAAATAACCACTTATGTAATGTTAATATATCATAATAATGCAAGTACATCCTTTAAAATGCAACAATTAAACCATATACACACAGGCACATGGCGATATATTGAGGCTGGAAAAATTATTGAGTTCATTTTCATCTACCGTACGATTAATTGACTTATTGATTATCATCCCAGCCCTATGCAATGGACGACAGCAGAATGGGGTTGATCACCACCAAACAGTTTTAAGCAATAAAACCACTCTGATCATTTTATTGAGGTTGGCTTTAAAATGTGATGAAAGCCTCTGAAAAGGTGTGTGCCCGAGGAGACAGGAGGAGACATGTTACAGAGTCCTAAAGCCTCGGGCTTCGTGCCCTCCTCTCATTCAACACTAAGCACCAAGTTTGTGTATTTAAGAGACAATTTCCTAAGAAAGTTTTGTCAATGCGCAATTGAACAGAATAGCAAGGAAACTAACCATTAAAGGTGGAAAATGGAACATATATATTTTTTAAATAATACCTCCACAGGGCGTTTAGAGGTGTGCAGAATGAACGTACAGTTTTTCCTTTAAAAGCTATGTTTAAAAAAAAATCTAAATTTTATTTGAAGGGCACAACACTGGGTTTATGTTTACATCTACCAGCCACTAGAGGGCACTGTTGTGCTAAAAAGTCTGCTCGGCAAGGCACGGCTGGGACTGTGTGGCGGACTTGACAAGTCAAGCAGCTGATTCTGATCCCAGAAGATGTTCTAATGGTGAATACTGTTGTAAAATAAACTTATTAGTAGAAATTAGTCCTTACCCAATACGATTCGTCACTGGACATGGTGCTGGCTGGTCACTTCACGTGTCAGCAGTGAACAAACACCCCGACGGCAGGAAAATTAGTTCTGTTGTTGCGATACCACCTCTGAACACTAGAGTTCACCAGAGTGTCCGTGTTCCATATTCAACCTTTAAGTTAGAAAAAGGAAGTGAACTAGAGTTCACATCGACTGCGGGAGGGTCCTCGAGTGAATCGTTTCATTTTTATCTCTCCTCCTGCCTGGGAGAACGCCTCACATGAGTTTTTTTCATAAGCCTGATTGGTTGGTCCACCACGCGTGTTGCGTAATACGCATGGGCAGAGCACCAGTGCTGGATGCCGTTAACATGTTACTAACACTTTTTTCAGCAATGACTAGGCCTAATCTAACGCATCACTATTCCTAGCCCAAATTCAGATTAATGTTACTTTTCAAAGTTACTATGTGTTCCAATTTTAATTTTTCATTTTCTCTAGTAGAGATATAGTCATTCTCTTTTTGCGTCTTGCTGAGTTGCGTCACACATGTGATAAGTCACGTTTTCAGCTTGACACAATTCACATGTACTCTCACATATACCAAGCAGAACGTAAACAGTGACGGAGGGAGGCGAGAGATGTTCGCTTTCTAGCTAGAAATACAGTCACTCTTTTGAGTTTGTGTCAGCTAACAATGTCAGAAACGATGTCATTATTGAATTTGGTTGGTGTTTGGTTGTGCTGGCCACTTTTTCTGGAAATGGTTTCCGAGTTCAACTTAAAATGCCAGGAGATACATTCTTGACAATAAACTGGAAATTATATACTAGTAAAATACACTCAAATATATGATATACATTCATAACTTCACTTCAACCAGTGCCAATAGGAACCCCTCACTAACAGATATGTGATTGCTAAAATATTAGAACTTGTAAATGAATATTAAGGAGTGTAATTCCATTTATTAGTACTCATATCAGTACTTGGTATTGGCAAGTACTGAAATGCATGTACTTGTATTTGGTTTGAAAATTTCTGGTATTGGTGTATCCCTAGTGTTTTCTAGCTCATAACTAAACTTTAAACTTTAACAGCTCGAGTTAGTTGTCATAAAGAATTCCATAAGATCCAAAAGTATTTTTGATAATTTGGCAAATTTTAATAAATTGATTGCAAAATTAATTTATTTCTATTTTGAGTCACAAAATATGACTGTATTAGTTTCAGGCGCATTGCAATCTTAATTTTTTTTTTTTGGGGGGGGGTCTTGAAAAGGTATTTAAATTTACTTCAAGGTCCCTGCATATACTCTGGTTTAGTTGGAATATTCATGAGCATCTAAGTTTTGATTCATGTTGTACGATAGATGTTTTCTTAAATCTGGTTTGAATGGAGAAAAGAGATTTTTGAAATATTTTAAACTAAGGCACTTACCATATTTAGCTTTTCGTTCCTGACAAAGGAAAACGTGTTAAATCTACTAGTAATATTGACCAAATGTCAGATGATGTTTGTTACATCATACGGTGTTGTACTACGTGCAAACGCATGCATGCAGTTGCTAGATTAGACCAGCCGTAAACAGAAATATGAGTTGTGTTGGATTGGTAGGTCTCTTTCAATTCACCAGGATAGAAACATTTGTATCTGTTGTCTCTTGAGTTTTGTGTTTGATGAGATGTTATCTGGCCAATCATTTACCAGCAGAATGTTTTCAGGATTTGTCTCCAGGTCTAGAGTGTGGTCGGACCTAAATTGGGGGCTTTTAGATTTCAACTCGACAACAACAACGATTCTGATCATTCAGAGGTAGTAAAGCAGATGTTTTGATGAAGAATGGAGGTTAATAACCCCCTTTATCTGGAACGGAAACATCATCCCATTGCTGCATGTTTACTGGATGATCGTCACAGACTTCTGTTAGTCTCCTGATACCAAAACATCCATATTTTCTCCACCACGTCATTGTTAAATTTGCTGAAGATAAGGATACTCTTTGGTGTCGTCAACCAGCCGAATCAGCTGCCTCACCAGAGCAGGGCAGGCTCTGATGTAAACAGTAAAAATGGGAATCAGGGAGATGTGGGTACCTGCAGGGTCAATTATCATTTATGTGAATACGTCAGAAGGCATTTGGTGAGAGGACACAATGTTCCAGACAGGTCTGTCTACGTGTTGGCACAAAAACGGCTTCACTAACCATTTATGACTTTAGTAAGATATTTGGACGCTGGTGGTTTGATCTGTAACTTCAAAGTGATATCAATCATTCAATCTTCTATAAATGAAACCTTTCACCATCTTTCTCTTAATCCCAATAGTCAGGGGTGCACTTAAATACATTTGATTACTCAAGTACCAGGCGCTGATGTTCAGTTCGTGCCTCACTTGGAGTCACGGCCTCAGCAAAAGCTCTGACAGGACGTCTGAAACATGCATGATGTTTGAGCTATGAGGCCATAGTTCTACTGTGATAAAAGATGCCAGGAACGAGCTTATAATGGGTGCATGCGTTTTTTGCGCTGAAGAGCAGTTGGGGAAACACATACTGACATAAAGCCTAGTTTATACTTCTACGTCAGCAAGTTTGCCCTCACACACATTCGTATTGACGAAGATGTTTTCCTTTTCTACTGCTCCATTGTTGTTGCTCCGTGTTGCGAAAAAATTCTCTACCAGGACAGCAGGGGGTGTAGACTTTGCGTGCCTGTCGGAGAGCCCTCGCGTCAAGGGATAATGGCGCTGTGTGCCTCTGCAGATGGAGCAGTATAAACGAGGCTCAACATCGGTAAACAAAGGAAACAAAAAAATGGTATGCACACGTAATAATGTATGTTGCGCAGGTATACCTGTGAACCATTTAAGTGCACCACTGCTTATAGTCTATATTTCAAATCGCTGGTGAAAGTTCTCAGTCATCCAGGTCATGGTAATCCAAAGGGGTTCAAGTGAAGGCAACTGGACTTGTTTGATTTCTTGAAGACGTTTCGCTTCTCATCCGAGAAGCTTTGTCAATTCTGAAGCTTTACCTGAGCCTAACGTCGGTACCGTGTCAAACACGTCATTCGTCTACAGATTTTGCTGCAGATTGTTAGCTGTTGCTGCTTCCTGCTGAAAGTCAACCGACGGTGAGCATCACACAACCATGAAGCGGTATCAGAGTATCAGACCAATACCCGATGCTTGTATCTCAGCTCATCCTCGACTTTGCCGAAATTTAATGTAAATCAATTTGAATTGATTCAGTAATGTTAATAAAATAACACATTTCCTCAGTTCTGGTATAAAAACCAACTTCTGCCACGGTCTTCTTTATTTTCCTGGTAAACAAAAATATAATCAGTCTGAAATCTTAAGTTTCACGTCGGCTCATTTTACTTCAGGAAGCTCCGCCACGTTTTGTCCTGTACAAGCTTCATGTGCCTGGTCCAGTAATTGGACAGCATTACAAAGTTAACAGAGATAAAAGTCCAGTATTGACACGAACATAACCTTGGGCACAGTGGCAACCCCTTGGTTCTTCTCTCTGATTGGTCAGTCGGTGGCACTGCCTCTGAGACCGCTCACGGTCATCCATGGTGCATCCTGGCATCTGTGTGTGTGTGTGTGTGTGTGTGTGTGTGTGTGTGTGTGTGTGTGTGTGTGTGTGTGTGTGTGTGTGTGTGTGTGTGTGTGCGTGCGTGCGTGCGTGCGTGCGCGCTATAATTCCATCTTTATAAATCTGTGTGACCTTTGACCTTCGTCGGCCCCTAAAATAAAAGCGATGAAACCAGTCATGTGGTAGGTCATGTGATCATGTCTTGAAGGGGCTGTAGGTATTTAACGCTGGTCCACATACACGACTTCAGTTCGTTGGTGGTGAGCTCCATCTTTTATTCTCTATCTTTTGACCTATCCATCTATCTGTCTACATAAATAAATTAATACTTTGGCCTTTTATTAACGTTCTTTTGCTGACGTGTGTAGGCGTGTGTGCTCACATAGAAATTTTAAAGGTTGTGACCCTGCAGATTTTTTCTGGCTCATACAGGAGGAGTCTGGGTAAAGTGGGAGGTTCTGATTGGCTGAGAGCAGTCCTCCCTCCTCCCTTTTAAAACCCATTCCCTCTCACCTGAGTTACAAAAGAGCCACAGCTCCTCACTCACAAACTTGTCTCGTTCCTTATTGTAATAAATTAGATCAAAAGTAAAAGGATACTTTTCTTAAAGAGGGAGCCATCTTGGAAAGCATCTATAAGGACTCTTTTCTGTAAGTGAGCATGTTTTTTGTAAGGCAGATTGGGACGTTTAAAACAGCGACATGTTTCAGTATTTGCTTTGCAAAGAGGTTGTTGGTTTTTTTGCAATATGTGATTATTGATTTCAGTTTTGTGCATGTTGCAAAGAGTCTGAAGTACACCGCTGTTTTCAGAGACCACTTGGTTTCTGCACTGAGCATTTGCTGGAAGGATTTTTACAGATGGCTGATGCAAGAGTTTGTTTGGGTGGAGAACGTCCCAGGGCTTGGTGTTTTACTACAACATGCAGTCTTGTGTTGTAGAAATCTTAATTTACTATTTTTCCCTTTAAATAAAGCAGGATAATGAAAGTGGAGCACCAGAACTTTGATCCACATCTGTTGTTGGATGTGGAGGATTTGCCTTTTTGCTGTAAAATATTTTAGAGTTGCAGCAGGAAGTGAGGGTTTATTTGTTTTTATGTGCACTAAAAGTCTTCCTGAAGTCTTGTAGACAAACCTGTAATCTTTATTATAAAAGCAAAACAAAAAAAGGATATTAGCCCATTAGCATGTGTATTAGCTTGCAGTTAAATGTAAAGCATGAAGCCATCCCATGATATCCAAAGGGCAGAATTTGTGCAACTTTCAGACATATTTTCTCTCTAGAGTCATTAGCTACTTTTTCCTATCATTCCTCTGCTGTTTCATTTGAGACAACGGTGGTGACAACATGTGAAGTTAACCCAGTCAGACAGGTTAATCCTCTTGGCTGGACCTCTCATGGGAGGTTGACACAGCAAGATTAACTGGAGTTTTGTTGTAATGGAGCTGCTAAATCTCTTTTGGCTGAGATACAGGTGTCTTTTAGAGGAAAAGAGGGTCTGAATGGTCCACCTGCATAGGTAGGGACGCCACCTGGACCAAGGCCCAGCTCTGCTGCAAAATGGAAGATATTCTACATGTCTTGTTGAATATACAAACACACACACACACACTTTGATGCAAATGTGTTGCTCAAACACTTCCTTCTTTAAACTGTGGCTAAATCAAACGCTTTGTGGCACTTGTTCTTTGGTCATGGAAAACTACTTGATGTTTACCGGTTAGTAGCTGCTTTATTCAACATCAGAACATTTTAAATACCTTTGAGTCTGATTTGAGTTTTTATTCATTTTAGTTGTAGTTAGTTAAAACCAGGGAGACCGTTTTTTTAATTGGATTCCAGCTCCATCGTTAGTGCTGTGTTGATAAAATCGAAAAATCGATTCTGAATCGATTCTTATTAAAATTTCAAGAATCAAATTGAATCGATTCATAAGTCCAAAAATCGATTTAATTATTTAACATAGTTTGCCCCTTTTTACAACTAAAATAGGATGGAAAAGTCCAGATGGCCGTTTTAAGGTTTACGTCTGAAAGGGTCAATACAGTTTTCCCCGGTGAACTGTAACTCACCCAGTGCTGCATCATTGAATTACGGGCATATAGTTAAGGTAACAGCTTAAAAAAAAACGTTTTAATAGCACTGACCCACATCAATATCGAATTGGAACAGATTGAATTGGATTGGATCGTGATAATCGATTCTAACCCTTGAGAATCGGAATCGAATCGATTCTTGAAATGTGAATCAATACCCAGCTCTATCCATCGTACCCAAGTGATTACGCAGTTTTAAAAAATTGTGAAAAAATGAATTGACAGTCTTTAGAGTCTGCAAGTTCTAAAACCCTTTGATATTATTTTATGAAAACGTTCTTGCTTCAGCATGCAGATATTCTGAATATTTCCTGGAAATACATAGCCTAGTGAACTAGACCAAATTCTTGCTTTGCAAAGTTTGGTCTAGGCACGCTTCATTGGAACCCTCGCAGCCTGATCCACTGCTGTGGCTGTCCAATCACAGCTCGCTATAGTTTTGGTTGGGCCAATCACAGCGCTCTATATAGTGGGCCAATCACAGAGCGGGAGTAGCCGATGACGTCAGAGCTGCGGCCGCAAACACAAACAACATGGCGGCAGCTCAGGAACCACGTTTGTTTGAAACGGCTTTGTCATCAACATTGGATTATTTAGACTCCAACGTGCGTAAGTCTGTCTGATATACTTGGCGGCTTCTTATTTTTATCAAACAAAGTAGTGCAATGTCCCAGTACACCTGATATTTGCATGTTTTTCATACAAAAACGCCATTGCTGCCTCCCTCTTCTTTTCCGTCGCTGTGATTACGTCACGTTGTTCATTACTCTGATTGGTCCTAGCGCTATCCAATTGCGTGCAGACAGTTTGAAAGACAACCGTAGATCCCGCCTCACAACTGAGAGCCGCCAATGGTTCGTGGCCAGACTATATATTCACATATATAGGATGGCTTGCCAAGCTAGGAAATAACAGTTTTATATATTCATCCATCTTTATTTGGAATAAAATTTAAGATTGTGTCTCCAAAATGGAATTTGTCCTATCTGGTCTTATCTGATTTCATCATCACCAGATCAATGGAGCAAGTGGAGCAACTGCATATCTTTAAAAGTGCAAAGCTTTGGTTTTGCAGCCTTTTTGACAAATACAAAAAACAAACAAAAATAGCCCTCCAAGTAGAGATGTGGACACACGCACACAAAAATAAGTATTTAGGAAGGAAAACATATTTGAAGGTGAGATCTATGGGAAGTTCACTCCTAGAAAAAATTAAGATGTGTGTGTTTTTTTATTTATAATCAGAAAAATGGTCCCATTTGTTTCCATAGAGAGGGCTGGGCTTAAAGTTAGGCTGCAGCCAGCCACTAGGGGACATTTTGGGTCTTTTCATCTTCAACTTCAATATTAGTAAGTAAGTAAGTAAATTTTATTTGTATAGCACTTATCACAGAAAAAGAATCACAAAGTGCTTCACAAAGATCAACAAAACACAAGATAGTCATCATAAAATGATCTTAAAACAAAACAACAGAATATCATAAAATCATTAAAAATCAGAAAACAGAAAGTCATAAAATTATAAAAATGATAAAACAAATGAAAGATTATTACTTTCCTACGTGTAGATTTTATTTTTGTTTGGTCAGGCATCAGTTAGCTTTAGAGATAAGACATAGGAGGGCTGCATTCTTTATTTAGTTCTCTCAGAGTGTGAATCAAACGGACCAGAGTAGAAACCTACACTGAACATTTTTGGAGTTAAAAAAAATATTTTTGTCAATACTGCGTTAAATTTAAAAGTTTCCTAAATGTCTAAATATAGATGAATAGCTGTCTGAACTTAGCTGAGATTAAAAACAGGAACTAACTAATGCAGTTATTTCTTATTCTAATCTCTCACTGTTGAACCATCATGCTTGTCTATTATAGCTTTTACATTATAAGAATACAATTTTGCATATTATAATATATAATATCTGTAGTTTTTCACTTTAATTAGATTAGCATCTTCTCAGGTTTGCTGTCCTACTGCACAATCAGGCACCCGTACATACATATGTATATAATTCACACATAGTTTGGTTTGTTCTGCCTTTGTTAACACAATTATCATCACATCTGACTATATTCCAAATGATTAATACTGTTTATGCACACAAACAATCAGCAAAAACAACAGGACGCTGCTGTTTTGGTTGAGGACTTGTCACCGGCTTGTGTTTCCTGTTACTTTTGGTTAATTTGTGTTTCTGAGGATTTTTTTTTTTCCGTGAACTCAGTCAAAGAGCTTTTTGTGTGAGAGACTTGCTTTTGACCTCTTCCTTACATAACTTATAGATGACAGATAGAAAATAGAATTAGGCGCTCTATTTGTCACATTAGTTATTTCTCCTCTCTCTTTCTCTGTCTCTTTCTCGACTGACAAAGTTGAGTTTTAGCTGCTTATACCAACGATAGCATGAAGGCGAGGGACTTTTAAACCTATTTGCACCCATAAGCATGAGCGGTTAAGGGGTTTTCCACTAAATGTGTTGCAGGGCTAAACAGGAGCAGAACGGGCTTAGTACCAAAGGTTCTGGCGCTAGTTCCTAAAAGGTTGGTGCGGCATCAGCTCTAATCTGGGCCAAAATAGACCAACAATCACTGAAAATGCTATGAGCTTAAGCATTTACTGATGTAATAGCACTAGACCAGTTCTAAACTTCTGTTTAAAAGACTCAGATAAGACGCAGCTCCAGCACACGCCCTGCTCTGGCCCTATGACGCCTTTAGGGGGAAACCCCTGTTAGATTAAGCCAGCTGGTGCACAAACTGGTAAAACATGTCCATTGCATCTCCTTTGCATGTTTGCATATTTGAGATTTCTTTTTCAAAGCGATATCATAATGCTTGAGTTTAGAAAATGCTTTACCAAGTAAACAATATCAACACACCCAAAAGTGTTTTCCTCAGGGCCGAAAGGCCCCAGGAGGGTCAGATAAGACCAGCAGGCTTGTCAGAAATTGCAAAATGTAACTCAGGCTCCTTCAACACCTCCTTAATCACTTTCCTCTTGTGCTCCTTCTGTTTGTTTTTAGGTATTTTTTCCCAAACCGACGACATCTAATTGGGGATTAAAGAAGAAGAATCGCTTTTGTGAAGTTTGTACGCTGGAAATCCTTAAAGCCAAATTCTGCCGCCTCGTGTTCTGATCTGTGGATGAAAATGCCAAAAGTAAGGGATCACATGGAGCTGAAGAGGGTCCCCACTGAGGCTGATGATGATAGCACCACCAGTCTGGACCGAGAACCCATTGACTCTGAAAAGGCCACCATAACCAGGTCAGAACAGGTCAGGTCTTGTGTGATTGGGATTAGCTGATTTAGGTAAACATCTACAGAGGACTTCTAAAGACGGCTAGGCAGTTGTTTTTGCACACAGCACAAGCTACAAGGTGAAATAACTAAACTGTGATGTCATTGAGTTTTATAGTTTATATTGTAGTGACGCTTTTTTTTACCCTTGCAGCAGCCAGTTTCTAGACGATAACGACGATGGGGAAGACCAACGGTTCCTGTCAAATGGGATACCAATGAAGAAGAAATACGATGAAGAAGAAGTACGTGTATTTTACAAGAATGAACCAGCTCTAAGTAGTCCTATTTTCCCAGTTCAGCATCTTTTAATATTCTAACTGATTGGTACTTTCCTATCGAGCAGTTTCCCGGCCACGCCTCCTTCGGCATGTCGGTCTTTAACCTGAGCAACGCCATCATGGGCAGCGGGATCCTGGGCCTGTCTTACGCCATGGCAAACACTGGCATCGTCCTCTTCACGTAAGTCCTGGAAAAGAGTTTACAAAACACAAAAATTACAAACATTTGGGCAATTTTAGAAACATTGAGCACAAATTTAGTTTTCGCTATAGCTGAAAGTCATCGTGTAGGCTGAGCTTCACCTGAAACGCTGCTGCTGCTGCGGGTTGAACTCTGCTGCAAATTCAACACCAGAAATAAAACCCAGCTGGAAATAAAAACTAGATAGAGGTTTATATTTACTACTGGAGGCCGTCCAGATGTAAATGTTCTGTTCCAGTACTTCCAGTACACCCCCCAACCCCACCCTCCCACTGACAGACAGCGTGCCATCTTTAGAACGCAGTGACTGGGTGAGTTCACGCAGCACTGGCGTGACTCAACACGGGTCACCAGGCTAAAGTTGAAAGAACATGGCATCTCACGTCACTGAGCAGCAGCTGCAGGGTGTCTCTTTACTGTCTCTTATTCAAATGAAAACACAAAAAAAGACATTTTGTGGAACTTCTGGTACTACGTTAGACTTCAATGGATTTTTCTCCTCCTCTGTGCAGAATCCTCCTCATTGCTGTGGCCATCCTGTCTTTATACTCTGTACATTTGCTCCTCATGACGTCCAAAGAAGGAGGTTGGTATTTAAATTTAAAGGTGCTGCAAGATCAGCTTACCCCCCCTCCCCAATGGCTAATGACGAGTTTTAAATTAGTTTTTTCCTTTAGGGCCTGTGACCCCACTTCTAGGAAACTTTGATATTTTGTACGAATCGTGACTTTCCTCTCTATATGATTCTCCTCAACTTGTCTCTGCAGGATCCCTCATTTATGAGAAGCTGGGAGAGAAGGCATTTGGTTGGCCGGGAAAAATGGCCGCCTTTGGCTCAATCATCATGCAGAATATCGGAGGTAAAAATGAATCGCCAAAACTACTTGTGTGATCAGGTGTACTTAGTGCTAGGACTGGGCAATTAATCAGGTTTCCAATCGCAGCTGATCACAAAAATATTTAAAAAACACAAATAACAGGTAAAGATGGTAGAGCAAGGGCAAAACAGGCTGGCAACTGGCAGCACATTATTTTCGGTGATGGCACCCCCCTACACACACACACACATTTTGTGGTGCTGCATCCAGAGATATTTTTCCATATGGTTCAATATCCAAGCATCAATTCTGCTCTGTTTGCACCTCCAGGCTTCCGTAGCAGCTCTTCTCTGCTTTAATAACGGAGCCATCTGCCCGTGTTTTCTTCCTGCGACCAAACTTATGAGTCGGTGTCCACAAGCATCTGAATGTTACAAGAATATTTAGATTTTTTTTTATGGTAGTTTATACTGATTCTAGTCATTTTAGTGTCTTAAATAAGTTTAAACAGCTCAAGTCTACGATCAGCTGACATAAATATGTGGATCTTTTGATATTTTCAGCTTTATTACAAATTTTCTGCTGTAAGAATGTTGTGTTTTCGATGCATTAGCAACTCCACAACATGGCAGAGCTCCTCCAGGCTTGTGTTATTTGTGGAGATAAAACATCAACGTTGCAGAGCAAACAGTCAGTGGTAGAGTCGCGTTGCTGTTAGCCAATCAGAGGAGAGATGTCCAAATATCAGGAAATAATAATGAGTAAGAAATCACCTCCTTCCGTTTTCTGCTCCTGTCTTCACCGACTAACTGCTAGTTCCTGAGACAGGAGCGTGAGCATTTTTTTCCCCACAGAGATGAACTCACAAGGTGTTCATTCATATTAGAGACCACTGCAAATAGATAAAAAAAAACAAGTGAACTTAAATGTGGAAAACTTCAGTAAAGTCAACAAGGATCCTAATATACAATCTCGTGCACCTAGCATAGAGACGCTATCTGTGTAGAAGTCACTTAATGCTTTTGTTTTGACACATTTTCCCAACTCATCGTGTCATCATGTTAAATAATTATGATTTATTTATTTAGTTAGTTATATCCTGGTTGTCCTCTTGCAGCCATGTCCAGCTACCTCTTTATTGTGAAGTATGAGCTTCCTGAAGTCATCAGAGCCTTCATGGGTTTAGAAGAAATCTCAGGGTGAGTTCTCTCAAAGGTAAAACAAGTTTGTCCATAAACTCTATTTTACCTGTGATTTTAAACCTGTGGTGTGTTTGCAGTGAATGGTACCTGAATGGCAACTACCTGGTCGTGTTCGTGTCCGTCGGGATCATTCTGCCGTTGTCTCTCCTCAAAAATCTGGGTAAGAGTCACCGCTACAAACCCAGCCCCTGCTGCCTGATACCAAATCTCTTGGTGCTTCTAGTTTTTGCTGCTGTCCATAATCGGCTCCACCAGACCAGATGCAATGGGACACTGGTCCAGCCCTTAGTCAGCTCTGCCAGTTAGGGGTTATGGTAACATAACACGGCTTGCAGTCAGCTCCATCACTCAGACTAGATTTATGATCACACTTCTCAGGTCCACTCATGCAGATTACACATCAAACTTTATGACGGCTTGATTTACCAGAACTGTGTTTAACCTGAAGTTGTTAACGTGTTTGTTTGAACTCTTCTTTTAGGTTACCTGGGCTACACCAGTGGGTTTTCCCTCTCCTGCATGGTTTTCTTCCTGGCTGCAGTAAGTTCTCCTTCATTAGTCGCTGTCATGGGCCTCCAGGGTGTTTTAGAGGAATAGGTCAGGTTTTGGGAAGTGGGTTTCTGCAGAGAGGTAGCCATCATCTTACTAAGACCAGTCAGGCTGATCTCAGGTGAGAGAATCAGGGAGGAGTCAAGCTAACGGCCAATCAGACTGGGTTTTAGCTAGCTGACACAAATCAGCCATGTTCAGTTATTATAACCAACCTAACCCTAACCCATCATAGAAACCTGACTCAAAAACAATTGTCATTCAATATAACAGATATTGGTCTAAATTATGAGGTTGTGGTTGCTGAGAAATGTCTGAATTCAATTATCAAGATTATTTTTAAAACTTCCAAATTTGGACTATTTCTAATAGGAGTCATCCCGGTCTTTTAGCCAAATGTTTCATGAGTCACTAGATTGATGGTAATCCTTAGATGAACGTCTACAAGTGGTTCATTTTAGGTCAGATAATTTCAATATGGCTGACACAACTTCGCAAAGCATAAGAACTCTTCTAAAAGTGGCCACAAGTCGATCAGTTTTACAGATATTGAACATAAAATTTGTCATCTATAACACAAACCCTGGTTACTGATGGACGGAACACACTGTTTTGGTATTTTGTGGGATCATGCATGATCCTAAACAGCTATTGTCCCAGCATTCCTTGACAAAACATGAGGTTTTGAAAGACAGAAGATAATATTCCTTCCAGAAATGCAAAGGCTTCTATTTTTTCACGATTTTGCACGTTTTCACTTCAGGTCATTTCTTTCAAAAATCTCAATGTTCTGAAAAAGCAAAAATTGACTTTGATTTAAAACTACATGTAACAAAAGTTTAAACGTTAGTTTGTTACTTCATTGTTGTTAAATAGTCTGCTAAAACCTCAGTTATCAGTTCAGCTTACCCACAATGCATTGTGACAACATCTTGCATATTACCAGAGGTGCTAAAACATTTATCAAGCTGAGACAAGAGTTAAAGATCTGACTGTTAGAGGAGCAAATCACAAATCCCAGTTTCTGCTTGTGTCTTTTTCAGGTCATCTACAAGAAGACGCAGCTCCCGTGCCCGCTTCCTTTCTTCTACGGGCCCTCGTCCAACCTCAGCATGAACTCCTCTGACATGTCAGGCCTGTACGTGCTGCGAAACAGCTCCACGCAGATGGACTTCTCCCGGGCCGACGTGTCCCCGGTCGTCCACAGCACCGCTCACTCCACAGGAGTCCACTTTGAGCCTCACCCCAGCGACGAGGAGATGTGCACACCCAAATACTTTGTCTTCAACTCACAGGTGTGTGTGTGTGTGTGTGTGTGTGACTGTGTCTTCAACTCACAGGTGTGTGTGGGTGGGTGTGTGCGTGCGTGCGAGCATGAGTGTGTGTGTGACTGTGTTGGCCATATTGGGAGGGGAGACAATAATCTGTGCCAATATTAAATTCACCTGAGAACTGCAGTGTCAGTAGAGATTCACCAAAACAATCAGCAGGTGATCAGTTTCAATCTGAAGCTTCACAATCAGATTTTTTTATTTGGTTCTTAAATGCATCATTGCTAAGCAGTACAGCTGAGCTAGCTGTAACAGATTTTCCATCTGTGTGTTTTTACCTCCAGAATCTTTAAACTAATATGAATTTTTTAAATTCTGGTTCTGAGATAAATCAGAACCAGAATCAACGCGACTCTGATGTTGATGAATAATGCATGTGGTGACTGATGTGTCTGCTGGAGACTGAATTTGTTGATTATGTTGTTTATTTGATCCCAGACGGCCTACACCATCCCCATCCTGGCCTTTGCCTTCGTCTGCCACCCCGAGGTGTTGCCGATCTACAGCGAGCTGAAAGAGTAAGCCCACTTCCTCTCCTTTACATCCACCAGTGAGGAGAGAGCTTAGAGGCTTGTTTGTTACTAAAACAACTAAATAAAAATGTTGTTGTTTTCAGTCGTACCGCTAAGAAAATGCAGACAGTGTCCAACCTGTCCATCTTGGCCATGCTCATCATGTACATGCTCTCGGCGCTGTTTGGCTACCTCACGTTTTACAGTAAGAGCAACGATCTTCTCCAGATCCAAACTAAAATCCACAACAAGCAGCTTTTTGTTTATTTTGAAGCTCTTGTTTCTTGTCCTGTTGCAGATAACGTGGAGGCGGAGTTGCTTCACACGTTCACCAAAGTTTATAAGTTTGACACGTTGTTGCTGCTGGTGCGTTTGGCCGTCCTCACCGCCGTCACGCTGACTGTTCCCATCGTGCTTTTCCCAGTGAGTTCAACACGCAGTGTGTACGTGTATGTGTGTGTGTGTGTGTGTGTGGAGGGGGTGGGGGTCTTTCGGGAACACGTTTGAAAAGCACAAAATTCAGAAAAAAGGATTACATCTCTTGCGTCGTCATTTCTGGGCATCGTTAAACGGAGCCTGGTTTAAGGGGTGGTGTCATTTCATTATGTCAGCACACACGTTCCCTTCAGACACTCAAACACACCACCCTTGTAAAGGCTAAAGCGTGTGTGTGTGTGTGTGTGTGTGTGTGTGTGTGTGTGTGTGTGTGCGTGTGTGTGTGTGTGTGTGTGTGTGTGTGTGTGTGTGTGTGTGTGTGTGTGTGTGTGTGTGTGTGTGTGTGGGTGAGATCCTGCGTACAGGCTATGTTTTGTTTTTCCTGCACAGTCAGACTTTTTAAATGTCTTTTTTTTGGACAGTGATGTTTGTTTCCGTCCAGTTTGGGTGAAAAAAAGAACACACTGTTCAGTTCTGGTGTCGTCATCCTGAAACCGGAGACCACGTGTCTTTATTGCAGCAACACACACGCTCAGATTCATTCTAATGATGCTATGGGTCAGGATTGGGTCAAAGGTCACCCTGCGTGTGATCTGCAGTCACCAGACCTTATCGTCTTACATCCATTCATACGTATGTTGCTCCTCTGCCTTCCCTCCATAGATGGCCGTGGGCTAATTTTAGCGTGTCCCCCCTCTCTGGCTCTTGGAGAACAAAAAGGGACGCTGCTCAGTGGAAGTTTCCTGCCTCCTTTTAGCTTTCAGACACCGACACACGCCATCTTTAGAGGTGTGATGTGCACAGCACATTCTGGCTGATGCAGGGCTGGGTGGGATGGACCAAAACTTATAACTCAATATTATATATGTGAATTCTGATAAAGCTCAGTATTTTTCTTCCCGCAAAGTATTTACAGAAGAATCAGTTAAGAGTCAAAGAAACGAGTCTTATACGTCTCACAAGCACGTTTAGTAATAATCTATTCATAATTTATGTAAAAATCATTTAAATTCCGTATATGTGGCAAAAGGGGTGGGCTGTATCATATAGTTCACCATAACAAAATATTGTGTGTTGTTTGAAAATATGTCGTCAAAACATTGTCCAGTCCTATTCCCATCTCTCACCTGCGTCCTGTGGTGTTTTAAAAAGTCAGCACAAGGTGGCAGAACGAGGGCAAAACATTGGTGGCACTTAAATTTTTGTCCATTATGTGTGATCCAGGACGTAAGGCAAAGCGGACCAGAAAATAACTTTTATAAAAGTGACTTTTAATCTTATAACTTAGATTGTTTTGTTTTTGTTGAGGGGACCCATGAACCGACTGGGAGTGAAGGAGACTTAGGCTCCGTATTTCAATATAGACCAGAATATCCTTAATAATAGTTTGTTTTCCATAGTCAAACAGCTCTGATGAACACTGGGAAGACAACCTTTTTATGGGTGATGTAATATCAGAGAATTGCCATCAGGGGGCAGCAGCTTCATTGATGTTCAGTCAGGATTCAGCTTGTAATGGAAAGATACAGACTGGTACTTTCTCACACACAGAATGCCAGCGGGGATGTTTTATATATGGATACATGACGATAAACACCTTCTAGCTGCTGTTAGTGTCTACCTGATCTCAACTCGTCCCCCATCAGCTGACTAGAAATTTAGTCTTCCACTTTTTTTCTTATCAATTTTATTTTCGTCAGAGTTTTTTTTTTTTTTTGTTCGTCAGAGTTGATGTGGGAGGTTTCATCCGCCTGACTTCAGCAGCTCTGGTGGTTTCATAGAGTCCAAACGGAGAGTGGAAAATCCCTCACCTTGACCTTGAGAGAGGCAGCGATAGGGAGGCAGGGGGAGGTGGGGGGGTGCATTCCTCAGCATATCTAATCTTACAAACCTCCACCCAGGGGTGTTCCTTCCTCAAAGTCGGATTGAGAAATCATCAGAAACGGTGTGTGATGGCAGAAACACGCCAGCTCTGTTTCAGCTTATATTAACACACCGTTCTACCAAACTATCGCCCTTAAGGAGGTATCTAGCCACTCTGAAGTGTTTCTGTGTAAAATAATAAACAAGTCCCCTCTTACCCACTTTATATTACTTCCACTTAGTTTGATTGAGCTGCCGTCCTAAAAAAAAACAATTAAATTAGCACAAAAAAAAGGAACAGCAGCATCTAATTTGTTAAGCTGTCTCACAGAGAAACAGTCCTTCAGGAGTCTCCACAGCCAGTCATCTGTCTCCATTTAGTCCCATCTTCTGTCTCCTCCACCCTCACACCAACTGACTTCATGTCCTCTTTCACAGCATCCATAAATCTCCTCTCAGCCTCCTGCCTGGTGGCTCCAACCTCAGCATCCTTCTACCTAATCACTGTCTCTCCTCTGGACATGTCCAAACCATCTCAGTCTGTGTTCTCTGACTTTATCTCCAAAACATCTAACATGAGCTGTCCCTCTGATGGACTCACTCCTGCTAAATGGTCTAAGTGATTATTTTAGGTGAGCATGCTACTTTCAGCTGTAGCTAACTACAACATGCTAGCCAAGTACAGAATGAATCAGTGGCAGAACTCAAAACAATAAACACAAAATGATAGTTTGGTTTAGTTTGCAAACACCTGCAGGCAGCGGCTGCTTTGCATGAGTCTGTTTCAGTGAAGGGGCTGCACAGTGGCGCAGTGGTTAGCGCAGTTGCCTTGCAGCAAGAAGGTTTTGGGTTCACATCCCGGCCTGGGGTCTTTCTGCATGGAGTTTGCATGTTCTCCCTGTGCCTGCGTGGGTTCTCTCCGGGTACTCCGGCTTCCTCCCACAGTCCAAAAACATGACTGTCAGGTTGATTGGTCTCTCTAAATTGTCCTTAGTTGTGTGTTTGTGTGTGTGGTTGTTTGTCCTGTGTGTCTCTGTGTTGCCCTGTGATGGACTGGCATCCTGTCCAGGGTGTACCCCGCCTGTTTGCCCGATGACTGCTGGAGATAGGCACCAGCCCCCCGCAACCCTGCTCGGATAAGCGGTTACAGAAAATGGATGGATGTTTCAGTGAAGCACCTGTTCCTGTGAGTCAGTAACGTGAGCTAGCTGGTTCCTGTAGTGTATTAGCTGCAGCATGAAGGAGAGACAGAAAAAAATGGCCGCGTGTACGGTAATAAACCAAAATACCTGCTTTGTCTCACCACCTCTCTGCCGAGTCTCCGTCTGACCTCTGAGGATCTGATCTTCAGTTTTCCCTCGGAGAGACTGTCGTTACCATGGCCCCTGTGTGTGTGTGTGTGTGTGTGTGTGTGTGTGTGTGTGTGTGTGTGTGTGTGTGTGTGTGTGTGTGTGTGTGTGTGTGTGTGTGCAGTCACGTGAAAGATGGACTCTAACAGGGTTCAGATCACACAGGGCTTTGCCAGGATCTAGAACATAATGAGAAGGCTTTATGTGGAGTCAGACATGTCCCAGTTCTCAGGCTCCAGCTGGAGCGGCAAAAAGCTCACCTCCAGCATCATAAATAAACACTAGAAAGACTTTCTGCCTGTGAGTCTGTGAAGCATCATGCACCAGGAGTTACAGTTGAGGCTCTTAAAAGTGCTTTTCACTAACATTTGGAGATCATTTATTTGAAATTCCTTAAACTAAACAACGTTCCAGTGATTGCTCTCAGTCATCTGGGTCGTGGTGGTGAGTTTAGTTCCAAAAGGCCAACTGGACTTCTAGCTAAAAAGTGCAGAGTACCGGGCTTGTAAAGGCACACATGGCAGTTTTGGCTTGCTTTTAGCACCCGCTAGTGTTCGTTAGCGAAAGAAAAAGTAAAACTTATCTCCTCGCTGTGCGTTCATCTTTTTAACACCTTAATCTAACTGCTGAAATGTCTCCTCAGCCTTCATTAGTGTCTACAGGAGCGGTTCATCACTGAATCAAACAAATCAGCTGTGTTCATGATCTAAAACATGCAGGAAACATGCTGGAAGCAGACTGCAGCGCCAGACATGTCAGCTCCACTTTCTAAGTCCAACAGGTGGTGGACCGCCACTCTGAAGTTGCAAGTGCAGTATTCTGGCCACAGAGGGCGGTGGGGGTCTGAGTGACATTTCATTAACCCTGTAAAGGGTCATTTTAGCACATACTGGCTCAAGAACATGATTTAAAAATATAAAAAATTTGCGTAGTAAAGGTAGTAAACTATGGTGAAGAGTCTATCTCACAGTTTCAGGCTAGGTGATTGTGTCACATCCTGAAATGCTTTAGATTGGATTGAGAGTTTTGGAGGAATAAAAGCTCAGACCTCCTGTTTATTGTGGGGTTTTTTTTCTGTTTTGGCCCCAAACAAATCCTTTTGTGTTTTTATTTAAATTCTTAAGTCCAACTGAGCTCTTTCAGTTACCTGATTTTTAAGTACAATGTTAAGGTAATTAGAAGCACAAAAACCGACTTTTACTAAAAACCATCCTGTAACTGGACTAAATCCAGCAAACATGACTGAAGTAAACGTGATTCTAGTCCTGTTCTCGTTTATTATGTGTTTAATGCATCGTTGATCAGCTAAAATTAAGACATTTCTAAATAAAATCTTTTTTTAATTTAAACGAATGATAGAAAATTTGACAGCGTGCTCCTTAAGACTGACTCCATAACATGCAACAGTTTAAACTGCTGATAATCTGTGTTACATTCTTAATCTAATCTTTGTTTCTCCCTGAGTTTATCTGTAATCTGTGTTTAGTAATTTGCTGCTGCCATTCTTGACCAGATCACCTGTGAAAAAGAGGTTTTTAATCTCAATGGGAACTTAAAAATTACATTTGGCCCTTGTCTTTACAGGTTTGGACACATAGTTTAAAGGTTTTATTATTATTCATGTTTTAAAATGCAGACTGTTTGGATCAGACCACTAGAGGGCGCTCTCTGTTTTGAGGCCTGTTTCGGTTGTAGGAGAGCATCTGTCTGAAAACTGTTGTTTTCATGTCTAAAGGGACTTTCAGCCTCTTTGAGAAGTTTCATTTCTCTTTTTGAATGTTTGAACTCACTAAAACGAGAGCAGACAGGGCAGTCACTGCAGAGATGTGTGTGCGTGTGTTCTCGGTCAATATTAAGTGTGTAAATATAACACGGTGAACTCCAAAGGTAGCAGACGGGTGCTGAGCAGCCCCAGTGCCTTGGAGAGAAATGCAGCATCCAGGCTCGAGGTTTCCATGCCGACTGAATCCTGCAGCAGCTGCATGGAGGACTCCGGCTTTAGATCTTCAGGAGGAACGCTCTTAGATCCACCAAGTGGTGACAGGGCTTTGGCAGCAAACAGAAACTTAATCGTCACTTTGGTGCCTCCTGACAGTGATCAGGGAGGTCGCTTGGTTCAGTTTGACAGAGCAGAAAATCAACTTAATTAACTTTAGGTGCTTTTTTTTCTTGGCTGTAATGAAAATCATAAAGTCAGGCTTAAACGTTTGGAGAACAAAGTGGGAGAAGGTATTAGTGACTCACTTCCTCCTTCGGTGGTATGCTCCGCCCTCCTCTCTCCTGCAGCTGATGCAACCTCGCTGTGTTGTTGCTCCGCAGGAGATAATCCACCCCCCCCCCCCCCCCCCCCCCCCCTCACACACACACAACTGAATGGCCTTCATAGCAGCTTCTTCCCTTTTCACCTTACGTCTTGTGGCCTCAGGTTTCTCCTGAATCCCGCGACCTTTCACCCAGTAAAGGCTTAAACCGTCTGTCCGCAACGTCTTTTGGTTTTCCTCCTTCCTGTACACACACACACACACACACACACACACACACACACACACACTTCAGTCAGTAAAAGAATGTGCTTCAAGAGCAGAATGTCAGACTGTAATTGCCTTTTTTATTATTTTTTTTACACAAACGGTCTAAAACAGAACTTGCCGACGTAAAGTTTCTGGTTTTTATCAGAACTCCGTGTTTTGGGGTTTAACCACATAAAAATGGTTTTATTTGATAGAGTTTTAATAAAATGTGTAAAATCTAAAACTGACAAATTTATACAAATATACAGCAAAAAGTGTTTCAGTGCATCAGAACAGTCTAGCTTTAGCGCGCGAGGCCGAGGTGGTTGGTTACTTATGCATAAATGTTGCAGTGGTCAGACAAAGCTAATGTCAATAAAACAGTTATGTGAAAACATTTGATTAGGGTTTTAGTACAACGTCATAACAGTAGCTACTGGTGAAACTAACAATGAGAATATGGTGTAAAAGTTCATTTATGTCAGTAATTCAACTTAAAGGGTGAAACTAATATATGAGATAGACTTGTTACATCAAAGCCAGATAATTCAAGTCTTTATTTGTTATAACTGTGATGATTATGGCTACAGCTGATGAAAACCCCACATTCAAAATCTCAATTAGAATAATGTGAAAAGGTTCAATATTCTAGACTCAAAGTGTCGCACTCTAATCAGCTAATGAATCCAGAACACCTGAAACGGGTTCCAGAGCCTGTAGATGGTCTCTCAGTCTAAGCTGAATTACTGACATAAATGGACTTTTGCACTATATTCTAATTTTTATATTTTCACCTGTAACTAGCATTTATCTGCTGCAGTACTTAGATCTTCCACAAGGTGGCAAGACTCAAATTCAATGGAGCAGAAATTGTAGGAACGCACTAATCCTGTTACAAGCATGGAGACTTTATTTGCCTCTAAAGGGTTAAGAATCACCTTCTGAAAATATCTCAGATTTGATTTGTGTCTGAGGCGAGAAAAGTCGCTCTGATGCCCCCTCCTGGAGAGACTGATCCGTACGTGTGATCTCCCCCCAGATCCGCTCCTCCATCACCACTCTGCTCTTCAGCGGTCGAGACTTCAGCTGGATTCGCCACATGGTGATCGCTGCCGCCATCCTGTTCTTCAACAACATGCTGGTCATCTTCGTCCCCACCATCAGGGACATCTTCGGCTTCATCGGTGAGTCCTCCTCGCACGTTCTGACTCCTCACAGCTCTCGTCATCCTCCTAATTTTCACGGGTATAAATGTTAACTAAATCTGCTAAAATAATAAGGTAAATATAGAAGTTTAAGTAGCTCAAACCTCAAATTAAAGCGTTAAACATGCAAATTGATGTTCTTTGAATCAACACAATTATTTTTAGATTAATTATCCTAAAAAATTCATATTTTCTATAAATCTCAATCTCCTCTTATGGGTGCTGATTGGCTTTATATTAATCTTAACACACATATTTAGGGTTTGTGTGTTGTTACCTAAATCTTACCTAAAAAGTGTTTGAATTTATTTTTGTAAAATATGTCAGACGACTGATTTAATTCACTTTAATGAGTTTTTATTAAACACAAACTAAAATGATGCATAATGAAGTATAAAAGTTCAGCACTAAGCCCCGCCTCCAGCTGAAATATAGTTTTTAAAGACTAAAGTAAAATTATTTATGTAGATAAAGGATCTGAAATATTTAAATCCCTCCAAGAAGAAGAAGAAAGGGTGTTTTTTTAGCACCTCTAAAAATAAAAATCACAAGAACAATAAAATAAAATAAGGATTTTAAAAAATCATAATTTTAAAAGAATTGGGTGAAAAAAAATAAGATTACACTCTAGTTTGAATGCTGTACCAGCATTAAAAAAAGAACAAAAATGAAACCCACGTCTCATCTCTTCCACCTGTTTCCTGCCTCCTGCTCTGATTGGCTGATGAATTCCAGCTCAGGTGCTGTTTTTAACCCCTCCCTCCTCTGTTCCAGGTGGTTCTGCTGCGACAATGCTCATCTTCATCCTACCTGCTGCCTTCTACCTCCGCCTGGTGAAGCCCAGGTCGACCTCGAAAAAGGTTGGGGTGAGTGTGCAGGAAGCTGCTTTCTCACTCTATCAGATTTCTCCTAAAGACGTGGATAAAGTTTTAAAAACACGACCTTTTGGAGAGTTCAGCGCCCCCCCACTGTGTTCCTCCACACTCAACCCACTCCTCTTCTCTCTCTCTCCCTCCAGGCGACGATCTTCCTGATCATGGGAATAATTTTCATGTTTGGCAGCTTGTCCCTCATCACTCTTGACTGGATCCACAACCCGCCAGGCAGCAAAGGCCATTAAAGTCCTTGTTTGGATTCCTATTTAAGAGTCTGGTCTCCACCACCCCCTCACCCCCCCACCACCACGCGATTTCCAGTTTGCTTCATTTCATTTGCAGAGATCCTCCCAACATCTCCGACGCATGGACAGGATGGTGCTTCAGAACATGGTTGGTGTAACGAGCCATTAGGACAGTCTGAAGTCTTCATCGTGATGAAGATCTTAGTTTTCCCAGCCCTGAAGAGAACCCAAACCTCGGAGCTGTGATGGGACTGCATGGCCCGGAAAAGGAGTTAGAGGCGGAGTGTTGTCCATGAAAAAAGAAGCACTTCTTCCATTTTTTTTAAAATCTCCACATCTTCATGTGGAGCTGAATCCCTCATAGATCAAATTTAAACATTTTAACGCATTTTAAAGCAAACCATGAAGTAAAAGCTCAAATGACTCAGTTTGTAATCCAATCCAGTTTTTTTATTCTTGGTGAAATTTGCTGCTCAGCATGAAAACAATCAGAAACTTTGCCAAAGTCTGCATGCACATACGTTTGTACTTGAGTCGATGCTAGAGCTGCTCTGCTCCTGGTCTCTTGGATCGTTTCCTTCATCCCGGCTGTGCACGAGAAGCAAGGAGGTGCTTTCAGTATTACTGTCACAGCCAGACCTGAACTTGTAGGGTCAGAATGTACAGAAATAAAAAAAACATGTACATAAAGTCTCACCTGGCCTCGAAAGGCTCTCTGTCGTTCCGCTTGTGTGGAGTTTAGCGCTCATTTCAAGCTGTGAACGAGCTGGAATAATGAACCAGGCACTTAATAAAGGGCTAGACAGCCACGGATGTCAAATCATTTGCTGTTAAATTTACAACTAATTATGAAAACTATTAAAACCGTGCAGTTTTCATTCCAAAAGTTCAGTTTGGGGTGTTTAGAAATGAATTAAAGGCAGCCAGAAGACACAAACTTGAAATATTGCATATATTTGTACTTGTAGGACAGTTTCATGATGTGCCATACTGATATCATTATCCTATCAGCCTTACGTGTTAATTGAATGTTAAATTTGTCTATTTTTATTGTGCTTTTTTAAATGAAAAGTTCAGTTTGGGGACGTAATGGATACAAAAGGAGATCTCCATTGTTTGAATGCTACATGTCAAGCTAACGCTATCGCTAGCTGTTTTATGGAGATGCAGACAAATCCAGCAAACTACCAAATCTCCTGAAAATATTTGGCTTAAATGGTAACGAAATGATGATTTTAATCTTCCAGCCTAAATTCTGGCAACAGATAGAAAAATGTATTTCCAATCACATCACGTAAAACCATTTTTGGACCTTAGCTTACCGGTTTTCTCATTTTTAGCTATCCGCCTAGCTAGCTAGCATAATTTATTAGCTTCATGTGTAGCTTGTTGATCTTCTGATTTAAATCCCAGCAGTATGTTGAAACATTTCTCTCCAAATTGCAAACTATATTTTTTAAACGGTTTGAGAGGACGTAACTAAACCATGTCAAACATGAGCCGCGCTAATCGCTAAGCTCAGGAGTTATCAGCTGTTTACAAATTTATGATGCTTTTTAATAAATGATTAAGTGAGATAAACTGCAAATGAGAATTTAACGTTTTTAATTGTGCCTTTTGGGATTATTCTCTCGGTGCCTCGTCCTGGGATCGGCCCTGTTCCACCTCCCATCGTCCTGCCGTTACGTGTCGTGAACACCTCCAGCCAAAGTGGGCAACACTTATAGATCCTTTGTGGATCTCAGTATGTGAACACATAGATATTTCAAATGAAATAGTGTATTATGTGCATGTTTTGGACTACAAACATGGTCTGTTTTGGACGTCTGTATATGCTCTGTAAATAATCTTTATTTTATGATACACTGACAGTCGCCACCTTTGAGTGGGATTAGGGGGGATTGTACTTGAGAAGTCTTCTACAATCAAGTGTTTCTTTTAGTATGTATATTATATATAATTGCGTATTAGAATGTTTTGCTGTTTGACAGTAGTTTTCCTTTATTTGATGCTTGTACATTTGTAGAAATTGTGTTTCTTATATTCCTATTTTCATGTTTTAACTTCATATAAGGATGCATTTATCCAAAAGCCTTCCTCTAAGACGGGATGTCCAACCCTGGTCCTGAAGGGACACTTTCCAGCATATTTTAGTTGTTTTCCTGCTCCAACACACCTGATTTAATGGTTATACCACCTGTTCAAGCTCCGTAGAAGCGTGTTAATTACCCGCTGATTAAATCAGGTGAGTTGAAGCAGAATAAACCTCTAAGACATGCTGCATGGTGACCCTCGAGGACCAGGGTTGGACACCTCTGTCTAAGGCAACACATCTCTGCAACTTACTGGCTTCTACTTACCAACACTGGGTTTAAAATAAGCTACAAGTAAGCTGTATTACAGAAGCAAGTTGAAACGTTTTCACCTCAGGATAACAAATTGCACAAAGATCTTTCTGGATAATCGGCGTATCCGCCTGAGACTTTGGTTCGTATCACTGCCGTCACACAAACGCCCGGCTGGTGAAGTTCTTATTTTCATGCCTTTGCCTAAAGTGGTACTACGACTGTTCAATAATGGATTCTTATCCATTAAATCAGCTCAGTTAAGAAAATGTTTGGCTGAAACTTTATAAACTCCCTACTAATGCAATAGTTGGGTCAGCTTATGGATAACACCCACACTACACGGTGACCCACTGGGTACCTCACGTTCAAGGCCTGGATTCTTCATAAAACTCCATCTCAGCCATGCAGTTGAATCGTTGTGCGGGCGCAGATCAGACAAGGAGCCTGTTTTTATGGATTTGTACAGTAGACACCAGCTAATGCTGCTTTAGGAGAGGGTGACTCTCAGGCATGCCTCAGTGTTTCTGCTGTTCTCAGCATCCATGCTTCCTGTGGATCAGGCCCAACGTTCACATTTGTAATTTACACAAACAAAAAGGATGTTGTTTTTTGTATCGGTGATGCTGTTTTGTTACAATGAACAATAAAAATGTGGCAGAAATAAAATTGATTTGGTGCATTTTGTACAGCAAACACAGAAATGCTGAAACTGGGTCCCCCTTTATGTTAAGATTGTGTGGGGGGTTTTTGAGTGTCTAAAAGTCCTGCAACTGAACCCTGTCTCCTAGCGTAGCAATTAGAAATCAGGTTTATAAAATAAGCATGTGTCTCTTGTGTAAACATCTGCTGTAGATATCCCACTAAAAATGGAAAATTTGAAGAAACTGAATCATAAATCAAGCAGAAATTTAAAAACACCTTAGCTGGATGTTTTTTCATGAACATCAATCATGAACCATTTTCAAAATGTAACAGCCCTTTTTTCTAAATAAATAATATTAGATCTGTTTTAATTAAATGAAACATCAGTCTGAGATCTTTATAAACAATCACGTTTTCACTCTAAAAACCAGATTTCTTTTCAATTTGGCTTCATTTATTGCCATGGTAACAAATTGAGAGTTTTACACAGCAGACATAAAACAAAAAATAAAATTTTTTACAATATTTCTAAATGATTCCAATCTAACAGAGTACAAACGTGCCCCACATCCCACCTGAAAGCTGAGTGTTTAGCGCCCAGTATCAGTATCAGCTGCAGATCAGACGTGATTAACTGATCATCACTGTGAGCTCCTCTATAAAAGCAGAAAGTTCTGTTGGTCTGGAGCATACAGGCGTGTGTTAACACAAGGAGGAAAAATATCAGCAATGACCACAGAGACTCTACTGTTGCTGCTCATCAGTAAAGGGTTAAAGGTCATTTCTAAACAGTTCAGAGTTCATCGGTCTACAGAGGGAGATTCTTCACTGCTGGTAAATATTTAAGACAGCTGATGATCTTCCCAGAACGGACATCTCAGCAAGTTCACATCAAGGTCAGAGGTTGGTGCTCAGAGAAATAACAAAAAAAAACCTACAGGCCTCATGTAGGTCAGAGGTTAAAGTTCATGACAGGAAAGTCTTGCTTGACTGGAAGGGCTCCTCTAAAGACAACATGGCAGCACGACCTAGGTTTGTAAAATTCTTTTTGAATGACGAACGCTGCTCCGCATCCATGGGGCGCTATTTGAAAAGTAAACTAAGTAAACTGAATATTAACTACTGCATTTGTCACTGAGCTCCTTACAGTAATAAATATGGGTTTAAACATTTTACAAGCCACTCTTTTCACCACCTTGTTTAAGAAATTATAATCTTATGTCTGAATTAGTTTTAAATTATATCCTAACAATTAGTTTCAAGTAAATATGGTCAAACCTTCTTATTCCCCGTTTGTCTGATTCCCTTAGTTTCCACCATGTTTTACCCCTACGGTAATCGGCTCCCTTTCTTTCTCTTGACCTCTCTGACTGTCATGGTAACACCCCCCACCCCCTTTATGGGGATTAGATGTAGCCTTCATTACAGTGGGGTGAATTCCAGGAACAAGTCACCGTTAATAACCTACTGTCTGTGTGGGAAAGATTCCCAGCAGCACTAATACTCCCAAGAACTGCAGGGAAATTAGATGCATGGGGTTGACAATCAACATGAAACATCCAATCAGCAGTTCTGAGTTTCTCTGATGTTTGAGCATCTTTTGATTAACGCTGAGTCACTCAAATCCAAAAGGAAACTGCAGTCAGTCAAGATTAAAAACTGAACTTTGTGCTTTCATAGGGAAATGTATGAAGTTTATTTTAATATCGTTATATTAATATAAATGTTGCATCAGTGGAATCTTCCCTGTGGGGGGGTTAGTGTCCACTTTGGTCCGTTTGAGTTGTGACAAATGCTTTTACTTCCATTGTGTTTATTTTCCCTTTCTTTTTTGTTATTGAAATATATTGTTTCAGGAAGAAAATGGTTGGAAAAGTTTCATTCTTTCAAGCATCATTGCTATTATTTGATGTCTACAACAACCTGCAGGGTCAAGGTGTCAGCATCTCCTTCTGTTTATTCACCGTTTAGGTCTGTGTTCATCAGAAATGATACAGACATGGACATTTTTGTTGACAACAAGAACTCTAAGATAGAGTACAATGTCTCTGATGTTTTTACTGTTAAAGGACTCTAGAAGGTGCTATATCAAATACAGGTCATTTCACCATGTTTTTAAAGTGCTAATTTATGAACTTAGATATTTGTTATTCATCGATCCTGTATCTTCCGCTTATCCAGGGCCAGGTCGCGGGGGCAGCAGCCTAAGTAGAGAGGCCCAGACTTCCCTCTCCCCAGCCACTTGAGCCAGCTCCTCTAGAGGAATCCCAAGGCGTTCCCTGGTCAGATGAGAGACATAGTCCCTCCAGCGTGTCCTGGGTCTTCCTGTAAGTCTCCTCCCGGTTGGACGTGCCTGGAAAACCTCACCAGGGAGGCGTCCAGGAGGCATCCTAACCAGATGCCCGAGCCACCTCAACTTGCTCCTCTCGATGTGGAGGAGCAGCGGATCTACTCCAAGCCCCTCTGGCTCAGCCGTTCGGCTCAGCTCTCTCTTCACCACGACAGACCGGTACAACGCCCGCATCACTGCAGACGCAGCACCAATCCACTTAGCAATCTCCCGCTCCATCTTTCCCTCACTCGTGAACAAGACCCCGAGGTAGTGAAACTCTAAATTAAATAAATTCAATGAAATATTTATTACGTTATCCATCATCAGTTCCATTTTTCATAAAGAAACATAACTACATTGTCTATTTTCTTAAATGAATGCTTGGAGAAATCAACATTCTTGCAGAGGCAAAAAGATGACTTAAAAAGAAGATGCGTCTGAATTTAATCCTAAAGCTACATCAGAACAGGACCTCTCTACAGATCCATTTGCATTTGTTCACATCCGTGAATCAATACAAATTCAACTCAAGTGCAAGCAAATCAAGTCCCCGTCTGTTGTGTGTGTAGGAGGAAGTGTATACTTTCTGTTTATGATGGCAGCCATGGTTTTGCTTGTACTTTGAAGCTTGTATCTGATTCAAATGAACTTTTGTGGCAAGTAGTGAGACTCAAGGCATCTAACACTAAGAGATGCATTTTTACATTTAGATGTAAAAATACCTGTCCAACTGTGTTAATCAGCCTGTGGCTGTCCATGACAAATGGTACTTGGCCTACACTGAGTATGGGAGGGAGGCAGTTCACCTACTTTTGGATTTACCACATCTGTAACACTCCAAAGTGTCAGAGATCAGAGATCGTCCTTTGCTGTCCTCCATCTAGCTGGAAGGCGCTGCTTGAAATAATCAGAGGTAAACATGACGACACGGTGAGAGAAACAACATCCAGGTGTAACAGTACAGCCACTAGCAGCCAAGGACATGCAGACTGGCATGAACACCGAGAGCTTAGTCCTCCTATATGGAGCTACGATTGGGGCTTTATTTATTATATAATCCAGAGTTACGTGTCATGAAACATGTTACAAGTTACAAAAATTGTTACAAGTTACATGTAATAAAGTCCCAATCGTAGCTCCATACTCCTACAGCCCAAAGCCGTGTGATGTTGACCTCAACAGACAATGAGACTCTGGTGATTTTAGATCAACACGTTATGGTTTGTTTGCATCCAGATGTAAGTATAAACTTGAATAATGATTTGTGTAACAGTGATGCTGAAGGCCTTTTTGTTTTGCTGTAAGTAAAATCTTTGACTTTTCCTTTGTGTGCAGACACAAAAAATTCACATCACAACATCTTCTTCAACATGTCTGCAGGTTTGTATTCTGGCGTGTTCTCAATCAACTTCTGACAAATCCTGACTGATCAATGCTCAGTCTTTATAACCAGTGCTTGTCTGTCCAACCATCTTAAGGACTAAACACAAGTTTTCAGTGTGATCAGGATCTGGGGATTTTCCTGGTCATGGACCCAAAATGTAGACATTTTCTTGCACTGGCCACTTGGTTCTGATTTTATCATTATGACACAATATGCTGTAAAAGTCACTGTTCATCATCACCAAACTGTTCTGGGTGGTTGTGAGGTGTTCCTCTGGGGGGATGTTTAGGTACCATTCTGTATTCATGGCTGGTCAGAGGCTAAACTGTGAGTGAGTCCACTCCTTCGACTGAGCAGCACCCTTTCTTCACCAGACAATCCTTTTTGAGGATGCCTCAATTAGAAATGGGATTTATCAGAGAAAAGGACTTTGACCCAGTCCTCATCTATCCCATCCCTAGAAATTTAACACAATATCAGTCTGTCCCTAGTGGTTTTCTTGTAGAGAAATAGCTTCTTTGCTGCCCTTGTTGACACCAGACCATCCTCCAAAAGTATTTTACAAACGGTGACAAAGATGGACTCAAACCTGCCTGCTGCCATTCCTGAGCAGCTCCGGACCGGTGGTTCCCTGATGCCACAGTAAGACCGACTTAAGTCCTGGTCCTGGTGCTGCTGGACTTTCTTTGGTTTCTTGAAGATGTTTCACTTCTCATCTGAGGAGCTTTGTCAATTCTGACTGTGGTATGAGAGCTTGTTAAGCAACAATAAACAGCTACAGTTTATAAGCTAAGCTTGACTCTGCAAAACAAATGTCTCTAAATCATCCCAACATCATACCTTCAGTGTTTATTCTACCAGCTGTTGTATCCTTTTTTACAACGCTCACGGGCTGTTACCTAATGTTTGTTGTTGGTTATAGTGTTTCTTAATCATTTCCTCAGCATAATAAAAAACTTGGCATTGACATTCCACATCAACAATGGCCATGTCCTGGAAATGATTCACATTCCAGCACATAGTTCAGCTCAAAGGTCCAAACACAAAACATCATGATTCTCAGCATTAGTCAGCAGCAACGTCTGTGATCTTTGTTTATTCAACAGCTTGTCTGTGATTATTCATGTGTAAGAAATTCAGCAGAGTCCTGTTGGAATTTTGTCAGGATGTGTTTTAACATGAAAGGACGTGAATTTTGGAGAGTCACCAGTCGAATTAAAGATTTACAGAAAGTAAACCGTTTTTAAAGGTTTGGATCACTCGTTTAATCAATACATTTGCAGTGGTCTCTAGTAGGAATAAATGTTTTGTAAGTTGTACTCTGGGGGCAACAAAGCTCCGGTGCACCATTTTCAGGAACTTGAAGTGAGCCACATTAGAGCTGAGCTTCAGACAGCAGGATTTGGAGTCTTATTTCCTGATATTTGGACATCTCGCCTCTGATTGGATAACAGCAACGCGACTCTACCACTGACTCTGTTTACTTTGCAATGTTGATGTTGTATCTCCACAAATAACTCAAGCCTGGAGGAGTTCTGCTGTGTGGTGGAGTTGCTAATGCTAACGGTTAGCTTCTACTAGCCGAGACATTCTCTGCTGTTTCATGGGCGCTAAACCAACAACAGCCTTCCTCATCGTGAGTCAAGATGGGTGAGTCCATGAATGTTTAGTGACAGTGTGACGTAGATCTGTCAGGCTTTTCTAATCCTAGAGTTTCACCGTCTATTTTCTATCTGAAGCTAATGCAGGAGATAGGTGTAGGAGACTATTTTCATGTTCAGCCTGCATGACAAACTCAGCGTGACTGATTATAATCAGAAATAATCATTAAAAAAATGTTCAATCAGTTAGCCACATTTTTAATTCAACCTAAAGGTAGGTTGCAACAACATGACTGGTAAAAATCACTCTGAGATCAGAAAGTTTTTAAAATAATTTTTAAATCTTTATGTCTGCGGCATTGCCTTTTATGTAATTTTAGGATTTTTTTTTCTTTCTTCAGCATATGTTCAGTCTTTGTAAGATCAGATTTACACTTACCGGTATTTATGTGAATAACAAAAAGTGGCCAACAAAAATGAAACTGAGGTGAGGAGATCCCCTGTGTAACGTCTAAGAGTTGTTTTGATGGTAAGAATATGTTCATCTATTAACTATAGTAGGTATGGAAGACAGGAACATGGTTTAACAGACTCTCAGATGTTATAAAGGGGATCTCGCCATCTTACCTTTACTTTAGATGGTTACTTCAATTATGTTGTGGTCTAAATTTGAATGTTAGCTACATACTTTGTTCAGAACTGTCATATTTATATTTGGATATCTACATTTGCATGTGACACAGAGTGTATTTGTAAAATGGCATAAAGTCAAGAAAACGTAACCAACCAAGCAGGAAACGCATTCCTAAAATGCTTAGGTATTTATTTGCATGCATAAAAATATAAATAAACAAATCCATTCAAACAGAATAAAGTGACTCCTTTGGTGCTTTAAAGAGCCCAAAGATTATTTATTCCAACTGACCAATCAGCTGCTTCCTCTCTGTACATTGAATGCATAAATCTCCTTCAGCAAACTACTTTAATTTGCTTTTGGCTTCTTACATGAAGACTAGGGGTGGGAATCGAAAACCGGTTCTTGTTGAGAACCGGTTCCCACTGGTTCAATTCCTAGGAATCGTTCGCCATTTTTGCAAACGATTCTCTTATCAATTCCAGGCGGCGCAAATGACGTCACCACGCACGTTGCGCAGCTTACGCATGCAGGAGCCGGGTTTGAATTACGGGGGAGCTGGAAGTCGTCAACTTACACACCCAGGGGAAGGCCGAAAAAAGATCCTGTTTCTACCTATATTACGTTATTTATATGGACTCTCAGCGCACCGGGGATGTGTTTGAGCGGAGAGAACAGATAATGCTGATTATTGATGCGCGCCGGGCAGCTGCGCGCGACCACAGTAACGTTCTCAAAGTGGCGCCACCAAAAATATAATTAACACGCGATCGTTCATGTCCGTTCATATAATCTGGTACTTCTGTTTTTTAATCGTAGCTTTTATTCGTGTCTGACGCGTTCTGCAGCGGAGCGCGCGTCACCAGTCCGCTGGTGATTTCACCTCACCCGCGTGGCCGCGCAGCGCACACTCCACTGTTTTTCAGCCAGTAGATTAATTCGACCTGTTTAGTTCAAAAGTAACTCGAGGTGAATCAGGAGGAAGCCAGGAAACAGTTTATTCTGGTGGATTGAGAGAAGCAGGAAGATCAGAGCCAGACAGGACAGGAAAATATTCAAATAAAAACAAGAAAACTAAACAAAGTTCTTGAAAATGAAAATGTTGGTAGATTTATTCCACTACATCTTTTTACTTTCATAAAGCAATAATTCATAAGCATGTAATATTTATATATTTGATACAATTCAGATCACCTTCTAAATTCAGTCCCACATCCAGGGCCGTATCAAGGCATTTTGGGGGCCAAGGCAAACAGACCCACCCCCACCCCCGTCACTGGACTCCCCCAGAATTCTCTGTGTAATTCAAACCCTGCCCAGGTGTATTAATTATAGTGTTTGCAAAAACACCTCGGTTTACATATGAATTGTTTTAGAGCCATTTTGTTGGCAGAATCTGATATTAATTTTAGCTCTAAGCCAGGTTCTGACAGAACACCAGGAAAAAAATGGGTCCCAACGTGGTTTGTGTGGCGTCATTGGTAGGCACAGATCCCCTGTCCTCATTTTTGGAAATGGAAATATGGTCACCCTACCTTATATACACATCTCCACACTAGCAGACTCCAGTGACTAAAGTCCGACCTGTTGTGAGATTTTTCCCATCATGCAAAAACTACAGCAAGAAGATGACTCTGCCTTCACAAGGAGCATAAAGGAGAACATTAGGAATGATTTTTCCAAACGATACCAGGTACAATTGATTATCATAAATAAACTGACAGTTATAATGCAGGAAACTGTGTGCGATTAATTTTCTGCCACCTATTCAACTACTCGGGAATTGATAAGGGAATTGATAAGGAATTGGATCGATAGACAGAATCGACAATGCCATTGATATTGATAAAAACGTATCAATTCCCACCCCTACTCCCTGCCTTGGTGGTCAGAGGGGTTGGCGGTGCCCCATCTCCGTCAGCGTGCCCCAGGACAGCCGTGGCTATGCTGTTGCTCATCATCACCAGTGTGTNATCTGAATTGTATCAAATAAATAAATATTACATGTTTATAAATTATTATTATTATAAAATTACAAACGTGTAGTGGACATATCTGCCTACATTTTCCTTTTCAAGCACTGTTTTTTTTTTTTTTATGCGACTATTTTCCTGTCCTGTCTGTCTCTTAGCTGCATCTCCTCTCAATCCTCCAGAAAAACTGCTGTCTGGCTTCTTACTTTTCAACTCACAAGTTACTTTTGAAATTAGCAGATCAAAAAGATCCGTCGACCGCAAAAATAGCGGAATGTGCGCAGCGCGGCCGCGCCAGTGAGGTGACGTCACCGAAGCACGGGAGATGATCTCTGCAACAGCGGAGCGCATCAGGCACAAATCAAAGACAGAAAGTATGAGCAAACATGAACGATCGCGTGTTAATTATGTTTTTTTTGGTGGCGCCACTTTGAGAATGTTACTGTGGCCGTGCGCAGGACGCAGCTGCCCGTTGGAGCGCATCAGTAATCAGCGGTCTGCCGCTCTCCATCCTCTGCCCAAAAAAAGACCCGCTACGCTGAGAGTCCAAATAAATAATGTAATAAAGGTAGAAACTAGATCTTTTGAGGGGGAAGCCAACAAACAGTCTGCAATTTGTGGTTTTCAGGAAGTTTATTTTATTTTGGCACGTTCAGAGTAGACGCACTGCGTCGGTCATATTGTCCGACGATTTCAAGTTTTTCGTCGGACAATATTAAATCACGTCGGTAATGTCCGACTGTCCGACGTGTTTTCGCAAACACTGGTTATAATGCAGGAAACTGTGTGCAATTAATTTTCTGCCACCTATTCAACTACTCGGGAATTGATAAGGGAATTGATAAGGAATTGGATCGATAGACAGAATCGACAATGCCATTGATATTGATAAAAACGTATCAATTCCCACCCCTAATGAAGACATAGCTCCACCTCAAATCTACTCTTTGAAGTTGTGTCAGCTGTGATCAGTGTTCTGTTTGCTATCTGTTCTTTTCATGCTGCTGTTTCAAGGTCTGACTGATGTGGCCTTGTTGCTCATCGGTGTCCTGTTTGTCCTACTGCAGTAGCCGAGAAATTCCATGGTTGCACATGAAAAAGCAGCAAAATTCCAATAAACAACCAGTACTATCAGAGAAAACTGCTGTTTTGAGAGTCAGCTCCTCCAGCTAACCTGAAGCCATGGTTCTAAAACAGAAAATGGTCCAATGGGATCAGGAGTGAGACTTTGCTTCATATAGAGAAGTTTAAGTTTCTTGTTTCTGAGTGATAGGAAGACGTGAGAGTAGGATGGACAAATAGGGAATCTCTCTGCAGTATTGGTCCAGTTTAGCATGTTAAAGACGGAACTGAGGTGAAAGATAATACTCTAGACTTACTGGTCTGTCCACTTTCCATCCCTCGCCTGTGGGCATGAGGGTTGAGTCATGACAGAGGTTTTTGTGGACTTTAGGAAGCACCACTCCTCCCATAACCGTGACACGCCCATCACAATGGAGGACCCATGTCACTTCCTGGGCACCACCATCACCCAGGACCTCAAATGGGAGCCCACCATCACCTCCGTGATAAAAAAGGCCCAGCAGAGGATGAACTTCCTGAGGCAACTGAAGAAATTCAACCTGCCAGCACAGTCGATGAGGCAGGTCTACACCACAATCATCGAGTCTATCCTCACCTCATTAATCACTGTGTAGCATGCTGGAGCCACCAGCAGGGACATGAAGACTACTCTGCTGAGAAGGTCATTGGCTGCAAACTTCCCTCTATACAGGACCTGTACACCTCCAGGACATTGAGGCATGCAGGTCGGATCACAGCTGACCCGTGTCACCCTGGACGCAGTCTTTTTGACTCGCTCCCATCTGGCAGGAGGCTCCATACCCATTCGGACCAGAACCTCTCGCCACAAGAACAGTTTCTTCCCCTCTGCAGTTGGACTCATGAATAACAATGACTGCCCACTCCAGTCACTTTGTTCCAGTCACTTGACTCTGTGTTGTGTGTGACTGTTCCGCTCTGACCAGTACCTACACTGTCTTGTATATATTAGTCATTTCTCTCATTATTGTTCCTCTATATTATTATTTCATTTCTTTTTTTTTTGCACCAAGTACTTCAGCAATTTCCTAATGTTGCAAACCTGTTCACCCATGTCAATAAAACCTTTCTGATTCTGACCAATCAAACAGGATCCTGGATCTAAGGGGCTCTGTAGAGTCGCTGGGCTCTATCTGATTAGGATTCCTTTTATTCTCTTGGGAGAAAACCCCATGGGTAGGCTCAGTCTAGGCTCGGAGGAGCTGGAGAATGCTGCTGCAGAAAGGAGGTCTGGCTTTTCCCTCTTGTATCTGTTACCTTTGTCACCAAACCTTGGATAAGCAGTGAATTACGGATGGATGAATTTATGTTTTTATTTTTCCAGACTAGTATTTCACCAGCCAGGTTTCAACGATCCATGAAGACGTTGCCCAACTGGGTTCTCGTATCTCTCCTGTTGTGGCTTGTGTTACCTGTTCAGGCACCTCTAAAGTCATATCTGATATAAAATGAGCCAACTACCTTCACCTGCATCGGCCAACTCATATGTGTCAGGTAGCAGCTGATATTAATCAGACCGTAGAACACAACAGCAGCACAACCATGGAAACTTATTCAAAACAGAGACAACAATAATAATAAAGATTTACAGTTTTACAGGATCAGAGAATAAATTGTACTAAAGAATGAGTCAAAAACATCCATCCATCCATTTTTATCTGCTTATCCGTGGTCGGGTCGCAGGGGCAGCAGCCTAAGCGATGGAATCCCAAGGCGCTCCCTGGCCAGCTGAGAAACAGAGTCCCTCCAGCGTGTTCTGGGTCTTCCTTTGGGTCTCCTCCTGGTTGTATGTGCCCAGAAAACCTCACCAGGGAGGCGTCCAGGAAGCATCCTAATCAGATGCCCGAGCCACCCCAACTGGCTCCTCTCGATGTGGAGGAGCAGCAGGTCTACTCCAAGCCCCTCCCGGATAACCGAGCTTCTCACCCTGAGCCCAGACACCCTGCGAAGAAAACTCATTTCGGCCGCTTGTATCCATGATCTCAAACAATTATTTGTTAATTGAATTTTAAATCATGTGGATGGAATTTACTTTTTGATGCACCAACCCTCTAAAAGTGACATTTCAAAAGGCTTGTTTGTTGTTTGTTTTATGAAAGAGCCAAACTCAGCCAGAGGGAAGCATGTAAGTTATTGCACAGGAAGATTCACCAGACTCAGACAGGGTCAGGGGGCATTCATAATGTAAATCCACAGAGAGATGGAGCATCTAAATCTACTTTATTAAAACTAACAAGCATAAAAAAGCACCAAACAAAGTCCTCTGGCATCGCAGCAAGACACAAATGAATTCTTCTGGAGTCCTATTTGTTCAGCTGAGCTTGCTGTTTGGATGATCCTGATCAAATGCTGGATTTTCTTCCTTTAAGTAATCTAATCCCTGTATTACCTGGCATGACTCTGCACTTTTGAGAGTGAGCAAAGGTAACAGAGGGTAAAACCAGGAGAACACAAGCGTAGAGCCTTTTCTCAGTGTGGATCCCTAACGTTCAGCGGTTATGTATTCAAAGGTCCCAGCTCAGTTTCTCTTAAACATTTACTTTTTAAAAGGGGTAAGGTTTCTGTCTACATCAAATCATTTCAAAACCATCTCACAAACTGGTAAAAACTAAGAAAATCATTAGATGTTTCACAAATTAAAGCCTAAGAAGAGCTTTTTTATGACATTTCAGAATACCATAGTACATTGTGTTCTTGCACTGATTCATAATGAAATTCCAGATGTGTCACATGACCCTTACGCCTCCTTTGAACTTGGTTTGCGTAGTTGTCGTGTAAAAGCGTGTGAGCTTCTTCAGCGGGTAAATATTACGCAGTGTTAACAAAATAAAAGTTTTATAGCGTCTGAGTTAGAACTTTTCAGGACAATGCTCAACCAGAGACAAACTCTGGATTCTGATCTGAGGATGTGAAGAAGAACATTTACTCTCAAAGGGGTCTTGTTATCTCTAGTTAAGATGAGAGGCAAAGGTTTAGTTTTGTTTTTAGCTCTTTTTGTCAGATATATGGTTACTGGAGTAGAACTACAAGTAGGTCTTTTCAATATTCCTTCTTTAATTGACAATAAATCACATGAAGTTTATAATGTCAGTGTTGGTTCTTCTTTTTCTAGTCCTCTGCAGCTAACCGACATGTTGTCAATCCACTTCCTGTCTAAATCCTGACTGATGGAGCTCATGCTTCATCACCAATTCTTGGGGTGTTCTAGGCTTCTGCGTTCCTTCCCTCACCTCCGTCGTCATCCCGGTCGGGTTCATGCAGGATAGTGTCTTTCAGTCCTTGAAGACAGAGGTGGCCCAAAACCTTCGTCTCCCATAACTCATAATTTTTCTCGTCTCCATCAAAAACAAGCCTCGCCCAACAGCCACTTGGTACTGCGTTATTCTCCTTTCTGTTCATGTCGCTCGCGAATAGTCCAATCTCAGCTCTTAGGTGTGCGCTATAAACGTTGCGATCCTCACCTGGTACTCTGACTAAACATATAATTCTGGGCCCATGACCTGTTAGCAGGCTATACGCAGCGTTTAACGTGAAAAAATCACAGACATGCTCTTTGTGCGTGCGGCAACGCTCTGATGGCGTTCAACCATTTATTAAGTGCACCTGTGTTCTCATGACAATCAGAAAGGTCACATGATCATATAAACAAAATAGAATAACAGATGAGAGCACATATCCTAACAATCAGAATTTGTGGGGTTTTGTTTGTCTTCTTGCTTCTTGAAGAATATCTTCAAGTTCTCAGCGGGTTTAAGATCTGGGGAGTTTCCTAGACATGGACATGCTCCATCATGCTGGAAAAGTCATTGTTTATCACCAAACTGTGAGTCCACTCCTTTGGCCGAGAAACACCCCCACACATGAATGGTTGGCTCATGTTTTCTTCTCTGGGCAGCCATTGCTGAGATTGCCCAAAACAATGAGAAAAGGGAATAACCACATAGAACTACAGCTTGGTCAACTTTAAGAGACAGGCCTATCGCTGGACTCTCAAAGCCGTTTTCACAAACACATTTTAAAAGTATTAGGTTCATTAAAATGGCATCAAGAGACTGTAGTTGTAATTTCTATGGTCACTATTCAGAACACTCTTCATAAAATGTCAAAAAGTCTGAGGCAGCAAACTGAAAATCTAATTTAAATTAGAGTTATTCTCAAAATGTTCAGCCACAGCTGGAAAAAAACTTCTTTAATTTGAAGATCCATCAGAGTTCAATTAGATATTTTCCCTTTAAATGTGGTTTAGGATTGTAAATGAATTCTTAAACCTCTGTGATTAGCGTTATTTCTACCTGCAGGCTTGTCTGAAGACAGATGAGGACTCTCACATGCAAAGCTTCAATCCCCATGAAATAAAAATAAACATTAGCCCTATATGAGCTGAAAGATCCCCAACCTCCAAGTTTATCTACTTTTCTTGCAGTTTTAAACATTACATCCAACTTTACATCAGGTGATAAAATCCCAGCATGTTGAATCAGCTGTGAAGGATATTTAAATCCATCAGAGGAATAAAAAGCTAAGTTTAGAAGTGCTAACACACCTGTGCTGTTACATAACTGTGTCCAGCAACTGCTGTGATATTATACACCTGCTCATTTCTCATGAAATCATGTTTTCAGTTCTTTTCCTTTTTGTCTTACTTATAAACAAACTTTAAACATTTATTGTCACTATTATAGCAGAGTCCATCAGAAACATGGTGATTTGTGTCTGTAACAGAAGCATGAACGTCCTGTGAGACCTGCAGCAGGTGCATTTGTCCACCACTGCTGGGGGATTCAGGAGGACTGGCTCTGAACATTTGGCAACAGTTACATTTAATTGAGAACAGGTTGAATTTCACCAGGTTGCTAAGATGACTCCAGTAACAAGAAAGTAAGCTAACCCTGCCTCTGGATTCAGAGTGTTCTTTAAGTAAAATTACATAAGAAACGAGAAGATGGTGGTCACCAAAGGGAGAGTTCAGATCTTTGCTGTTGTTCAAAGCTCTGATTAACCTTATTTTGACAATAAATGATGAACTAACGGCTAATCAGTTTAAAGGAACTTCTGACTAATTAAAGATATCTTTATTTTCATAGCAGTTCTTGCAAATGCTATATTATACCATCACTGGTCATTGAAAACACACAAACTGCAAGAAGATGAGAGACAATGAGCTCCTCGTTCCCAAGCTAATGTCACTTCTTATTTACGTTGCTGGTGAAATTTGCTACAATGAGCAGCGTAAAAGTGAAACCAACTCTGAGATTTCATTTCCTCTGCTTGTTTGTCTGATGAAAGTGGTTCTTCCCTCTGGCACAGCAGGGTGTCATTACACAGAGTGGCAGACATAAATCCATAGAAAGTAGGTCAACAATAGAGATCAATGTCACCATACTGATCTGATACGATTAGTGACAACCCTGACATCAGATCATGACATCCCTAATCAAAACGATCGAGATTTATGAGGATCCAAGGGGTTCAAATGAAGGCAACTGGACTTCTTTGGTTTCTTGAAGACGTTTCGCTTCTCATCCGAGGAGCTTTGTCAATTCTGACTGGAATATGGGAGGGTCGATCTTATAAACTGTAGCTGTCTATTGTTGCTCAACGAGCAGCATCTGCAGATGCAGATGCTGCTCGTTGAGCAACATGCAGATGCTGCTCGTTGAGCAACAATAGACAGCTACAGTTTATAAGATCGACCCTCCCATATTCCAGTCAGAATTGACAAAGCTCCTCGGATGAGAAGCGAAACGTCTTCAAGAAACCAAAGAAGTCCAGTTGCCTTCATTTGAACCCCTTGGATTACCATGACCTGGATGACTGAGAACCTTCACCAGCGAGATTTATGAGGAGTTTCTTCATAAAAGAGCCAGTCAGTGGCTTTGCTGTCTAAAAACTACCAGCAGGTTTGTCAAGAAGAATTTCTCCCAGTTTCAAAGAAGAACTTCACTTTTTGGCTGTTTAATTCATAAACACAGTGTTTATGAAAGGAGTTATCTGTAACTTTTATATTTTGACTTTATCACCCATCAAACCAAATTACGCTGATCTGAATCCATTTTTCTCCTTTTGTTTCTTATTGCTAATCTATTTCAAGCGTTCCCTTTTCTGACCGTACCTCATTTGCTACTAGGGAGTAAATGGTTACCTAATTTATGTTTGCATGGAAAAAAAAACATTTTGTTACATAACATTATTCCAGAGTCTGGTTAAACTGTCTCGTCTCTGCTCTGTAAACACAACTGGCCTGGAGATAAAAAAGCACAGGTTGGCGAACACACGAGAAATCAATCAGTCAGATGTTCTCTGTCTCACTTCTTTGCCAAATACCTGCAGTCATAGTAGCAAGCAGGCGAGATAAACCGAGGCAGGCCAGAGAGAAAGTCATTTCCAAGAATAGGCCTGGGACACTAAAGTAATAACACCTTTTTGATCATGGGTTATTTACAGAAGTAGGAGACTTTCTCACCTGCTCAGTTCTCTGGCTGGCTTCTTGAACAGCTTTTCATCGTTCCAGGGACATTTCTTTATGAGTGTGAGCAGGACTTCAGGCTAAATCCGATTTGTAGTCATGTGATGAGAACCTCTACTTTTCTGTGCCTACTTTGTGTTGGGAACTGATTAGCAATCCTTTTCAAAGAAAAGTGTAAATCTTATTAAAAACAAAACACGCCGTCCTCTAGATATTGCAGAAGAACAGACTTGTTGGACCAGCAGTCCGACCCACCGGTCAGATCATTTCCAGGAAACAACCACGCATCTGCCATCAGGAAGACCTTATTTGTCATACAGAACAAAATTCTGTGGAACTTCCTGTGTTTTACTGGTATTACCATACTGACACAAACAAAACCAAACAGGAAGTTACTGCGCTCTGAGCAGTACTACATGAAAAACCAATGTCCATTTATTTGGTACACCTTAGACCCCTTTTGCCTTTAGTGGTACCATCATTCTTCATGTCATGGATTCAACAAGGTGTTGGAAACATTCCTCAGAGGCTCTGGTCCAAATATACATGTTGGCATCACAGGTTCTGGACAGGATAGAAATCTGGTGATTGTAGAGGCCATTGGAGTCCAGTGAACTCATCCTCAGGTTCCAGAAATCAATCTGAACTTCAGCAAGTCTCCACCACGTCTAGATGCCTAAATGCTAGGGGTGTGTATTGGAAAGAATATAATATGATATGATATACTAGCCTGGCAAGCCATCCTATATATGTGAATATATAGTCTAGCCATGGTCCATTGACAGTTCTCAGTCGTGGGGCGGGATCTATGGTTGTCTTTCAAACTGTCTCCACATGCTATTGGATAACAAACAACGTAATGTACTCACCGCTATGGATGTTAGTCAACAGGGCAGTCCTCCATAGTGCGTCAAAGAGGATGCAAATACATCCTTTTTCTAAATAAATGTATAAAGTACCTCTAGCTGCTCTTGACTCAAAGAAAAGCCCAAGTCTAAATAGTCCAAAGAAGGTGCCAAAACCATTTCAAATGAGTCATCGCCATATTTGTTTTTTCAGTAACATCCTGCCAACCAACAGAGTGATGATTGGCCCACCAAACCAATAGAGCGCTGTGATTGGATCGCTATGAAGCCATTGCCATCTTAGTTTTCCTCAGTCGCAGTAACATCCCGCCCACCTGGCTGATAGAGCGCTGTGATTGGCCCACCGAACAGATAGAGCGCAGTGATTGGAACTGGGACACCAGACGTCCGGTCAGATGATATTTGCGATTTTTACGACTGAATTTAATAGGAAAACTCAGGCAAGACACTTCCAAGACACATCCGATGTTATCGCTAGATCTCGTTCTGTCGGAATCAAGGAGCAAACTTCCCCTGCTAAAGTTAAGCCAACGCGGAAGTGACAAAAATTTCCGTTCCCCCTCATCCGCTAGGTGCTGACTCCAAAACAGAGCAAATTCCCATTGACTCAAATATGTTAAAAAAAATACTTCACAACAGGAATAAACATGTTTACAGCCTGGTACACAAAACAAGTGTAGGTGTAATGTGCTAAGTTTACAGTCATCACAACACTGGGGGTGAATTTTTGTTGAAAAATTAGCTACTGATTGACAGGTAGCAGATAAATCGTCAGAGCTAGCGTTAGCAGCTTGCGCTAGGGAAGGCCTCAGCCTCGACCTCACGTTAAAAGTGTTCAGCCACTTCGATTCTGTGAACTTGACCATTAGTTGCGTCCTCTGTGTATTTGCGTTCAGATGTTAATCGTGCAATTACTGGACAAAACTGGCTAGCTGTGGTCTTGATTGCACTAACAGACCATCTAGGAAGTCTCTGCTCCATTTTTTCAGTGAGTAAAGTGACGATATCTCTTACATTAATCATATTTATTTTAAGGGAAAATAAATTCATAAATCTTTAGCTACGTTAACCATCTTGTATATTCATCGTCAGGGGCTATCATTTTGTTCTCATGTTGTACGTAGTTACATAACAACGGTGGCGTTTAGCTGTGCAAACTCACTTTGGTCTGGTGTAATAAAGTTCACCAACATGAAAATCGATGTTGTGACTAATAGCATGTTATGTGAAAAAAAATCAATGTTATTTACTTTTTGTAGAGAGAGGGCATTAAAGGTAACAGTCAGACACACAGTAGAGTCGCAGCAGGTTGGGCTCTAAAACTAACACCTTTTCTTTCTGTATACATTATTAACCGGTTAAGGTGAAGATTTCTCTACAGCTTCAACTTCTCATTGAAATCTTGCCCTACTCATTTAATCAATACATTTGCAGTAGTCTCTGGTAGGAATTAATGTCTTGTAAATCGTACTGGGGGTGGGGCCAGAGCTGAGATGTGCTTGTTTCAGGAAGTACAAGTCAGCTGGAGGATAAAGTAGGCTGTGTCCAAATCCAGGGATTGCATGCTTCTGAGTACCCGTCCTCATTGGTCTCAGGAGAACGTGTTCTTCCGTGACCACTTAGACCGGATGTTAACAGCTGTGAATGTGGACGTTCTAGCCTTAAATAAAAGTCCCGCCCCTACTCCTGTCACCTAGCAACTGCTTAAAGAAAATCTATTATAAAATATGGATCCACGATGCTGGATTATTCACGGTTAATTGTATAATTTATTTCATGATGTATGATTTACCAATTTTATGAACTGTAATGACGAACAAGAATACAAACGCACATTACAGGCCTAATGAGAATGGGAAACGCCTAAAAACACAACCACTTCAGGCTTTTACTTTTTCTACAGTCAGATTTGAATAAACTAGTCGTCCTGCTGCTCTACTGCTGTGCGTCCCGTTTCTACAGAAATCAATCCCGCAGTGCATCACGGGAATTATGGAGGTGAGGAGACCACGGAGACTACACCGCACCCGTTCTCAAAATCGGGGAAAAGAAGAACGCATTTCAAGACCGCATTCTTAGCATTCTTGGAATTTGGACGGTCTTCGACGCGGCGCTGTGACGTCACTGGTCTTAAAATCCGAACTCATGAGCACGCAACCCCTGGATTTGGACACAGCCGTAGTTTCAGACGGCAGGATTTGGAGTCTTATTTCCTGATAGTTGGGCATCTCGCCTCTGATTGGCTAACAGCAACTTGACTCTACCACTGACTGTTTGATTTGCATCGTTGATGTTTTATCTCCACAAATAACACAAGCCTGAAGGAGAGGATAGAGTTGATTCGATTCACATTAAGGTACTTCGATAGCACCAGAACACAGGGAAACTATAGGAGGACTGAGAAATTATAATACAAATCTAGACACAAGTTACTCAACTTTCTAGCGAGAAACATATTCATTTGAACAGATGCTTAAAAATTCAAAGAAACAAACAAACAAACAAAAAATGGTGACTTTTGCAGCCTTCATTTATATTCAGCTCTTTCTTTTTACAGTGGGACCATGCTAGCAGGATTTTTGACCCACCTGGACAACAGACTATAGGCGTCATTTTAACCTGGGGGCATGTCCTGACCAATATTTATAATTGAAAGATTTGTCCCCACCAACAATTTTTGGTAGACAATTTTATTCCAACCACATTAAAACATTTCCCCAGCAATCATCAAAAGAAACAAAGCCCTGGTGCACCATTTTCAGAAACTAGAAGTGAGAGCATGGAGCAGGCCTGGACAAAAACTATGGTACCCCCAACTTAATATTTTGCTGCCCAACCTTTTGAGGCAATCACTGCAATCAAACAATTCCTGCAACTGTCAATGAGACTTCTGCACCTCTCAGCAGGTATTTTGGCCCACTCCTCATGAGCAAACTGCTCCAGTTGTCTCAGGTTTGAAGGGTGCCTTTTCCAGACGGCATGTTTCAGCTCCTTCCAAAGATGCTTAATAGGATTGAGGTCAGGGCTCTTTAGAATAATCCAATGTTTTCCTCTCAGCCATTCTTGGGTGTTTTTAGCTGTGTGTTTTGGGTCATTGTCCTGTTGCAAGACCCATGACCTGCAACTGAGACCAAGCTTTCTGACACTGGCCAGCACATTTCTCTCTAGAATCCCTTGATAGTCTTGAGATTTCATTGAACCCTGCACAGATTCAAGAGACCCTGTGCCAGATGCAGCAAAGCAGCCCCAGAGCATAACAGAGCCTCCTCCATGTTTCACAGTAGGGACAGTGTTCTTTTCTTGATATGCTTCATTTTTCTGTCTGTGAACATGGAGCTGATGAGCCTTGGCAAAATGTTCCATCTTTGTTTCATCTGTCCATTGGACCTTCTCCCAGAAGCTTTGTGGCTTGTCAACATGTAGTTTGGCATATTCCAGTCTGGCTTTTTTATGATTTGTTTTCAACAATTGTGTCCTCCTTGGTCGTCTCCCATGTAGTCCACTTTGGCTCAAACAGCGACGGATGGTGCGATCTGACACTGATGTTCCTTGAGCTTGACGTTCACCTTCTTACCATTTGAATTATCCATCTCTTTGATTTGTCATCAATTTTCCTCCTGCAGCCACGTTCAGGGAGGTTGCTACAGTCCCATGGATCTTACATTTCTGAATAATATGTGCAGCTGTAGCCACAGGAACATCTAGCTGCTTGAGATGGTCTTATAGCCTTTACCTTTAACATGCTTGTCTATCATTTTCTCTCTAATCTCCTGAGACAACTCTTACCTTTGCTTCCTCTGGTCCATGTTGAGTGTGGTACACACCATGTCACCAAACAACACAGTGACTACCTGGAGCCCTAGGCCCACTGACTGATTACAAGATTGTAAACACCTGTGATGATCATTAGTGGACACACCTTGAATTAACATGTCCCTATGGTCACATTATGTTCAGTCTTTTCTAGAGGTACCTTCATTTTTGTCCAGGCCTGTTCCTTGAGTTTATTTTTTTTTAAATAATTCAGTTGAAGCTTGGTTGAAAAGCAATGTCTAATTTTCATTGGTTAAATTTCATAGAATTTTTATTTATTATTACTTTTGTCAGAGTCAAGTTATTTCTGCGACCTTTGTGGGTTTTTCTTTCATTTACCGAAGGATACCAACAATTTTGTCCATGTCTGATGTTTGGACATCTCGCCTCTGATTGGCTAACAGCAACACGACTCTACCACTGACTCTGTTTGCTCTGCAACGTTGATGTTTTATCTCCACAAATAACACAAGCCTGGAGGAGTTCTGCCATGTTGTGGAGTTGCTAATGCTAACAGTTAGCTTCTACTAGCCGAGACGTTATCTGCTGTTTCCTAGACGCTAAATCAACAACAACCTTCCCCATCATGAGTTAAGATGGCCGAGTCCATGAATGTTAAGTGACAGTGTGACATAGATCTGTTAGGTTTTTCAAATCCTAGAGTTTCATCGTCTATTTTTTATCAGAAGCTAATGCAGGAATTAGGTTTAGGAGACTATTTTCATGTTTAGCCTGCATGAAAAACTCAGAGTGACTGATTATAATAAGAAATAATGATTAAAAATTGTTTTTTCAGTGATCCGCACCTTTAAATGTGCGTTCATGATGTGTAAATAGAGGCTAAACTATGTTGCAACAGCAGCCCTACAAGTATCGGCACTGTTTTTTTGTCCTTCATCTCTATAGCAGAGGGTAGGGTCTACTGAGATCTGCACTAGAAACCTACAGCAAAAAGACCAGACCTCAGTAAAAGGACAATCATTTTAGTTGAGAAATGATAGTGTTACAGCCATTTGGCTATAACATTTTACATGTGTAATCTTGTTAGATCTCAAGTGATCTGTCGTGTTGTGAGTGACTCTCAGCTACTGTCATACCGAAGTTTATCTAAATAGCTGTCAAACTGAGTTATAGCACTTTTTTTTTTTTGGTTTGTTTGTGGGTTAGCTCTGGCAGACTTCCTGAATATGGTCAACTTTAAATTGTTTTTAGCTTCACAGTAAAACAAAACAAACAAACAAAAAAAAATACATAGGAACAAAGTGGAAGCTTGCCAGAGGAACGAGTTTCCCTCTTTGTTCTACAAACATTATAAACAATGGTTTTACTGACAGTTTCCTCTGAACATATTGAGACATTGACCACACAACAAATCATTTCTTTAGATTCAGCTGTCAAGTTAAGTTAAATGTTATTTCGATCAATCATTACCTTTGGACTTTAACTCCAAAAACAGTTTTTTTTTCTCAGTTAAGAAAGCAGGTGATCCATGCTCTTAAAAGCTTTGGTTTTGATTATTGTTACTCACTTTTTTATTGTTTATTCCAGTGCTGCCAAACCTTTCAGTTTCTGATCCACAAAATAACAAAAGCGACGACTTAACTGGATATCAAATGTCGCTGGTTGGACGACACAAATGTGATTATTAGTGCAAATAAAAAGGAACACGCTGAAAACACAAACAGCTTCTGCTCTCAAATGGTACTTCTATCCTTTAGTGACTGTTGTGTGGAGCTTTCATAATAACTGTAGTAAAAACCTGACATCAGGAATTATCTTGCAATTTTATTTAACTTCTGGAAACCCCCAACTTTATGTTAGATGTCCCAAAGCTGGTTCATGTCCCCAACCACTGTTAAACCATCTTCTGCTGGTCCAAAACTCTGCAGCAAGGTTCCTAACTGGAATGATGTGGCTGCTAAGGTCTCTTCACTGGTTAACTTTGCTTTAAATGTTCTTTAAAACATCCTGGGCTTTACCTGGTTATGCTCTTTAGCATACCTGAGAGACTTACACTTCAGCTCAGGCACCTCTTTAATAGTTCCTTACTCAGCTGGAAAAGTCACCATTGTTTTTTGTTCATTCGTTCATTCGTTCGCTTGTTTGTATCTGTACAAATGAATATGTTTCTCACTAGAAAGTTGACTAACTTGTGTCTAGATCTGTATTATAATGTCTCAATCCTCCTAGCCGCTCCCTTTCTTTAGTTCCTGTGCTATCGGAGTACCTTAATGTGAACCGAATCAACTCTACATCTCCCTTCTCTTCTTTGTTCTCTCCCCGCTGGTCCTGTGAAATGTTAAGACCAGATTTATGTTTTAAGAACTCCACTATCATGGACGAATACACAAACATTCATGTACCGTAACAAAAAGCCAAGCAGCAGGTAGTGCTGTGAGCATAGTGAAACTGAGAGGACTGATTACGTATTTTACACCTTCTGTCAGTACAAAAGCACGTCTCACTGGGTTACATGTAAAAAAAAACACACTTCTTCTGGATAAAGTGCAGAATTCTGACCTGGCATTTTTATTGCAAAAGAACAAAAAAGGCTTTATAAGACGTAATTCTGAGTAGGGTGGCTGGGGTACCGGTGTCATCTCAGGAAAGGGGGGGACACCCTGGACAGGTCTCCAGTCCATCACAGGGACAAATAGAGACAACCAGTCACACACTCACTCACACCTAGGGACAATTTAGAGTCACCAATCAAACATGCATGTTTTTGGTCTGTGAAAGGAAATCACAGAGAAAACCCACACATGCATGGGGAGAACATGCTAATTCCATGCAGAAAAATCAGTTGGGTTTTGAACCAGCAACCTTCTTTCTTCGATGCAAAAGCCCTGAAATTAGCTGTAAATTATAAATATGAATTATGAGAACCACTTTTATAAAAACACATATATGGAAGTGTTATTTTGTGAAGCTTAAGGAGAAACCATGTAGTTACAGCTCGACCTCTGACACATTTCTCTTTCATCTGTCTGTCCTCTGGCATTGTTAGAAAACACAAAACCTCCCACGTCCAGCAGCGGGCTGGCAGAGGCGCTCAGGGAGTCAGTGGGTTCACCGAGGTCCATCCTGGATGGAAAGTTTTTGGAGAGTTAGACGAGCGGCCTCCCCTCTGGGCCCCCTAAGACTAATGTGATCCCCCATTTGTGAGCCTGTCATAAAGTACGAGCCCGCTAAACCACTTTCCCACCAGTAAGAGGATTACTAAGGTAATGCTTCTGATTCAAGAGATGCTTCAACACATCTAGACATTGTAAAGTTTAATTTAATAACAGATATATCAAGTAACATTGAGCTCAGTGGTTCCAACTGGTATCCTCTCTTCGATACGTTAGCTTAGCAATAACACAGAAAGATATTTAGGATAAACAACTGAAGTGGTGGACGGGAATGGACTGAGAACCTCGATGAAATTTTTGATTCTGTCATTTTTTTTTTAAACCAAGACCTTTGATGGTTTTTGAACTCTGTGGGATTTCCCACTGTTCCAGGGGGTCGTGTTTAGCTAGGGAGTGTTTACGTAGTGACCTCGATCCTGTCGCAGTCCTCATGTCCGATCAGGATCAACCATGCCTCTGTGTGTGTGAACGACATGACAAGGTTCCCAAAAGAAAACTCACTTCCTCTTCAGCGAGCTGTTTGCTTTTCAGTCTGATGGCCACCAGCCTCCTTTGTGTTGGCAGCATCCAACGGCGGTGGTACTGACGCACCCGATGGTCAGTGAAACAGACACGCACATACATTAAGGCACACCAAAGCAAATGGATAATATGGAATGTAAGATAAAAGGAAAGGTTTATTTTAGCAAATTCCTCTTAGTAAAGGGACCATAAAAAACAGCCATGACATGGTGCCATAGGGAAAGATGTAAACGTTCTTTGCAAGTCAACTCCTGGATCGCCTGCCTGGCTCATTCCAGCTAATTCCCATCTAATGGAAATAGCCCGGCTCCATCTCGTGCCTTGGACTTCTTCCAGTAATATTCTTTTTTCTCACGTCAAAAAGCCAGAGAACAGAAACCCACTGACCTCTATTTTCTTAATAAAGCGTTGCTGATTATTTCATCTCTTTCTTGGAAAGAAAACAAAAGAGTTATCTGTCTGTATTGTAATAAAGATCCTCCTCAGTAGGCATTAGTTCCATGAACACACCGTGGGAATACGGTACGTACGGCTGAGGAGCAAGAAAACCCCTGATCTAATGTGAGCTAATATGAAAAGGTAATAAATAAACTTGTGAGCGGGCAGGGAGGCTGTTAGTGATCCAATCTGGACCCAGGAGGGGGGCTTGGTGGGAGACTGGTAAGGTTAAATGTAATCAGCTCATTCATTTGGTCAGTGGGTGACAAACTTACATAAGAGCTTTGAAGGCCGTCGGGGAGGTGATTAACCCCAGGTTAATCTGGTGCAGTCTCTGTGGGGGAAGGTCACCTCTAATTAAACTCAATGTCCCAGAGGACTGTGTGAAAAGTTCAATGGCACCCGTTAAGTTTTTGTAACAAACTTGAATTGATTTGACATAAATATTCAAATTGTGAAATGTAAAGTGGTAGAGGAACCATTAACCATGATCTTACACTTGTTAATGAAGAATGTTGTAAACCCTGTCTTTTTTGTGTCTTTGCAAAATATTAAGCTAGAAAAGTCATTGGTTAAACTTGGACTGGAGTGACTTTTCGTGTTTGAACCACTTCAGTTTCACATTTATGTCAGAATCAACACCTCTGTTCTTTTAACCATTTGTCTTTTTGATAAATATTAAATTAGTAAAGTCTTCATTTGATTCAATTTCCATTATTCCACAGTTTAGTGAGAAGGTTGAGCAAATTTTTGCCTTTGAAGCTTTATTTTTACGTTATTAAGAGCATGATTAAAGGAATTTTGCAGCATCGTATAATGACGTCTCAGAAACTACATCCTACACATCGGATCCCCCATCCAGGTACTGGCTAGGCCCTTCCCTGATGAGCTTCCAAGATAAAACAAGACTGGGGATGTTTGGGGTGTTTTGACATTTTGAGTGAAAATGGAAGAGTTTGACGTAAAATATGTGCACAGTAAAGGTTGTGTCATTAAAATAGTAAAATTAATACACATAATTTCCAATATTATAACTTATTTAAATGCCAATATCAGCCCATAATAATGTTAGGCTGATATTATCGGACATCCCTACTTTGAAACATTTCTTTTGACTCTTTATTACCAAATTAAAAGTATTGCGGACGTTCTTTACTTCCGGGTGGATCATCTAAATCATTGGTCCGCATAACTGTCAATCATTCTGGTGAAGCTTTTACGCAAGGCCATCATACGTGCTCATTCCTGGGTTAGTTTTCACTTCCTGAGCATGCGCACTCTGTGCAGAACAATACGCTTCATCCATTCATTCTACCTCTCCGTACTCACCCGGTTCTGTTGAAAATAGCTGAGAGTCACAAGAGAAAAAGTGTCTTCAAAGTCTATGATAAGAAGAGAAAGGCCTTCAAAGGGAGAAATAAGACCAGTTATTTTAGGAGACTCTTTTAAACGATGGTGTGCGCTGAAAGAGAAGGTTGGGTTTTCTGCTCGACTGGTAAGCTAAAGTTTGAGAAATGCATTTCAGATTACTGCTAGAAGAAGTGATCTACGACTATATTCTAACTTTCCAGGGAAGAATTGTTTGATCCTGCCTGAGGATAACTGGGCGATCCCTCTCAGGGGCTGGTAGAGTTTGCGCATGCGCATTTTTCAAAACGTGGAGAGGGTAGTTCTTTCCTGAAATTCAGAAACATCGTATGCATTACCTTTAAAGTTAACAAAAATAAAAATAAATAAAATTAACAGACTAACTGAATGTGAAATCCTGGGTCTCTACATTCATTTTTTTGGCATTTCTGTGACTAATTTTCAAATAGTTATAATGTTTACAAACATAGAAGCTTCCATAACGTAATGGCTGAAATAGGGCTGACGTACGGCAGGAAATATTATTGGTGCCTGCATTCTTTCTGAGGGAGGAGGAACCATATCTTCATTGTTTTGGTTCTTTTATGGGGACTAATTGGTGGTTTGGTCAGATTCCTTCACCTGGGTGTTTGTTAAGCATCTTGCATGGTAACAAGTCTGTCAAAAGAAAGTCCGTTGAGTCGGGTCATTTCCTTTCACAGGAATCACTGACTAACATAGATCATTGCCTCCTTTTGCTTGCACAACCTTTCCTGGTATCTAAGTGACTTTTAGTGACTGTAAGAGAATTTTAAGAACACATATTGATTGCATAACTGATAGAAAATTTTGAGACATTAAAAAAATACTTTTTTACCATTGCTCAAGTCAGTAACCTTTATATTCAAAAAGGAACGTGTAGTTTCTTCTCCGGCTCATCAGTAACAAAGTCCAATTCTTGCATCATTTCCTCTCACAGAGGCAGCAAGGTCAACTCCACTCAAACGCCTACAACCACAGAGAAGAAGGCAGTAACAACTTCTAATCATGCATCTCGGCTTCATTTCATTCTCTATAAAGGTGTGCACAAATTCCTAGAGGATTTGATCTTAGCCCAGAAACAGCACACACCCAATCAAGCTGGCTGAGAAGAATGGTTAAGAGCTTTAGGCAAATAATTGTTCCACTGTATACGCTCCCAGTCGCCCAAATCCACACCAAGTTACAGTGAAAGCCTTGTTTCTTAAACTCCTCACAGTGGCTCTGGATGTTCTTGTGACACAGTGGGCATTATTATAAGCAGCTGCAGCTGCTGGAGTTTGTGACAGCTGAGTTTGTTGGTCTGTTTTTAGGAGGAAGCACTAAAATGACTAATTATAGTGGCGCTTGCAGGAGACGCTTTGATACTAACCAGTTTTTCCTCAACCTCCCTTCATTCTTCTCGTATAACTTCATCACACCCTTTTTTCTGTACAGACCACACAAAAGTTGCTCTACTGGGTTTATGACGAATGCTTTTACTTTTTTTACCTTCATTCATTTATTTTCTTTCGCCCATCCTGGTGATTTCTTAGAAAGTTTTGTTTTTATTGACTTTTTATTGAACAAACCTTTGCCACTGCTACTGAACCTCTTGCCCCCCTGCTCTAGTTTTCTGATCCAGTTAAGATAAGTCCTCAGAAAAAAAGGTCTGCACAAAGTCTGACTGCAGAAATGCAAATGTGTGAGGCTGACTGCAGAGACGGAAATGTGAGAAGATAGAGCGTGAAACCATAAACATTGCTCTTTTGCTCCTCTGAACGTCTCTTATTTATCAGATCACTTGCCACGTGCACTCAGAAGGAGGATAGACATTTTGTGAATAAATTATCCTTATCTTACACTGAGAGCAACAATGTTTGCATCAGTAAAGGTTAAGGCTGAATTAATTAATCTTTCAAGCCAGAGTTTTAAACTAATATCATCTTTTGTTGAAAAATATAGAATTATAATTTTTTCGGTTCAACTTTGATGTCACCTTGGATGATGGAGGGCCTTTTCTCGTAACTGATCTTGTGACCTTTGGTAAGGCCTGGAACGTAAACAGACCAGTAAATTAAGAGTTTTGCCTTTTGGCTCAGCTCTTTCTTCACTGTGAGCTCCCGCTCACTGAAGACAAAGCCCTGATCCATGTGTGAGAAACAAAGGACTTTTTACCTGCTAGGATTGGGTTTGTTAGCTGGATCCCATGTGAGTAAAAATCACAAGAACAGCTGAGGAAATAAAGAACAAAAGAAAAACACTAAAATAAAACATAACTAAAGACTGAAATGATAAGAAGAGTAAACATGAAAACCATAATTAACAGAGTTAGCGGGCCTTTCCACTAGAAGTGTAAGCATTGCGTAACGTTCGTGGAGCATAGTATGCAGCAAATAGCCGCCGTTATAGCGGATGGGTGCGTTTCAACCAGCCGTAAGGCATTGTGTTTTAGAAGTGTCCCAGAAGTGTAGGACGCACCGGTCTCGCTTCTTTTCTAATCGCTATTTGCTACCAGAACGTGTCAAGCTCAACTAGTAAAATAATAGTAAGCAATTTCCTGTGAAACCTCTGTAGCAGAGGTAAATAGAGCAGAAAGTAAACCACAGACCTTCTTGGATACATGCTGCCGTAGTTCTCCTTGCTTGTTACAGTCTTCTGGTCATTTTGTGACCTCGCGGGACCAGCTGAATGGAACACTTTCACTGTCGTTTCACGTCTGAAACACTCGGTGGGAATGGCGTTCACGGGTAAAACACGTCAATTACTTTTTGCTCTGCTTACACATCCAGTGGAAAGCTGTGATTATAGTCATTTTTGTGTTGGCTAACATGCTAACATAGTGCTAATATGGTGCAATGGTGGTAGAGGGGTTAAGTGGCATCCTTGCAATCGGAAGGTCGCAGGTTCGAGTCCCACTCAGCCTGTCGCTGTGTCCTTGGTCAAGACACCTAACCCACATTGCCTGCTTGTGGTGGTCGGAGGGACCGGCGGCGCCTGTGTCAGTGTGCCCCAGGGCAGCTATGGCTACACTGTAGCTCATCACCACCAGTGTGTGAATGGATAAATGATACACTGTAGTGTAAAGTGCTTTGGAGTCCTCAGACTCTGAAAGGTACTATACAAGTGCGGGTCATTTATCATTTTAACATAGCTCTGGCAGCCATCTTCAATTGCATTGATTCCAAAGGTTGGTCAGTTGTAGATGTACATCTATCAACTGCTTTCTGAGTTTTCATTAAAATCCATCCAGTGGTTCGTGTTGCTAACAGCAGGTAAAAACATTATGGCCTGATTGTTTCCCTTTCGGCAGGAGCAATTATTAAAGCACTTCCTGTGTTCCCACAGAAACCCTGAACACCGCACATTCCCTTCTTAAGTGACATGGTTAAACTGGTTTTAAAGTGTATTTTGTGTACATCATGACAAGTCAATGGTTCAGCTTCCCGTCTGAATCCGATGGAAGGTTCTGGAATGAGCTACTCTGTGCTCACCATGATCAGAAAGCCAAAGTGATTGTGAGGCTGTGAACATTTTGTAAAGTGGTTAAGGATTTACCAGCAAAACCATGTTTTGTAATGTTTTGACTAAGAAAGATTTCTTTATTTTCAGATACATTTCTGCTGTCACGTGTTCGTGTCCAACACCCTTTTGCTACACCTGTAAAGAAACATGCTTCCTGAATGACTCAGCTGTGCCAAACTCACGAGGCTTTTGGATGAATAATTTATAATCATCAATCTTTAATTTGGGATTACTGCAGTTAGAAGTTGTTTGAAAATCAAATAGGTTGAAATAACACATTCTTTTTTTTCAGATTTCTTGACAGGTGATGCAATTGTGACTGATTTTGCATCAGATGTTCGCTGAGGTGTTTTATTCACAGATGAATGACTGGTCTCGTTGTAGCATCCCTTATATATACAGTCTTTGTGTAGCACTGGCATTAATAATACACCTGGAAACAGAACACTGGAAGATTTAACTTACACACAAACACATGGGAGGCAACAGGAAGAGCCAGCAGTGTGAATGAGGATCAAGATGAGCCTTGTCACATGGTGTGTGTGTGTGTGTGTGTGTGTGTGTGTGTGTGTGTGTGTGTGTGCGTGCGTGCGTGCGTGCGTGCGTGTGTGTGCGTGCGTGCGTGTGTGTAATCCCATTCAGACTGCTTCCAACCTCCCTGATCTGGACAAAGATGTTCCATGAAAACAAGTTAGCAAGTAAAGATTGATGTATGTGGAAGTCAAATGGGTCAGAAACTGTATGCAAAAGAAAAGAAAGTTGAAAAGAAAGACAAAGCTAAGGTACAAACAATGACGAAATACCATTTGTAAAGAGTCACGAAGCCACAGTTTACCATACCAGTGAACATTTCAGCCCAGTAAAGCCAGAGGGGTGTGACTCAGCACTGTGAAAGCATGAGAGCTACAATACCAGTTATTTTTTTAATGTGAGGCAAATGATGGTACAAGATTCAGCAAGTGCTTTCTCTCCAACTGCACTGTTGAACCACCATTATGTAACAAATTAATATATATATATATACATATATGTGTGTGTGTGTGTGTGTGTGTGTGTGTGTGTGTGTGTGTGTGTGTGTGTGTGTGTGTGTGTGTGTGTGTGTGTGTGTGTGTGTGTGTGTGTGTGTGTGTGTGAAATATACATTTCATTTCTTAGAGCGCAGCTATGAATATCCATATTCATTCTGTCAAAGGCAGCAAAAAAAAGTAAAGATAGGAATCAGAAAAATATTTTGAGTACGGGGATAACACCAAAGATTTAAAAAAATAATAATAATAACAATTGTGTTGTATTTTCTGGGTTTGGTTAATTTTTCATTTATTTATTTATTGTTGGTTTTTTTCTTTCTTTTTTTCCTGGGTACTCTCTAATTAATTAAAGTATCTGAAGACAGATTCAGACAGCGTGTTTCATTTTCTGTTGTCATCATACAAATTATGAGAGGTTTTCCTTGGAGACCACTTTTAATAGGCTCCCGGTGGAATCCTGTGGTTTTCCAGGAGACTCCGGGTCAGGCTCTGTTTGTATACAATGGACGTCACACACGCCGTGTGCGTAACCCGTCTCCTTCTCCTCCCCCCCAGGAGGACTCCTCCCCCTCATGTCCTACTCCCTCAATCTGATGCAATACATATAAAGGGTGAGTCTCCTCTCCTCCTGTAGAACATCCTCTGCTTTCTGGTCGCTTCGCATCTGCGGTAATTACTCAGTAAATAAACCAAAAAGATCTCCTCAGTGACTCCTCAGAGATCCACTGATTAGGTGTTTTTATCTTGCTGACTTGCTTCAGTGAATTCTGATTCAGATCTTCTGATTTCCTTCTTTCATTCATTCGTTTAATATTTAACATAAACCGTCTGAAGGATTTTTTAAAACGTCGTTGGTGAAGAAATTGTCGGGATTTTTAGTTTTTCCTCCTCATCTAAAGGGATTTTGGAAACGTTTTCTTGCTCGATAAGGTAAGAATGCCGGTATCTTCTCACTGAGCGGCTGCTGGAAAATTACCAGATGGGAGGGACAGTCATTCAAATTACAGGAAGGTCTCTGAAATCAGAATTTAGTTCATGTTTCTCTGGTTTCATCTCACTGTCAGTTTGACCTTTTATTTCTGAGTCACATCAATCATAAACAGAGGATGGTGTGGTATAAGTTAATAGAGCAAAATGAGATTTATCGTGTTTAATTCGATTTTTTAAACTTATTATGAAATAAAACGTAGACTGTGTCAGGTTTTAATTGTTTATATAAATGAAGATGTGTGTGTGAAGGTGATGCTGCAATGATGTTGACTTTTATATTTTAAAACCCAGCCTGATAGATGTAACGTTGGGTGAGTGAGTCAGGTCGCGAGGGAGGAAAAAAAGACCAGCCATGACCATAAAGAGACAACACGTGTCTTTGTTTCTATTGGAGCCGGGTGTGGAAAAATTCCATTAAATGGATCTGGTGTACTTTGCTTTTAATGTGTCAGAGAAAAATGTTTTTCACGTTGTTTGGTTTATTTAAAGTTTTATTTATGTATTTTTATGAAGGGCATTTTACTGAGTCACGAACTTCATCTCATTTAACGGAAAAAGCCTCACACAAGGGAGCGATAACCGATTAGTAAATGTTTAATTTATCATCAGTATGGTAAATATTTTAAAATCAGCAGCGCGCGCACTGCGGGTTTTTTTTTTTTTTTTTTTTGGGTCCATGATGAAGATGCAACTCCGGTATTTTTCCACTTACCGGTGCGTCATCGCATCCTCGCGAGCCCCGCCCTTCTTCTCAGAGACAGGTCACGTGATCCGTTTTTGAGGGCTGTTATGCTAATGAGCCCGCGCAGGTTTTTAGTGAAATGTGACGCAGCAGGAAATCCATGTAAATACAGCTAGTTAACGAGCACTTTTCTGGGTTTTTCCAGCTGTAAGATGCCCTGTGAGTCACACGCCGCTGCTAAAACCGAGATGAAATGTCTAAATGCTGCTGCAGATGATGACAGCCTCAGCTCCAACGACCTCCCTTATCCTGAATTTAAAAAAGTCAATCTGAATGGGTGAGGTTCATTTCACTGTCAGCACATTTTATATATGTATTTCACAACAAATCATCTAAATACATATCTTTGTTTTTCTTTTAAAGTCCATATCCTGATACAGACCCAGAGAGTCAAAACTTCCTCCATGAGAATGGAGGAAAGAAGAAGTATGAGACTGAATATGTAAGACCTGCTTTTATATTTATCAACAGTTGACGTTTCTTCTGTTTCCCATCATCTCTGACATGCTGTGTTTCCTCCTCAGCACCAGGGCAATGCCTCCTTTGGTATGTCGGTGTTTAACCTTGGTAACGCCATCATGGGCAGTGGCATCCTGGGCCTGTCGTTCGCCATGGCCAACACTGGCATCGCCCTGTTCATGTAAGCATCACACAGAGCATGAAGCAGTGGTAAATGTTTCCCCATCTCTGAGACCTGAGTCAGATTCAGAACAGCCAGGTGTGGTTTTGTCTTCTGCTGCTTCAAGGTCTCAGCTCTGCAAGATGGGATTTTCCAGCTGTGTGTACGTTTGTGTGTGGCTGCGCGTGTGTGTGTGTGTGTACAGCAGCTGCTCGACCTTGACAGAGGCAGATGTTGGGTCAGAAGTTTTGAGTTCTGTGCAGTTTTAATGGTGTGTTATCATGTTTGCAGTAGATTAAAAAAGCTGAGGGTTAATTTTTTCCATTCTTGGAAAATGCCCCCTGTTGGCTGGTCAGTGCATAACATCTGTAGTTAAAGTCAGATAATCAGTCCTAGATTATCTTATCTGTTGGCACAGTTTTGTTTTCTTTACTAGAACGGAAAACAAAATCTTAAGATTAGATAAAGCATAAGTATGAAATGAAAGTTTGGCTTCGATCCAAACTGAGATGGAATATTTATTCTCTCAGGAAGCTACAACAGAAGTTTCTAAAGTTGGGATCCAACTCTGGGTTTAAAACCCCTAAGTTTTGGGTCTTAAGGTGGTTTCCAGAAGAGACAAAAAAACATAATACAATATTTTTAAAGGAATTGGTGAAAAATCCACTGAAGCTGTTTGTGTTTTCATTTATTTACTGTTTCGTTTGTGCGTATCAGACATTGATTTTGAGGGCTGAGAGTCTTTGCCAGTGATATCTTGTGATCAGAAGCTAAAAAAAGTTTAGAAATCACTAAACTACAGTCCTATCAGATGGAAGTTGTGTGTGTTTTACAAACACAAGGCGTGGCAGGAGAAGCAGCTTAGCCCGGCTAATCCTGATGCACCAGCATTACGTAAATGCAAAGACACGCCAATGTAGGAGATCATGAATGGAGCTGAGGGACTGACCAATCAGAAACCAGTGTCTACAGGAAGCTGGGGATTATAAAACCCTTAATAGCTACTTTGAGTGTTTGTCTTTTAACAAACAGGCTCCCATAAAAGGTCATCTGAAGTGTGCGTATGTACGAAGTGATAAAGACGAGGAATTTCTTTGAAAAACTCAATAAAAATGAGGCCACTTTATCAGCTTAGGCTGAGAGGAAATCCTACACCTTGGCTCAAATGGCACAGGAGGATTAATTTTCACCTGAACTATAAATACCACAGGACAGACTGTGCTGCCTGTGCAGCGTCCTAGACACGTTAAGAGGATCCCATACTGGGAAACCTTTCGTCCTTTACGAACCAGCTGATGCAACTAGAGGTGCGAGTTACCCTCGGTCCCGATTCAGTGGTTTTCTGCTCCAGCAATAAAAAAAACAGCTTTATAAGGATTTTAAAAAACCTTCAAACAGCTCAAAATGTTTGCCGACCATCAGAAAAGCACATTAGTTCATCACTTTAGCATTGATTGTTTTACCATTGTTTTCCCTTACACTCACACTTTGATGATGACTCAATGACTAAGTATCTTGCTGTGTGTTTACAGACTTCTCCTGGTGTCCGTGGCCATCTTCTCTCTGTATTCTGTCCACTTGCTGCTGAAGACAGCCAACGAAGGAGGTGAGCCCCCCCCCCCCCCCCCCCCCCCCCCCCCCCCCCCATCCCCCTCGCTGCTGTGTACATTATCATTTAATCATCAGAGGTTAAACATGTTTCTCTTTTCCTCTGAAGGTGCTCGTGTTTACGAGGAGTTGGGCCAAAAGGCCTTCGGGATGCCAGGCAAACTTGCAGCCTCCTGCTCCATCACCATGCAGAACATTGGAGGTGAGGAACTGAAGCTTATAACGAGGAGAATATGTTTTTTGTTTATTATCCAGTAAAATGTACAAACCGCTCTTGTTTTTGTCTTGGCAGCCATGTCGAGCTACCTCTACATCATCAAATATGAGCTGCCCATCGTCATTGAAGCTTTTACAGGAGCAAAAGGGTGAGTGTTTACCCTTTAAATCCTTAAATAGGTGTAATTTAATACTAAAACGGCTGACTGAACTGTTCATTTAGGCACCGTGTGTCATTTTATGGCACCAGGCTACTTTGTTTTCAAACTGGGACAGTGCACACCACTCACTAGCACAGTCTAGTGGTGAGAAAACAGAAATGCACGGGCTGCAGCTGTTTAAATGTTTTTTTTATTTTAGATGGCTAAACAATACTTTTAAGTGACTAAAATAAAGGATAGATTTTATTTGCAGCTGTTGCCTGTTGTTATTGATTGTTGGGGTGGGGGTGAGATCTGAGTGTTTACTGAGACAACGCCAGCACTTCATAACGCCGTCAAAGAGCTCCTTCAGTAGATGAAGCTGGTTCTGCGTGGAGACGGCGCAGAATGAGCTCACTGCGACCTCACCCCAACTTTAATTATTGATGTGTAGCCCAGCTCCTCAGAGCAGCTTTGTTGTGGCTATTTCTGGGCGTGATGTCGTCATTCTGCGCAGGCTGGATTGGGTCAGCTGTTGGCTCAGATCTCCTCCCCGCCTGCAGCTGCAGGAAGATTTAGAGTTTTTGAACTGTTCAGGTTTTGAAATGGTTCTTTGCTGGTTAATTAGTTTGTTTGAGACTGAAGTGACTGATCAGAACCTAAATAAACCCTATGTGTTGTTTTTTCTTGTTGCAGTGAATGGTACACCAACGGAGACTATCTGGTCCTGCTGGTGTCGCTCTGCATCATCCTGCCTCTCTCACTGCTCCGAAACTTAGGTAAGGTGTGTGTGTGTGTGTGTGTGTGTGTGTGTGTGTGTGTGTGTGTGTGTGTGTGTGTGTGTGTGTGTGTGTGTGTGTGTGTGTGTGTGTGTCTGTCTTTAGTGATTCGTTGGTTGGAACAACCCACTCAGGTTTTTGTTTGTCCCCTCAGGTTACCTTGGTTACACCAGTGGTCTGTCCCTCCTCTGCATGGTGTTCTTCCTGATTGTGGTGAGTACGCACCCACCTTGGCTCCTCCCACTTAGATTTACATGTTGTTGCGTAAGAGATTTCCACATAAATCTGTTGCTTCCCACTAATAATGTAGGATTGGGAAATATGATGCAGTGCTGCTAGAGACAGTAGTCTGAAATCCACATATCTGCTAGAGAACTAGTTTAAATAATGATGTCACTAGAAACTGCCCAAGTCCCTTTTTTCTTTAATAAAGTTTAAATCATGAATGTGTTTGTCTTTTCCCTTTAGGTGATCATAAAGAAGTTCCAGATCCCATGCCCTCTGCCTTTCCTTGATGCTGTGAATGAAACCTTGCCAACGGCTAACAGCACCTCCAGTACCGTCAACTCCACCGAGGACGTCTGCACGCCAAAATACGTGGTCATCAACTCGCAGGTAAAACTCTTAGATTCATGAATCTGGGAATCTAGAGTAAAATGTTGGGAATCTAATGTAATGTTTGGCTCATTCCAGACCGTCTACGCTCTGCCAATCCTGATCTTTGCCTTTGTGTGCCACCCTACCATCCTGCCCATGTACGAGGAGCTCAAAGAGTAAGTGCAAAAGCTTCGATGTTCCTGTGAGCGATAACAGTCGGGCCTTTTGTCTAATAAGACGTCCTCTCCGTGTTTTCCTGAACAGCCGCTCTCGTAAGAAGATGCAGAACGTGGCCAACGTGTCCTTCACGGCCATGTTCATCATGTACCTGCTGGCTGCCCTCTTCGGATACCTCACCTTCAACAGTGAGTCTCTCACAAAGGGAAATAGCTGGGATTGTTGGTGTTAATCAAGGCTGGGTCCAAATGTAATCGTGGTACTCGAGGCCACTTATGCAACGCTGTGAAAAAGCCACCTGATGCAGCCGGAGACAACATGTTCCTGTTTGTAATCACAGAAATGTTTCTGGAACGCCTCACCGGTTACATAAGAGCATAAAGCAGGAATGAGCCGTCACAAGAATCACACGTTTAGGTTTCTCCAGCTGTGATCGAACATCTGGAGCTGAAGTTAATGTTCTCTGTGTTCCTTCACAGTGAACGTGGAGGCCGAGCTGCTGCACACCTACTCCAAGATCTACAAAGATGATGTTCTGCTGCTGATCGTTCGTCTGGCCGTGCTGGCTGCCGTCACCCTCACCGTCCCCGTGGTTCTCTTCCCCGTAAGTTTCAAGAGTTGGAGTCACTTCTACAATCAATCAGTAGACGTAACACCTCCTCTGAGATGACCCCTCTGTTCCTCTGCACAGATTCGTACCTCGATCATCCACCTCCTGTGCTCCAATAAGGACTTCAGCTGGGTCCGTCACTTTTTCATTACCCTGGCTCTGCTGAGCGGCACCAACGCTCTGGTCATCTTCGTCCCCACCATCAAGGATATGTTTGGCTTCTTCGGTTAGTATCTTCATGAGTTACTGGGCAGGGGTGTCCTAACTATTCACAGCCTAAAACAGGAAACATCAGAACATTTATTAGATAACGATAAAATATATAAAAAGAAAACAGGTGCTTTTGACCTGTAGTAGTCAGATTCCCCACTAGAGGGCAGAACACCTGTTTTGGTCTAAAGTAGAGAGCTCTTAGAAATCAAACTGGTTAAAAATAATAAAATATTTATTGTTAATATAATATTCAAATATTAAGTGCTTATAACACTTAGATTCTCCAGCAGAGGGCAGAAGATCTATCTAATGTTTTATATAACAGATATTTTAAGGAAACCATTAAAATTTAGAAGTAAATTTCTCAAACATAATTTGTTTTTGTAACCAGGTTCATGTTTAAGTAACCTTCATGATTTTCCTTCTCTCAGGCGCCTCTGCTGCTTCGATGCTGGTCTTCATCCTGCCCTCGGCTTTCTACATCAAACTGGTCAAGAAGGAGCCAATGAAATCCGTGCAAAAAATTGGGGTAAGAAGCCATCAAAGGAATTGTTTTTGAAGTCAGTTTAGTTTCTGATTGAATAAATCAGGAACCTGGCTCCTTTTTAAAGCACATTTGATGGCTTGTTAAAAAACGTAACCCTGCTAATTGTTCGCTTTATTTCCTCCTCAGGCTCTCCTGTTCCTGGTTGGTGGAATCGTAGTGATGTTTGGCAGCATGACTCTCATCATCTACGACTGGGTCGCTAACAGCGTAGTCGACACAAAGCACTAGAGGTGGTCCTGCTGTGGGAGCGGAAGCTCAGAGCTGGACTCAAATGCACAACCAAGATCAAAACCGGTGACAAACAAGAGAAAAGCCACAGAAACGGGCTTGATGCTCGCTTTAACCCACTAAGCAACGGGTCCTGTCATTCCAAGAGAATGTATTTGAACTTTGTACATTGGGTTGTAGACCACAAAGATGGTAATATTACTTGCTTTTTTCTCTTTTATTGTACATTTTTTTATTCTTTTCATTCTTTTTTTATATATATGTGTATATATACATATATATACTACGTTATGGCAGACAAAAACACAAGTACGTGCCTCGTAACTGTAGTTGTTTGTTTTAAACCTCTGAATTCTGCAAGAATCACCTGAAGACTGACAGGAGGTCACGTGTAGACTTGAACATCTTTCTCACGGTTTTTGTTACGTTTCCGTTTTTAACCTTGCCAAAAATGTGTGCGTGTGTGTGTGTTTGAGGCATCTATGTATATTTAAAGCACTTAGAGTTCAGCACATTGTCACCACCTCTTCAGTATTTCTACTAAGACTCTGTGGATCTTGTTTAAATGTTGGAGGCTCACGTATCGGTGAACAAAACCAGACTGTGACAACTTCAGAGTATTATATAAATATATCTATTGGAACTCTTGTAAACGGTATTTACACTAAAGCTTCCTGAAGATCTTGGAACAACGCGCGCAGCAACAACACTACTGCTTTCAGGCCGCTGAGCCTTCCGGTTCCACCTCTCTGCTCACAGCGGGGAGAAGGGAAACGTAGAATTTTTTTTCTGTATGGGAGAATACTTCAGATTTGACCACATTCAGTGGTTGTAGTATTGTTACACTTGCAAACACCGCAGCAGAGTCAGGTACGATCTTCCACAGCTATGATCTTGGGTTTTGAGTGTTATGGGGCGTGGTTGCACGTTGTGTGCTTTCTGAACGTTTCATCGTGAAGAACACTGAAGGCTCCAGCCTGTCACTAAACGGCCCACCATGCTTCCAACACGCTTCATAAAAACCGTTTTGTCAACTATTTATGGAAGACCGTTAAGTCAGTGTAATTTAATGTATTTTATTGTATTTATATAACGTTTGTGTGTATATATGTGTGTACATATAATCTATTGATCAAGTGTAAATATTTTGTTAATTTTCACTTTTTAATAAGAGCTTTAGAGCTGCAAAAGAAAAGAAAGGTGAATTTATGATGCAGTTTTTTTAAGCCCCTGAATACAAAGATGATGGATCAGTGAAACGTTCTTGTCGCCCAGCGCGGTTCGAGAGAACTCCACTTCCATCGGTTCTAAACTCTTGTTTCAATGAAACACTGTATATTTTGTAATAAATGTCCAAATAAAATCAACTACACTCTAGAACCTGAACTTTTGTGCCTGCCTCTTTGTTTGCACAAGCATCACCAGCTGATGAGGAAGCACATAGGGCTGTGAAAAATGTTTTGTTCCCTTACAGGTGTCAGATCAATAAATAAATTTCAATATTAGACAAAAACAACCTCAGTAAATATAAAATGCAATTTTAAATGATTTAATACATTAATGGGACAAAAGTAAATAAACCAACATCCTAAAAAAGTAAACCTAATTACCAGTTGTACCCTTTGATGCTATGAATGTATAATAAAAGAGTGCAATGAAACCAAGAGTAGATACAGCATCACACACACCACTATGTACAAAAATAAACTACCCAGGATGCACCTGTTGGGTGAATACCAGGAAGGAATAACTATAAAAATAGATGTTTGTAATGATGATGATGAGTCTGACAAAATAATGTTGAGATTTCAAAAGTGAAACGTTTGGAATGTATGTTCATTAGATCTAATTTACATAAAGTTGAAATCTTGAATGGACCAAAACTACCTTTTGAAAAAAGTATAGTATGTCTGTGCTCTCACATTAGTGTGGAGGGATTTAAGGTCAAAGGTCAGACATTCTCCTTCCAGTCTTCCCACAAGAGAGCAGAATCCATGGTTCAGTCTTCAACAGCAAGTGGTCCAGGTCCTGGAGCAGCACCAGACCATCACACTACCACCACCATGTCTGATTATGATGAGGTTTAGTGCAGTGGTTCTCACGTGGGGTGCCCGCCCCCTAGTGGGGAGCTGTGCTATTGCAGGGGGGGAACAGTCACTGAAAAGATGTGAACAAATATGTCACAAACTGTTGCATAACAAACCCTTGTGACAAGTATTTGTGGGGGGGGGGGTTGTCAGTAGAGGTTTTGACCTTGGAACTCGGAACCCAATTCTAATCTGGAACGGGAGATTCACATCATGAATGTGCAGCCGACAAATCTGTAGCAACTGTGTGAGGCTTTCTTGTCAATATAGTCCAGAACATCTGTGACAAGAAGAAATATGATGGATCTGAAGGCAAAAGGACGTCCAACCCAATACTAATAATATCACCTAATAATCATTAAATTACCATTGCATGATATCTGGAAGAAACATGAATCCTTTTTAAAATGCTGATTCATTTCATTAGTTCTTACAGATTTGTGGAGTTACATTTTCTGGGATGGTTGGTGAAGATGGTTGCTCTCAGATCAGACTGAGAAACATTGATATGCTTGTAAGAAATCTCCCTGGTAACAGAATTTCGGGCACAGCTTCAGTTTTAAAATCTCTTCTCTTTGAAAATGCTGTCCTCTAGTGGTCAGCAGAGGGAATTCCCAAAATGAAGGTCAACTTCCACACTGCCATTGTGTCAGGGCAGGATGCAAAGAAGAGAAGTTAACGCTGCACCGTAACGACCACCAAGTACTAGGCACAGGGATTCCTCCCTGTTGGGTTAACTGAGAGGCTGTGGCCAATTTGGCAGCATTCATGATGGTATTTCTAAACCAGTCAGCGGTGTTTTGTGCTACATGATCATCCTCCTTCTTCTTACACTTGACAAACTTAAAAATTGGGCCTTGGTTTCAGTCTTAGAAATGTGGAAATCCAGAACGTTTACACTGACGTATGGATCAAAACAAGTGCATTCTGTTATTGGGAAGTACATTGGAGCACGAGGAATGAGGAAACAAGCTGAGCTCCTACTCACCATGACCAGAAAGAAAACCACACAGAAGAGGAGCAGACCACTGGTGTTACCAAGGTAACCTGTTGGGGTTATGAGACACACTTTTAACATGTTTTACCCGATAACTGATACCTTTTCATCCAAAGTCTGAAGCTGAGGTCATCCAAGTGAAGTCTGAAGATGTTTCCTCGACACGTAAATGAACACCCCGGAGCAGTGGCGGATCCAGGTTTATGAGTATGGGGCCATCAGGGGGCCACAAAAGTTGTAGAGGGGCCAAGTCCAACATCCTTACACACAATCCCCAAGTACAAGCGTGAACAGCGCAACATCTTCCCGAGCCACGTGAGTACATTTTTCAGGGGTAAATATTTTTAAAATCCTCTTTGAATGTTCAAATAAACTGTTACTGGCAACGAAGCCTCACAGTGCAAACCAATGGGTATGCGCCACTTCCGGTATCTCACCGGATGTTGCTTGCATCAGCGTTTCTCCATGAGGCTACTCAAAAATAATGTGGATAAATAGAATCAGTTTAAAGGTTCTATATCATGCCAAATCCACTTTTTTGAGTGTTGACCATGTTCTATTGTTATTTCTTTATGGAAAACACAAGCATTTTTTTGTTTGTTTGTTTTTTGCTTCACGCATGCATTTCCTGTCTCAGCTGCTTCTTTCCTTCACTTTGGCACTCACTAAGTGGGACATGTCTGCCACAGAGAAATGTCCCGGTGGCGTGTCAAAAAAGCTACTTTGCTGGCAGTGGTGATTCATCCATAGGGGGCGCTGGGGTGTCGCCCTCCCTGACTTGAAGAGAGAGAAAAATCTAAAAAGTAAATAAAACCACAATATATATTCATATATTTACTATAAATGTGTCAGATTTGCTTAATTGTATGTGCCTACATGCAATCTGAATTATTTACATTGTTTTCACCTGCTGTCTATAAACAGTGAATTTCCTCCACCAGACTCTAGTTTCACTCCTGGGTGCTGGGAAAAGCACCCATAAAGTGCAGCTAAACAGCCAATCACATTTGGTTGCTAGGGCGAACTGAAGAATTTTGGGCCAATCAGCATCCTTGAATTGAACGCCCCTGGGGCACTAGCTAGCGGGGAGTGGCGCAGCTTACAGAAAACAACTTGCTAGCATGCTAGAAGGTACTGGAGCTCATGTTCACTCTCTCTGTCACTTCCTCATTCACACACACTCGTTGATCATTTAATATAGAGCTGAAATCATAACCTTTGCTGTAAATTGTGTTTATTTGTTCTCATTTTATGAGATTATATTGTTTAAAACAGCATGTATTATTCAAAACAGCATGTATTATTCAATTTCTATGTCGTGTTACTGACACCTACTGGCTAAAATGAGAATTGCACATTGAGGTGTACAGCTTTAAGCTGATTGAGACACACGAGTATAGATTGCAGTTGCTCTTAAAACCCTTTGGGCCGTACACACAGTAAGCTTGTGTATTTATTAGAGTATTATTACAGTTATAGTGAACTTTATCTGTAAATTTGAAAATTGACTTTCTGTAAAACTGCTTATTTGGAGGAGGGAAATGAATGGTTGTTTGGGAATTGTAGTCAATTTAAAAAAAAATATTTTATGGACTAAGAAGGGAAATATTTCATATAAAGCCCACGATTTTTTTTCACCAGCCACCACTGTTTGCTGGGTTACATTATAAAATAGGTGGAATTCACATGGATGGAGGCGGGATTTAAACTAATCCAAGCATCTTATATCCCGGTTGAAGGACTATCTCATGAAAATAACATATTTGGGAAAAAAGGACACCTCAATATACACCCAACAGTAATACTGCATCATATATTGTGCCTATTGTTGCTCTGGAAGGTGTAAGATAGCATGAAACAGATCCTTTAAAGTTTTTGGGGTGAAAAAACACCAAAATTCATATTTGGTTCATTAGTGCCATTAATGTTTGAAATTTGAATTGCATCCACCTATAATTTGATCATAGTGCAAAGGACAGATGAGTAAAGGGACAGGGGCACTACAGGGACCAATCACATTTCAGCAGGGGCCAATCCTCCTGTGGCCCCACCCCTAGAATTGTCAATGCCACAGAGGCACAGGAAGTTTGAGATCCAGAGAAAAAGCCTAATAATTTCAGACAGGACGCCTCCTTATCTACCTACCTATTTTGACAGGTGATCAATCCTGGTTGAAGTGACTTCAGCTTTTAAACAATTAAAAATGGTTAACAGTCACAAAAATAAACATTCAGTGAAACTTTAGAAAATTAATTTTTAAAGCAATCAAATGTAATTATGTACAGGTCTTTCATGCACAATAATTACATTTTAGGCCTGTTATTATAACTGATTACATGTCCAATCTAAACTTCCCAAAACCAGTCTTTGGTGCTTTAGAGTGGAAAGTTTTGGGATTCTTGGACGTGACATGATCCTCGTCCTATTGGAGGTGATAAAGGAGGAGGAGCAGGATTCCTGCATCAGAACCTCGCTGACCTTGCAGAACACCACCCATCTTCAGCTCAGAATCAACTTTAGAACATCCGGCTTTAATTCCACAAGGTAAGTGAGGTTTGATCAGTGACTGACTTAATGAAAAATCACTGATGGAATTTGTTTAGACTTTTAAATGTGAAGAATGTTTTTTTTTTAGCTGGACGACAGTTTGGAGACTGGGAGTCATTTAAGACAGAGGAGGACAACGTTTTCTTTTTGAAGAGACTGAAAAAGTCGTAACAAAAAACTGTAGAGAAGCTAAATTATTCAGCCACAGGTTAAATTAGTGCTTTTGCAATCACAATGTTCGCTTCTTTCTGGTGTTTTTCCACGGTGGCTTTAGTCTGACGAAGTAGAACCTCTGCGTGTCATCAGCTTCCTCTGTGTGTGTGTGTGTGCGTCTCCAAACACAAGCATGCATGTGCTGGGGGAGGGACTGGGACGCGTTTCAGAACAATAGGATGTGTAATATTCTACATGACTAATAAATAAAACCATCAATAACCTGATGGGAGTATGTACTTCCTGTTTTCAGCAGAGGTTTTCTGTCTCCGTACGAGACAGCTCCTACTAGGTGTGCCAATCAGATGAAAAATGTTTGTGTAGAATTTGAGTCCATCCATGGATGCAAATTTTTGCAACGCTTTCAGGAAACAAACTCCTAAACTCAGGTTTCAGGAAGGAGTGTGTTGCACGGGTAAGTGCGTTACACCCTTTATTCCATGGTTACTTACTACCCTCAAATAGGAGTTCTTTTAATCATTTTATTTATGAAAATGACATTTTGAACTTAATTTCAAATCAGTTTTTACAACGTTTTCTCAGTTGGATATCATTCATGTTGACATTAAAAGTGTCTTGATCAACAATTGCTTTACTCTTTTTCAGCTTTAAAATGTCCACAGATGCAGAGCTTGGTGAGTTGAGCGATCGGATCGTTGCTTCAGACGACCCTGATGAGATTGAGAAGATCCCTCTGAAGGGGTGCGGCTCATTTCGGTGTCTCTACACATTCATACTGCTGCATTTCAAATACAATCATTTGAATTATTTTCTGTTTTAGCCAATACTCTGATTCAGATGAAGAGAGTCAAAACTTCCTCCCTCGTCCAGGAAAAATGCTTGAGCCTGAATATGTAAGAGCTTCTCTTATAACATATTTTTGAAGTGTTCATTTTTCCCATCACTCCTGACCCTGCTGGGTTTCCTCCTCAGCCCCGGGGCAAGGCCTCCTTTTGGCGGTCTGTTTACAACCTGAGCAGCTCCATCATGAACAGCAGCATCCTGGGTCTGTCGTTCGCCATGGCCAACACTGGCATCTGCATGTTTACGTAAGCATCACACAAAACATTCCTCATTTTTTAAATGTTTGCGTTTTAACCCAGATTCAGATGAGCGGGAAAAGAGCTTCTGCTTCTCAATTTCAGATTTGGATGGTTAATTCCAGCATCCCTCATGCAGGAGCATAATTTAGCATTCAATTTGTGTCTTTATTTGTGGTTTATCTCAATCAATTGAATCACATTTTATAGTATGGATGCGCCGATATATTGTTTGGCCTATATAGCAGAAAAACCCACATCAGTTTGTCTCTATTAAATAGTTTGTCTTTCGTGAGCTGAAAACATTCCTCCCTCCACTTAAAGGGTCATGTGTGGAAAGTGTTTCTGTTTCATCTCCAGATTCCACCTCTGGAACTGTCTCATTAGACCTTCATGACTCACTTCCTATGTTAACCATTTCCTGGAAGGTCCCTGTTGGCTCTCACTGTGTGACAAATGGATCCAGATTCTGATGAGCCGTAACAGTTATAAATTATGCGTATTCACAGGATTCTTCTCTTGGTCTTCGCCTTCTTTTCATTTAATTGCATTCATCTGCTGTTGAAGACTGTTAATCTAATGGGTAAGTACATGCCACCCTAGAGTTCTTCCTCAGTGTTGTTAAAGATGCATTTATGCCACTTTGTATTCAAAGGAACCTTTGATTATGAGATGATGGGTTATAGAGCCTTTAGGAAGCCAGGCGAACTGGCAGCCTCCTACTCCACCATCATACAGAACATTGGAGGTAAGTGGTGGATTTAAAACATTTATTTTTAAACAGTTACTTCTCTTTGAACTGAGACAAATGTGGAAAAGCAGATCCGCCCTGACCTTTTGGGTTATCCAGCAGTCTTTCCTTTTGTTATCTGGGAAATCTTGAGTTCTAAATTACAGCAGAGGATTAGGGACACTGAAAAGAAAGCAATTTTTGAAATGTTTCTCAGAATTCTGACTTTAATCCCTGAATGAAAAAAGTCAGAATCCTGAGATTAAAGTCAGAATGGTGACTTTAATCTCAGTATTCTGACTTTTTTCTGACTTTAATCTCAGAGTGAAAAAAAAAATCTGAATTCTGAGATTAAGGTCAGAATTCTCTTTCTTTTGATTTTTTTGTTTTCAGTGGCCCTAATCCTCTTCCGTACTAAATATTAAGCATCGCTGTTTGTATAAATTTATGCCCACAAGCGCATGACTTGACCCAGATTTTATTTGACGCTTTTTTCTTGACAGCCATGTCAAACTACCTCCTTGTCATCAAATACGAGCTGCCCATCATGATTCAAGCTTTTACTGGAGCCAAACTGGGGTGAGTACGTCAAAGTTTAGCTGCTTCCTACAAATATGGAGACTAGATGGAAAATGTCTTCAGATGGTTTCTATTGTCAGACTTGAGATCTAAATATCAGCATCAACACAAAAACTATTGGACAAATGACCTTTAGATATCAGGAAAATGTATAATGGTTTCACTGTGGACCTGGAAGTTTAACCGCAACACAGGAGTGATCATAAACAGAAAAACTGTTTTATTTAACATGAAGTTAAATTAATGTTCACGCGTGTCGCTTTGTGTGAACCACAGAAACGGAAAACCTCAAAAAAGTACAATCCAAAATACAAAAATGTGTTCGATGAAAATGAGGCAGAAGTTGAGGTATTTATCTGCAGCAGTTCAGATACCAGAAAGATACCAGAGATCCTTTTTGGGCGAGGCAGAAATAATCCGCAACTTGATCATGAACAGGCAGAAACTTAGGAAAGGGGCACAGGTGATCCAGATCAGCCAATCAGAGGGATCCAGGGGGAGGAAGAGGTGACTGCTAATGGATCGCACCTGGAATAGTGTAGCAGTGCACGATCAGAGCAAGACAGGGAGCAATCATGACAAAATGTAGCTCAGACAAAACAAAAATCATTCAGGAATCAGGCAAAAATCCACCAGATCAGATTAAAGCACATAAATTATAAGGAAGAAAAAACTGTCCTCCAAGTAACCATTTAATGTCAGCAGAACATATAGAAAATATCCACAACCCCAAAAAACCATGAAGTATCATGAAAAAATATTTTTTAAATAAAGCCTCATAAATCATTATATAAATCAACATAAATCAAATATACATTAAAGTCTGTGATGAATCAACTAAATGATACCAGTAATATGAATGACAGGTTGTTTTTCTGTCACAGTGAATGGTACACTGATGGAGACTGTCTGGTATTGATGGTACTGGTAGTTGTCGTCCTGCCCCTGTCTCTGCTCAAAAAAAAGGGTAATGTGCGTGCGTGTGTGTTGAAAATATATTGCCTTCATAAATGAGCCAGTAAAGTCTTAAAAATGTTAGTAAATCTTGGATATATCATGACCCCGACAGGTTACCTTGGCAACACCAGTGGTCTGCTCCTCTTCTGCATGCTTTTCTTTCTGGTTGTGGTGAGTATGAGCTCACCTTGTTTCGTCATTCCTCATGCTTCAACGCATGTCCCAAAAACAAACTTCACTTGTTCTTATCCTGTATTTTAATTTTTTTTAAATAGGGTATGAATTTTAAAGGTATAGGCTCTTCATCTGCACTATGTGATTAAAGACAGTTACAGTTTTTCTCAATTGCTAAAGCACAATTCCTGAAACCTTGCTCCATTTTCTCAAAACATTAAACACAAAACCTCAGCTTCAAGCACGATTTACAAAACCTCACATTCCTCTTGCAAAATCAAACTTTCGCCTCAAAACAGTTTTGCCTGTGCTCAAAATTAAACACTACTCTCAACTCATAAATGAATTGCTCAAAATTACATACACTATCAGTCAGTAAATAATACGCCAAAAAATAGAAAGCACAATGTTCAGGGCCATACCATTTGTTTATTGTACCATATACAGCCTTCAATCCATTGTGCTACAGTGTACAATGACAGTGGGAAAAAAAACACACAATGAAAAACATCAAAGGACTAAACATGTTATCAATGGGCCTCGTCTTGTCTTTGGGCTGGGTCAGGCCACGCACTTCATCAACATCACATGAAATATCTTTCCTCCTGAGGCAACGGGGGAAAAGCCTCTGGTGTGCCCTATCCAGCCTTGACACCAATAGGGTAAATGTGTGCCACTTGTGTTTACCATTATGGATGACATGTACATTAGAGTGCAGAATGTGTTTTAAGAATGAGAATGCGTTTAGAGTTTTGCTAAACCATGTGGAATGGTTTATGGTTTTGACAACAGACTCAACAGTTTGCTTAATGAGTTCAAGCAACTGACAGCTTTCTTTAGTCAATGGATTTTAGTGTTTTAGCAACTGAGAAAAACTGTAATGCAGAGCTGCCAACTTTTGTAAAAATCTCAGTGAGATTTTTTTCATTTTCATTCTTATTCCTGGGTGGTGAATCGGGTACGGAGGAGGCATTCTAAAGAGCATTAGGTTTGGCAAAAAGACATGATTAGTCTGGCGGAGAAAGTCCAGTTTTAGCCATTTTGGGGTTAATTAGGATGATCTAAAACATGCAGGAAACGTGCTGGAAGGAGACTGCAGCGCCAGGTATGTCAGCTCCATTTTCTAAGTCCAGCAGGTGGCGGCCTGCAAATGCGGTATTGTGTTCACAGAGGGCGGTGGGGGTCTGAGTGTCATTTCCATTTCATTAACCCTGTAAAAGGTCTTTTTAGCACATACTGGCTCAAGAAAATGATTTTAAAACATGAAAAAGTTGCATAGTATGACTTAAATATGACTAATGGGTTCGACACACGGGAGGCGACAATGAGACAAGCGCGACAAAGCGATAATCGCGGGTCTCCCTCCTGCTAAGCGAAACGCGAAAAACGTGCATGTGAAATTTTGCGCTCGTGCATGTGTCGTGCACACGCGAGCCAGCAACGCGATCCCAGAAAGTTGAAAATTTTTCAACTTTTCATCGCTGTCACTCGGACAAGGACCAATCAGCGGAGTTTCATTGACTGACCAATGAGCGGACAGGATGCTTCTCAGTACATCTCCAGGCAAACATGAAGGAAAAGTTAATACTTGCCATCTCGGATGTCCCAGAGCTTTACAAGACTTCACTTAACTCTAGAAAAACCTTGTGAGACTTCATATCTACCGCTTTTTCAATCAAAACAACGGAGGACTCGCTATTCACCCTGGAACAGAGGCGTCGCTGACTTTTGCCGCTTGCTGCTGCCGCTTGTCGCCTCCCATGTGTCAGGTTAAAGTGATAGCGATGAGTTTCACTGATCGCGGTCGTTTGTCGCCTCCCGTGTGTCGAGCCCATTAGGCTGCAAAGTCAGTTAATTTTCTGACTACTGCAATCCTTGAAATAAGGAGCTTTTATTTATTCTACCTTCGGCTTGCTTGTTAAATTTCTTTTGCTGACATTTTGCTAACCAGGTTGAGTACACATTTACTGCATATAACTGCTCAAATATGAGGCTAACCAGCTGAAACATCACTTCCTTAGGAAACCCTTCACAATAAGAGCCCAGGACAAATGCATTGTAATAAAAAGTTAATATTTGAAGTTTGTTAAAATAAGAGTTTTTAATCCCTATTATACATTTCTTCATCTTGAATGTAACATTTTCATTCTGTTTTGTCTCTAGTCATCAAAGCCCCAGAGTTTAACTTTTTTTTTATTTTGTATTTTTGTATCCATCTGGTCCTTCAGGTGATCATTAAGGCGTTCCAGATCCCATGCCCTCCACCTGTTTCTGATGATGTGAATGAAACCAGGCAGATTCTGAACAGATCGTTGATCATCACCAACTCCACTGAGGACAAGGGCATCTGCAGACCACAAGCCTTTGTCTTCAACTCACAGGTCTTTAAGAATATTTAAGAACATCTGGAGAAGCTTGTAAAATCACTTTTAATGTTTGTGTGTTTTTTTTATTTTCCCAGACTGCCTATGTTCTGCCCATCCTGATCTTTGCTTTCACGTGCCCCACCGACATCCTGCCTGTTTACACGCAACTCAAAGAGTAACTAGAACACATTTTAGGTTCCTTTAAATTTGAAACTAAAGTTTGGACTCCTGTGTAAACACAGCCTCCTCTTTGTGTCTCCTGAGCAGCCGTTCTCTCAAACGGATGGAGACTGTAACCACAGTGTCCTTCACAGCCATGTTCATCATGTACCTGCTGGTTGCCTACTCCGGGTACCTCACCTTTAACAGTGAGTCTTTGACAAAAGAAAAGAGAACCACACTGAGCACGTGGAAGCATTCACTTAGGCATCAAACAGATCTGATAAACTGGCTAAAATATTTTCTGTTGTTTTTTTTTTCTGCACAGGACTCGTGGAAGCTAATCTGCTGCACTCCTATTATAAGATAGACCAAAAAGACGCGCTCCTGTGGATTGTTTTTGTGGCCGTGTTGGCTGACACCATCTTGAAAGCTGCTGCAGTGCTTATCCCTGTAAGTGTTGAAGGAGTAAGACATCCATCAGTAGAAATGACACGCCCTTTGAAGTAACCTGTTGGTTTTTCTGCACAGATTTGTGACTCAGTCATCGGCTTCCTGTTCCCTAAAAAGGAGTTCAGCTGGGTCTGCCACACGGTCATCACAGTGATTCTGCTGAATGGCACCATCTCACTCGTCTTCTTTGTCCCCTTCATCAAACAAGTCTTAGGCCTTATTAGTGAGTATCTGAGTATTTGAGACACATGTTTCCTACTTTATGAAAAGTGCATACACCTGGAACAAAGGCTGCTAGAGAAAAACCTGCAAGCAACATATAAAAGTGTGTCCATCATGTTTGTTCCTGGTGCTGTTGTGGGTTGGTCCAGACCTGAACTCCACCATGATGAACTCTGAAATCTGTCATAACATAAAATAATGTGTTACCAGCAGGCTGTATTATTTAGGCCCTCAAAAGCTTCTAATCATTGCTGATGTCTTGTTTAAGCAGTTTTCTAAGCACCACCTCAGAAACAAGCCAGGTTGCCTAAATGTGGGCGGGGCCTTTGCACAGGGTAAAGTGCCCAGATGTGTTGCTCCAATCTATACAGAAGCACACATATATACCTGAACTGTTACAATGTTTGTTCATATTTACAGAATTCAGAAAAATAAACTATGGCAAAATATTATGCTTTTTTTAAAAAAAAACCTTGGCTGGAATTATTGATAAGGACAAAACATGGAGTAATATTTGTTATTTTCATTCAAATAGTTAAAAAAAATCATTTGAAAAACTAAATCTTAATAAATTATCAGAAAAGGTGTGAAGTTACTCAGTCTCACCTTCTTTCAACTGTTTTGACCTGTGCCTGTCAGGTTTAGCTGTGGGTTGAAGCAGGACCCAGTGGGGGGGGGGCTATAGAAGCAGAAGGCATCTAACACGGGAACGAGACAGGACAACAGGTCAAAAGAAACAAAACCAGGGGAAAACAATCTAATTAAAACAGCAACAGGAGAATCTGGAAAAAGAGTGAAGAAAACCAGTGCATGAACTGGGAGAGTTGGTAGAGAACATTCAGTGGCAATGATGGGACAGAAAGCAAGAATGTGACTGAACAATCAAATCAAATCAAAGATTGTGATAGCTGATAAGCAGAGAAAATACGTAGAATTAAAGCTAAATAAAATTCCAATAATAAAATCTTGTTTTTTAGGTACCTGCTGTGCTTCCATGATGTTCATCCTGCCAACAGCTTTCTATATCAGACTGGACTGGTACTCAGGGAACACCACTCAAAAGACTTGTGTAAGGATCGTTTTTTAAAAGAACACCTTTTAGAACTTCTTTACCTTTTTTTCCCCACAGCTTTATTGTAAATGTGGATCTGTTCTCCTCCTTTATTCTTGTCTGGTCCTCATGCTTCCCTCCTCTCACACTTTCCTCCTTTTCTATCTTCCTTTCTAACTTCACCCCCTTCTCTCAACCTTCTTCCCTTGTCCGCTTTTCTTCTTCCTTTAAGTACAATATTTTTATTCCTGTTGATATGTGAGAAGGTTTTTTTTTTTATTCTTTCCAGGCAACCATCGTCCTGGGGATAGTGATCATCGCCACAAGCTGCATCACGGGCTATATCATCTATGACCTCACCAGTCCTTAAAGCCTCAGGGCTAGTTTCATCACCCATACAACAGAAATGACTTATTCATCATTTGATCACAAGAGGATTTTCAGATCCTTTTTAACTTTACACTCAGACTTTGGTTCTGATATTCATACTTGTAGGTTTAATCATTCTATGAGCAAATGTAAAGAAATTAGCTTAATTTCCTGTTTCCTCTCACATGTAAACGATGGATTGTGACCCTTCTATCTTTATCCAACTCGCATCTTTAGCGTTTGATACTTTTGATCAGACCATCTTAGTACACTGACTGGAAAATGTCAAATTTTTGGTTTTGGTTTGAGTCTTATTAGTTTTGGTGTTCTGCAGGGTCCTGGTCTTGGAACAGCTGTGTTTTTTTACAGCACATGCAGCAATGAGCCGTTATGCTGCTGCACCGATGAAGTTTATCCACTTTTTTACACTGAAGAATGTTCAACTCAGCTTTATGAGTTATTAAAGAGTGCTGCTGATAGTTTAAAGGAATTTATTTTGAAGCTTGCAGGAAAACTGCATTTTTAAAAGGTTTTAAAGCTAAAACACTTGATGCTGGATGGAAGGAAACTGTTGTTGACAGGAAACTGAAGTATATTGCATAGTTTACTTTTACTCTGTTTTTATTTATATTGAAATTATTTGTGTGTTATTTAACCAAAAGCACATCTGGAGACGGGCACTACAAACCAGCCAATTAGGCTATAAATGCTATAGAATACAGCAACACAAGGGTACACGTGCTGATTTTCACAAAGCTGGTTGCTTCAGTGGTTTTGCATATTTTTATCAGATGTTTCTATGGTTACTCAATTGGAATTCCAAGTGTTTCATTAATTCTTAAAGCATTTATTTACAATCACATGACGTTTATTCAGAGAGCTGATATTTGAGGTTTTTTTCCTGAAGTATTTTTCTCAAATGCAAAGGGAATTGGTTGCTGTTTTTTGTGATAGTTTTAATGGTAAAGAAGGACTTTGTAATTAAATTCAATGTATTTGTTACTTCACATGTCTTCTAGGGTTTATGCAACTTAACATAAAAACTCAGGCAGCAACTTTTTTGATATTTCATATTTTAACTGTTGGGCATGACTGTACAGCATTTGTTAAATTTAAACTCTTGTCTCCATACAAATGAGCATTAAATGACAATGTGACCAAAGCTTTAAGCTAGTTAATGGAAAGAAACATATTACTGCACCAGAAAGTATCATATAATTCTATGTTTTGTTATTTTTTGTTGGGTTTTTATTTGGGTTTTGATGGTACCCACGTATTTTTTTTATTATTAAATGGTAAATGGCCTGTGGACTCCTCTCAGCCTAATAATTACAGACCCATTTCTAAATTGCCCTTTATCTCTAAAATCTTAGAAAAAGTCGTGGCCGATCAACTGATTACTTTTCTGGAAATTCACAACAACTTTGATAAATTCCAATCTGGTTTTCGTAAAAATCACTCAACAGAAACAGCTTTGCTTAAAGTTTCCAGTGACATCATGATGGCTGCAGACAACGGGGAATTTACAGTCTTAGTATTGTTGGATCTTTCTGCAGCTTTTGACACTGTTGATCACAGCACCTTAATTAACAGACTTCATGACTCGTTGGGAATCTCTGGAACTGTTCTAGACTGGTTCAGATCGTACCTTTCTAACAGAAGTTTCAGTGTCTGTATAAACCAAATTATGTCAGATTCCACCAACCTGTTCTGTGGGGTACCCCAAGGCTCTGTTTTAGGTCCACTCCTGTTTTTATTATATATACACCCTCTTGGAAAGATAATTGATGCTTTTCANTATGCAGATGACATTCAGCTGTACTGCTCCTTTAAGGAATCTGAGCTCCATAAACTGGCTGAACTACTAGAGTGTCTATCAGCGATCACTAGTTGGCTAGAAGATAACTTCCTTCAGTTAAACTCTGAAAAGACTGAATGTCTGATCATTGCCCCTGAGAGCATGGCTCCTCTGATTAGTCAACAACTTGGTCATTTAGCTTCTGCTGTCAAGTCAAACATGAGAAATTTGGGTGTTGTCTTTGACCAATCAATGTCTCTTGAAGGCCACTCAAAAACGCTGGTCAGAAACTGTTTTTATCATTTGAGAAATATCTCCAAACTGCGAAGGTTGGTGTCAAAACATGAGCTTGAAATGGTTATCCATGCCTTTATCTCCTCCCGTCTAGATTACTGTAACACACTTTTCACATGTTTTAACAAAAAAGCCCTTGACCGCCTTCAGTTGGTCCAGAATTCTGCAGCGAGGCTCCTAACTGGAGCAAACAGAAGAGCTCACATCACTCCTATTCTGATGTCTCTGCACTGGTTACCCATTAACTTTAGAATTCAATTTAGGATCCTTACTATAACATACAGGGCTCTACATGGCCAAGCTCCTCCTTATGTTACTGAACTGTTAAAGCCTTATGCTCCAACCCGAGCCCTCAGGTCCACCAACCAGAACCTTCTAGAAATTCCAAAGACCAGATATAAAAGTCGAGGTGATCGCTCTTTCCAGGCTGTTGCACCCCGACTTTGGAATGAACTTCCTTTATCCCTACGTGTTACTGACAGTCTGGTCACCTTTAGAAAGCAGCTGAAGACCCTTTTGTTTAAAACTGCTTTTACTTAAATCTTTTATGTTTTATTCATTTTTTCTTACTTGTATTTATAATAATCTTTCATTTGTTTTATCATTTTTATAATTTTATGACTTTCTGTTTTCTGATTTTTAATGATTTTTAATGATTTTATGATATTCTGTTGTTTTGTTTTAAGATCATTTTATGATGACTATCTTGTGTTTTGTTGATCTTTGTGAAGCACTTTGTGATTCTTTGTCTGTGATAAGTGCTATATAAATAAAATTTACTTACTTACTTACTTACTTACTGTATTTGTACAACCCCCCAAGGCGCTTCACAACACAATCAGTCATCCACCCATTCACATACACATTCACACGCTGGTGGGGATGAGCTACATCGTAGCTACAGCTGCCCTGGGGTGCACTGACAGAGGCGAGGCCTGCCGTACACTGGCGCCACCAGTCCCTCCGACCACCACCACCAGGCAATTATTATTCTAGGTCTTCACCACTACACCAAAGTGTTTATTCTCTGTTGAGTTTGACTGAATAATATTATTTCAATGTGTGAAAACAGCATTTCTATTTTATTTTTTACACTTCTGTCTACAAGAAACATAGGAAGAGAGTGGGATCCCATTTTGTGCCTTGCGTTCTGAAACGAAATGTTCTTTTTCTCTAATGTTTGGTTGAACAGAGAATCAAACACCATTTGAACTCAGGAGCATAAATACTTTGCTTGAAGGTGTTACACTGTTCTTGAAATAATGTGATTACAACGAAAGCCTTAATAAAACCAAATAAACAAAATCTTGTGTTGTTTTTTGTACATTATTAGCACTACCATGTGTGAAATCATCAGTACAGTCTTGTAAACTCCTCTCCATTCAATGTGCAGAGAGGACATGCATAATAATTACATTTTTAGCTTGTTCTAAAGTTTGAAATTTGGTTGAAAAAAAAAAACTAAAACAAAAGTGATGTGGGCTGTAATAAGTCTCAGGGCTGTATGGTTGCACACTTTGTTGCCTTATGGTGAGAAGGTTGCAGGTTGGGGCAGAGGCCTTAGATATATCTGAAGTCGCCATCTATTTCACTATTACAACGGACATTCAGCTGTTTAGTAGTTGTTTTAAAAGTTGTTTAAAGGTGTGGTTGACTGAAAAAACATTTTTAAAATGAGCAGAGATACAAAATGTGCTCTTTCAGTTTCACTCAATATGCAAATATTCTGCTCACAGTAGGGACCTACAATGCTGCTACTCTGTATTTTTGTACATATTACTGTTGATTTTACATTTATTTGATTGAATTAGTTGATTTTACATTTATTTGGCACCAAATGGAGTGGCAATCCAATCTCACTGTACCCTGTACAACGACAATAAAGTCGATTCTGATCCTGATTCTGATTTACAACAAAACATTTTTTAAATGTGTTTTCTGATTATAATCAGTCACTATGAGTTTTTCATGCAGGCTGAACATGAAAATAGTCTCCTACATCCTGCTTTAGCTTCTGATAGAAAATAGACGATGAAAATTTAGGATTTGAAAATCCTCACAGATCTACGTCACACTGTGAATTAATATTCATCGACTCACCCATCTTGACTCACAATGAGGAAGGCTGTTGTTTTAATGTTCGGGAATCAGCAGCGGACGTCTCAGCTATTGTTTAAGCTAGCCATTAGCATTAGCAGGAACTCCTTCAGGCTTGAGTTGTTTGTGGAGATAAAACATCAACGTTGCAAATCAGTGGTAGAGTCGCATTGCTGTTATCCAATTCGAGGCAAGATGTCCAAATATCAGGAAATAAGACTCCAAAACCTGCCGTCTGAAGCTCAGCTGTGATGTGTGGGCAACTTTTAGTTCAGAGAAATGGTGCACCAGTGTTTTTCTTCCCCAGAGTACAACTTACAAGACATTTACTCGTACTAGAGACCATTTCAAATGTAATGATTAAACAAGAGTTCCACTTCTTTAATATTTTGTTCTAAAAGCAGTTTAATTTTGACTCACAATATTCAGGGTAAATAAGGCTATGTTTTAGATACATCAGTGTCTCAGAGCGTCACCAAAGGTGTTCTTGGAGTTGGAACCAAAGTGCAGGTAAAATCCATCACTGGCAGGCAGTCAGGATCCAGTTAGAGCAAAGAGAATCCCAACCGGGTCAGAAACTGACTCCAACATGTCACCAGGTAATGATGGAACATAAATAAGTACTAAAATGGAGGACTTACTAAAGTACCGGGAGAGCTGGACCAGGTGAGTGATTACAAAGCACAACAGAATGTGGCAGAGCCAATCAGAGGAGTGGAGGGAACTATACAAACACAGCAAAGAAAACCCCACAATTACTTACGCTTACTAAATATGTAAGAATGAAGTAAGACTGACATCCTGTGGACAAATGACAAAGAAAACCCCACAATCATCACATTTCAGCAGCTTCTGCTGAATGCAGGAACAAAAGCACAGTTTCTTTAATAATCATGTTGGTGACAGTAAAACTTTATGCATGTCTGAAGTTTTGGTGACTATGCACCATGAGCAGATTTTATAAAACAGATTTTTTATTCACCATTTAAAAAAGAAATTATTTATTCTTACTAAATATGTAAGAATGAAGTAAGACTGACATCCTGTGGACAAATGTGGGTACTGCAGCCCATTTTCCAAACACTCATTACCATTCCATGAGTTTAATGGCTGTTGCCACTTACGGATCAGCGCCAGAAGATTCTAGATGACGAGTGAAGACGAGTCATACAGTAAGTTGAGAAGTAGATAAATACATTTGACTGTAATATCAAATTGTTATTGAAAAAGTAGCTGGAGTTGTTTTTATTTTTAGAGATGACTGTTTCTAGATTACTGAATAATCTAATCTAATACTAGATTACTGCCTCTGTGTATATACGTGTACCCTTGGTTTTTTTTCTCTTCTAATAATCCTTGAGTGCTGGTGCTGCTGTGTAAAGTGAATTTCCCCACTGTGGGATCAATGTCTATTCTATTCTAATTCACTAATAGCATCTTTAGCTCAGCGTTAGCTATAGCCTTCTTTAACCAATATTAGAGAAATACAAAAAGATGTGGCTTCTTAGGGGTACAAGAAATAACTTGTGGGCTGTTCCTGTTACTGGCTTAGGATCTTTACAAAACACTGCTGTGTTTTTCTGGCCAGTGTAGAGACATTCAGCTGTTTTGTGATTATTTCTTACATATTGTACTCTGAAGGTTTTTCTCTCAAATCTTAATCTAGATCCTTGTTGAGGTGACGGGTCTTTTAAACTTTTTATAGCTGCACATAAAAAGTGTAGCCTACAGAGGCTTCTGCTGCTCACAGCTCTAGGTATTTGTCAAAATAGCTTCTGGTTTTCACCCAGCAAGTTGATATGGTGGCCCCAATGGCCCACTGGCAGCAGCATTAACATTTCTATTACTGTTGGTTCTCTTTAAAGGTAAATCATCAAACTATAACATTTTGTTTCAGTTCAAGATTGTTAATGTTTTAATCTAGTTTGCTCTATTGGTTCTTTTTGTAATAGGTGATTGTTTTATTATTTCCACAAATATCAGACTGAAGCAAACAAACAAAATAAAACCATATTTTTTATTTAGATCTTTTGTGTTCAGGAAAAAAGACCTATAGTTCTAGACAGTGGGACAACAGCCATCATTCCTCTGAGGGTCTCACTGGGTGGTGCACAGTCAAGCTTCCTTTCAAACAGCGCAAATGTCATAGTTTTCTACAAAATTTATCAAAAAGTAAATGTGAGATACTGAGCATTAAAATTAAAACTGAGGATTTACACAGAAACAGGAGCTGTAGCGCCACCTGGTGGCTCAGAGCTGTAGATGCACCCTTCACCTGCAGTTAGAACCCTCTGATGAACGGCACACAATAAAGCAACTGATTTTCCCACTTCTCTCTGGATACTTGGAACAATTCATGTACACAAAAGGGTATTTATTACACATTCAAGGGGGCGGGGTCACGTTCAACCCCCTTGTCTCCAGACACAACCTCAAACACCCACTGCTGATTGGGGATGTCACCTTGGATCCAATCAGGGACCAGATTACAATCAGAGTCAGCAGATTTCAGCCCTTTGTTGGGCCACAAAGCTTCACAATAAAGACAAAGCACTTTCTGACTAGGAGTTCATTTGAATTGATATACTTTTCTTAAAAAGATCTTTAATATTCAATTATCGATTTACGCAATCAGGATGCCACAGAAGAGAAACTAAACCACGCTTATCTTGAGTATCCATCATCCAAGGTCTCCAAGCCGTGTCACTTCATCCAGTAGTCCCCAAGTCTGGTCAGTTATGCAAAATAAAGGGCTCTTGCATTACAATTTGTGATCAATTCATTCTTTTCTAACAAAATATGTAAATCTATTTTAAAAAAGAAATCTTCATTCAATAAAAGTTAGATATCAAAAAAAAAAAAAAAAGACCACTCTGGCTCTCCGTCGTCGTTCACCTTGGAGGCCAAACTCCAGCAGGAGGAAATTGCACTTGAGCAGCAGATTGGGTCTATGAGGGCGTCGTGCTCCAGCAGCAGGTCATTTCTTGCGGGCGTGTTTGTATTTGTCCACGTAAGCTTTCACCAGGTTGGCCACTTTACTGGAGTTCACCTCTCCACTCTTACTGTGACAAACCTGAGAGAACAACCAG
>SSNS01000175.1:849610-955756 GCA_006937985.1 Aphyosemion australe | reverse complement strand
GTCCTGCGTTGGTGTTATTATTGTGGAAGTCGGTGACCAGGTGCAGCACTCGATCGCCCTCACCTGGATGACAAACACAGGTGATGGGATAATAATAGATGAGGCTAAAGCTGTGTAACAGTGTAAAATGACAGATTAAGGGACATCATCACAACTGTGTGCAGTAATGGTGGAACAAAAACTCATGCAATACTCTGAAATATTACTAAGGTATATTACTTCGGTACTAAGACAAAACTTTGGAGTAGTAATTTGTTTAAGATAGATTTTTTTAATGTTTTTTTTTTTTTTAAACAAACCTTTTTTCTGTCCAAAGAAGAAGGGTCATTGTTGTTACCTAGAGGAAACATCAACATGAGGTCAGCTGATGCAGACATGAACATGAAGGGGTTAATGAAGAGTTTGAACTTACATTTTCTCACAAGTCCTCTTGTTTTAGCGTTCGCCGTCCTTTCAGTTTTCTGTCGTCTCGATTTTCTAGCAGGCTTACTTCAGATATAAAACAAACCAAAATGTTCACAGAGGAACTGGCAGTGATAATTATACTAGTTAAAGTGTTGGTTTGATGCTAGTATACCTATCACAAATGGTCCTTTTTGGTAACCATTCGAATAATTGGACAGTTAAAAATTCTGATAAATGATGAAGTAGGACGAGTGTCTGAACACAAATTTCTTATGGAGAGAAAAATCTGCCGTAAATCAATGTTACATCAAAAATGTCCAAATCGATTGCAGCACTATAATTTTTCTACAGGGCTAATTGTTCCAAAGTGAATAGGGACACGCGCTATATCAGCATCAACTTCGCTATCGGCCGATGTTAGCATCGGTATGATTAGTAATCTTGTGCTGGTATTAGTAACCAATGTTTTTCTCCTTGTGACAGGGATAATGGCGCCACGCAGGACAGAAGGGGGTTTAACTGAAGCAGAGACGCAACGTAGGCCAGTCAAAAGTGGAGAGACAAAAAAATTATATTAATATTGGTCAATATTAGGGATGCAAGAAAATATCAATATGGCAATATATCATGATATTTTTTCCTGTGATATTATATCGATATTCAAAAACAGTGTATTGAATTTTTTGAAGAATTTACATGCAAACATTTGAGTATTTTCTTTTCTTTTGGTGCAATTCAAACACAGACCGCTAGCTGGAAGCAGTGTGCAAAAGGTTGTTTCCACCATTGAAATGTAAATCCCTCTATTATGGTTCAGATACCTCATGTTAAACATGTTACGTATCAGTTTGGACTGTTTACTGAATTTTCCTACAATAAATTCTGTCTAAAAAAAATCGCTAATATCGTCTGGCTGAATGTATCGCAATACATCATATTGTCTCCCCTGTATTGTGATACGTATCGTATCGCCAGAATTTTACCAATACACATCCCTAGTAAATATCGATTATCAACAATAATCAGCATTAATATCAGATTTCTATATTGGCCCAGGTTTTCATATTGCTGCATCCCTAGTAGAGAAACTAAGAAAATAAAAACATAAATGTATTTTTTCCTCATTATTTTCAACTTTAGCATATTTAACATTATTATTATTATTATTATTAGACTTTATTCTGGTTTTAACCCAAATAAACCTGAAACGTTTTGTTTGGACTCACTTCAGACAGACGTTTTGTTCAGGGTTTCTACAGCAGCAGCTCTCAGCTTCTGTTTGAACTGTCCGCCTCTGGACGGGAACCTCCAAACAAAACAGAAGAACGTTTGGTTTTAGAGAAGAGCTCATTTCTGACAGACATAACAGAAACCAGACTAACCTGCACCAGGCCGCAGCTGCTGTCCCATCTGTAAATATTAATGAAGGGTTTTCTGTCTACAGGGCAGGAGGGAGACATCTGCAACTTTAATGTGAAAGAAATAAAAAGAATCTCCGTTAATAAACTAAATTCATTAAACCCTGATATTTCTAAGTTACCGAGAATCACCTCTGCCCATGTGAGGAGGCATCGGAGACAGAAAACATGGCAGCAGCTGTCGGGCATGGAGAGCTCACGTCCAGCCAGAGCGCCCAGGCAGACCGGACACTTCTCTGCTTCCTCAGAGTCGGAGCCATCAGGAGGACCCTGCCCACCTAAACACACACAGATGAACATTTATCTGATGATTATCAATCAGGCTGAGCAACACAATCATGTGCTTCGTTTATTTTCACACTGAAAAGTAAGATTATTCTGCTGTGTGAGTAAAACTCACCACTTCCAGCTCCAGTCATGTCTGACCCCAGACGGTCCTGATCACAACTACAACAAACAAATGGATTAGTGGAAACACTCCTGCTAGCTTAAGATAAATGACCTGCACTTCTATAGCGCCTTTCTGAGTCAGAGGTACGGCTGGGCGGTAAACTGAAAATATATCGTTACAGTTAAAGAGCTTTCTGTATTTTTCACTAAAAATCTACTAAAACAATCCTTCACATTATTAAAGATATCGGCTGGGGAGAAATGTGGAAAGTAATTCTAATACACGTTTAAAAAACCACATTAAAGGTGTTGAACTGCTGACTTATCTTTGTTCACCGCAAAACATAAAAGTGCACCACATCAAAAAACAACCTCTTCTTTTTTCTAATTTATCTCAATTTAAAATGAATTGAAGCAGTTTAATAAGGAAAAAAAACTAAACTATAATTTACAGTTAGTTAAATCATAATTATATTCTAACATCACACATAATTTAATCCCAATTATGATTGATGTTACACCCGTTATTGGCACAAACGTTCCTCTAACAGCATGCTGATAGAAATGTTGTGCATTTCCACTCCTGGTATCAAATAGCTGACAAGACACTTTGAGTCATAAGTTGTAGAGAGAAAATCAACCAGGAGTGAAAGTGAAAATGTCTTTTTGATACGTTGACTCATGCAGGAAAAAAACAAATCCAGCCAACAACAGGATGGGGTTAGGTGTAAGCTAGGCTTTCCACACGGTCGTGTAACAGCGTTGTACTTTAGCCAGCAACACAAGTGACTGTGGTTAAGTTCATGGGCTGCATCCTTCGAAGAATCCACCCTAACAGGTTAACATAGGCTAGGGTCGGTACCGGCCACCAGATCCTTTGTTGACCAGGAAGACCAGAAGTGAACGGTTGTGAAATTGGACAATCTAGCTTTCAGATTTATTTCCGCTATTCCCTCCTTGTATGTGCCATCGCCTAGCAACCATGACGACGCTAAACATAAGCTTAAAGTAGGGCTGTCAAAATTAGCACGTTTTTAATGCGTTAATGCAAAGCCCTCTTAACGGCATTAATTTTTTTAACGTGCGATTAACGCGCAGGCTTCCGTAGTTTTGTTTTGGCCCTCCTCACGTTCCATAGTCTGACGTAAATAAGAAGCAGGAACAAGCCATTGGCCAGCGGCAAATTCCTTTGAATCACATGTGTAAAAATGTATTAAACCCTCAAGTGAGTTCCTTTTTGGGATTTCCACGGCTGGATTTTTAAGATAAAAACAGTGTTTTTAAATCACACGGGGACCTACGCCTACCAGGCTTTCAGTATGAGCGTAAAGCCGGCGATGACGTAACCGCTCAGAAAGCGAGTGTAAACAGTGTGTAGAAAGTGACCCGCAGCTCGGTATATATAAAATGTGCTAAATAGGCAGAGTCCTAGTTCTTCATCACACTCATCCCTTTGTCCTTGTTTTAGTACCACATGTGTTGATTTTGTGATTCCTTATGGTGGAAAAATATAAGGTGTTATTGTGTGGGAGGTAATGCACTGCACTTTTGAATATTTTTTTTTCTGAGAAGGAGTGTATTTATCATGTTTGTTTGGTACAGTTATAATAAACTTTTCTTAAAAAAGTATATTTGTCCACTAGTTGAAATAAGAAAAATTTCAATAAGAAAAAAAATTTGCAATTAATCGTGAGTTTACTATGGACACTCATGCGATTAATCGCGATTAAAAAATGTAATCGATTGACAGCCCTAGTTTAAACTAAACTTAGCGGCAATATGGGACCAGTCATATGAGCTACCTCTATCTATAGTTAGAGGATGTTTTCTGCAGCAGGAGACTGCTTGTAAGTGCCAACAGATGTCCTTTCAGCAGACAATGTGGACAAATGAGTCGTGGCGGATGGCTGCTCATACTGAGCCAGGATCCTCTGGAGGTTTCTTCCTGTTAAAAGGGAGTTTTCCTCTCCACTGTCACTACATGCTTGCTTAGTATGGGGAATTGCTGTAAAGACACTGGAGCTAGTCAGTGACTCGATGCAATCTGCTGGGTTCCTTATATAGGTAACTTTTTACTGATTGGCTTAATGACTGTATTGGAATGTTTACTCTGTGAAGTACCTTGAGACAACTCGCCGTGATTTGGCGCTATATAAATAAACCTGAATTGAAACAAATATTTCTATCAAAAAAGATGAAGGGTTTGTAACAAGTAGTGACACAAACATGTACCTAAGTAAAACAAAAGTACTTTGAGGAAATGTTACTTAAACACTGTGAGTAAGCATAAAAGTTTGAATTTTGCTTCTGTTTATTTGTTGTTATTGTCGTGTTGTGTATGTGTTTATTCAATTAGCAAATGTGGTTTGTTTGTCTAGCATTAGCACCCAGCAGCACTTGCGCGGTGTAGTCAACTGTACAGTACGCTATTGGATTGCTAGAGCAGGGCAGTACAGATTCAGTTTGGGGATTTAATCCAGATACATTAGTCCAGTATGTCTCTGTACCAACAAAACCTGATCCATTTATCTATTAACAGATGTAAATACATTAAGTTTGAATAATGGCTCCTCTTTAGGACAGTTTTTAGTGTACAACTCTTCCTTCACGGTATTGTGTTCTCATTAGTAACACCTGCTGATCAGAAAGAACTGCAGCAGCACCAGAACACAGCAAAATAAACCTCTGCTAGGGTTCTTCACCCAAGGTCACACCTGTTTATCCAAAATATAGACATTTAATGTTGATGGTCATTGCAGTTTTATTGGAAAGTTGTTTAACATCTACAGCCTGGCAGATTTCCATTTAATTGTTTTGATGTGTTGAATCAGCCGTCACGTTTCTCTGCACATGTATCTTTAATACATCTAATTATTGACCATATATCCACATACATAAGAAATATCGGCCACAGACCAAAGATTCACAGATTTACTGTGTATGGTGTAAATATATAACTATTTTATTTCCACTAGATAGGCTTCCTGAGTTGATCACAGGCTGCTGTGGTTTATAAAAGTTGCCATTAGCCAACATAACAAACCCTAAAAATCGACCTCTATTAAGAATCAAGGCTTTTAGGTTTTTTAATTGTAATACAAGCACCTTAGCTAGCTGTTTTACTGGTAGCTGCTTCAGAACCAGTTTTGTTATTTAAATAAACCTGATTTTAAATGACTCAAAGTAAAACTTGGCCAAATCTGAGGATTTTCAAAGTAAACTGTCAACAGTCGAAGGCCACTGGTGAGCTTTTGTTTTCCAAACTGTCAACTTTCTAACTCAGTGGCCATTTTCACAAGCAGCTAGCTGTTACGTGTTTTACCTTCTTTCAAACTAAAACAACACAATCACTTATATTCAACGTAAAAACAGACAAAGAGAGGCGGTGGTGGATCTGGCAAACGTGCAGTTGTTGAAGCTTATCGCTGTTTTTAGCAGCACGGCCTGCTGGAGACTAGATTAGCAACTTGAACAAACAGTGCCAACACGACGGTAACAACAAGGTAGTTACTGGTTAGCCAGGCAGCTGCAGCTAGTTAGAACCACTGCTACCTGAAGGCTGCCCGTCTGCTGGTAAGACGGCAGGAACAACAGCTAAATTATGTTTATTATTAGCCATGACGCCTGCAATGAAGGTCATAAGTTAGCTATCGGATCTGAACAACAGCACCTGCTTATGGAGGCTTTAGCTTGCTAGCGGCTAGCTCCAGTTAGCTGGTGTAAAGTGTCGTTACTCACCTTCCGCTGCTGCTGCGGTTGACTCCCACTTACTAGAGGGTTTTAGCGTCCAATCTCTTGTGATGTAATTCTGTTTAACAACGATATATGCGGATTGTTTTTAACTAAAAATGAAGCATTGATTTCAAAAAGTCTCCGCCACATGTCTTATCATCTGGCTGCTAGTTTAACGCCTCTGGCACCCCCTACCGGAACCACCGAGCATTACAGGCCAGAGTGGATTTATCCACTTGGTTTCATTTACAAAAAAGAAAGAAAATAGGAAAAGATTAAAAATAATACACCAACTGTTTTAACACATTTAACTTAAATCAGACATTTAGAATAACATTTAAATATATAGTATCTTAAATATTGAAAAAAAATATTTAAAATTTATTCTGAATAAAATTTTATCTACATGTTTACAATCAAATAATCTCTATATTTACTACTAACTATGAAAATAAAAAGTTACACCTGAACATTTAGAAAACTGATCTGTAGTTTGTATATAACAGAGAACCTTGACTGAACTGTTTTTGGACGGATGCTGCCCATTTGGGTTTTATGTTTGTATTTGTATGAAACTTTTCATTGAATGGGCTACATCATGGCTTAAAAAAACATAAAAGCAACGTTATGGAAAATTTTAAAGAAAAAAAATGTGTTAGAAAATATATGGTGACAAAAAATGTGTGATTCTGTGAAAGTGTGGAAAAAGAACAGTCACTTGTATAAATAACAGCAAAAAGCCAAACGGATGAACTGAACATATGGGAACAGAAGTGTCAGCTGAAACATAAACTCACATTTTCTCTTCTCTATCATACAGCAAAATACCTCTGCAACAGAAATCATTCTTTCATTTTCTGGAACCAGTTATTAAAGTCCCACTGGTGGTGAATGGTCCTTTGGTTGTAATGGGGGTACCTACAAACTGCTAAAAAGCTAAACAAACAGGGACATAGGACACCACTAACTTGTACTGATCATTCAATTTTTTCACCAATTATAGTGAAAATACTTATTCACAATTTACTTTTCAGTTTGTCCAATTTTTGGAAGTCATTTAAAGCCTCAGTGAGGTCCAGACCACAGCTTTAACTATAGGTGACATAAACCAAAGTAGAGTTGACGAAACAAAGAACACCTTTAGCAATTTTCAAGTCCAAATATTTTAAGTGTATGTTTAAGCAAATACAGAGCAATTCCTCTCCAGATCCAACAGAAAAATCAATAATTTACACCACACTTCTGTCAAATCAGTGAAACCGTGAGTTGTTTTGCATAAATTGCTCAATTTTAGAGGCGCCAAATTTGTAGTAATGTACAGTTGTTTATGAATGTGACTCTTTTAGTGATAAAGGTTGCAGACCCCTCTAATAGGGATTAGATCCTTTGACGGGTCTTCACGTGTAATTTAAAGATTAGTTTTCCAGATTAAAGCATCAGATAAAAGCTCATAAATATGAACCATGCACACTAATCCTACCACTAATAATCAAATACATCACATCTTCTGGTAATATTATAGCCATACTATGCAATTATTCATATTTTAAAATAATTTTCTTGAGCCAGTATGTGCTAAAATGACCCTTTACATGGTTAATGAAATGTCACTCAGACCCCTACCGCCCTCTGTGACCAGAATACCGCACTTGCAACTTCAGAGTGCCGGTCCGGTCTCTGTTGGACTTAGTAAAGTGGAGCTGACATGTCTGGTGCTGCAATCTGCTTCCAGCATATTTTAGATCATGAACACAACTGATTTGATTGATTTAGTGATGAATCGGAATGTAGAAACTAACGAAGGCTGATTAAGGGGCTAGAAGACGATATGTTTTCACTTTTGGTTCCACTAAACAGACACTAGGGGGTGCTAAAAGCAAGCCAAAACTGCTTAAAATCCCTTTAAAACAATCAGCTTGTATAGTTTGTTTTTGTCCACACATTTTTATTTCTGAATCTTTACATAACAGATTTTTAAAGTAATTTCTTTTACTGAAGAATGAGATTTTAAAAAAAAGACATGAAGGTGGGGAAGTGGAAGGGAAAAAACCAAGAAACAAGAGTAAACCCCAAGCAAAATGTTCAGTGTTTTATTTAAAAACTATAAACAGTCACCAAAGTAAATAAAGCCAATCTCTAACAGACTGTTAGGTCTATGTATAGTCACACATCCTACTGACACCGCAGAAATGAAGATGGGTCGCCCCGGTCAGATGCTAATACGACAGGCAGTCAAATGTTACACAACACACGGTAGAGAGGACAGTCTGAGGACGTGAGCCGGAATGTGGCATGGTATTAAGAATGAAAAAATAGTACAATAAAACTCCACACTATATTAAGATAGAAAAAAGTAGTGAAGAAAATATCATACCTGCACGTAAAGCAAAGAACACAGGAGAAAACCTGTATAAAAACTCCATGTATTTAAACCAATTTACAAATACAAAAAAATTTTGGTACGCGCACTGTGCCCGTACAATGACAAAACGCTTACAGTGGATATATGCTCCTTTTATGTGTGTGTGTGCACGTGTTGAAGGGAAAGGTGTGTGAGGGTCGAGTAAGGGCAGAGAATACCTTCAATATTCTTTTTTTTCTTCTACAAAATGAAATGAGATATATTATTCCATACTCTTTCAGCCAGCAAAATGAGTTCTACAAGGTATTATAATACAAAAAATGTCACAGTTCCACAAAAAACTGTTTCCCCCTCCCTAAGCTTTACAGCATCAGTACCTTTGCAGAATTATTTACAAGTTTTTAAGTACATTCATCCACTGCTGAGTATAGAATCACATTAGATACAAGTGACCAAGGATCATAAAAAAAGCAAAAACAAACATACTACTTTATTAAATCCTGCCAAATAATGCTCCTATTAGCCCACAGAGTTAGCTCTCCAGTGGCTGCATCGGCATGAAAGATCTTCTTTATATATATTCACAACATATTTACAAGATTCTTTTTCATTAATCGTAATGGTATTCATTTCAATAATAAATAAGTGAAAATATATTGACTCAAGTAAGAAAACCAAGCTACCGAGATTCTAAAGAAAAAAACAAACAATTTTCTCTGAGCCAGTTGCCAGTCGAGTCCTCCTCCACCCAATCCTGTGGGCACCTTCAGTAGCCCCGCCCCCTTCCACCCAACACTTTTCAGCCACCCCGCGACTCATGCACACTCCTATTCATGGGATGAGGAGAAAGAAAAACACAACTACACCTAAACAAAATGTGCTCGTGTTTGGGGTTTCATTGGTGGAGTCCCTCAGGGAAGCAGTCTTAGAGCTCCCCCTGGTGGGCAGCTGGTGGAAGACCCCCAAGGTAGTTTTTCTTTTTCGTTTTCTTTTTCCTTTGAGTGGATGAAGGAGGACGGGGGTGTTGAACACAGTTGGTGAAGGATGAGAGGGAGATGAGGGCAGCGGCAGGTCTTTGTCCTGGTCCACGCCCTCTGAGACCCTCACCCCACCCTCCAACCCCCTGTGGACCTGCTACGGCTCACTGGCGCCTTGCACCGCTCGCCACGAGAGCGGGATCAGGGTGGTAGGCGATGTCCTTTTGGCGTTAAGCCTGAAGCGAGCGCGTAAGTTCATAAAGGCATTTGGCGAGGGTGGTGGAAACCTCCATGTTACTTAGCGCGAGCACAGAGAGGTGAGTCTCATGCCTCTTCACCAACCTGAGGGTTAAAGGAGAAACAGTTACACTTGGTTAATATCTGGGTTTGCATTATATCCAACAAATAACTGGACAGGTTACAATGCTGAGTAGTTTTTAGTGTGAACACAGCCACAGCAGATATTTATGACCATTACCAACTGACTGACTTTAGTGTGACTTATTTTAACCGTTAGCTGTGGCGCTACATTAGCATTACTAGCACTTATTGGCAAAAGGCAGCTAATGCTACATCTGATAACTTGTGTTACTGTGAATGTCGGTATATCCCTAACCCATCTGTCCTCTCTATAAATGATGAGGAAAAGTTTACTGAGTTAATCTCACCGTTTTATTCTCAGCCACTTACACACACAGAAACTAAACAGAGAAGATGTGTTTTGGATGGAAGCAACAACTGATTTTAAGAGAAAATTTGTCCTGGAAAATATCTGAACACAACAAAAATTCCAGTAACATGAAAGCGAGTTACTGTGGTTCAAGTGATGAAGTCAAGAACCCCCCATGACCGTTTGACGACATTTTAGAAACTCCCTCGCTAATGCCGTTTGTAAGGTTTGGCCATCAGTGAGATGTTGGTAAACTGATCCCACAAGTATTCACTTTAAACTGTAACTGCTGGAATCATCCCAGTCTGTCTGTCTGTTACCATAATGACTATAACTATGTTTTTTCTCATAATAATTAATTATAAAACTCTTCAGACGTGAGAGGCGATGGCCAATATGAACTTCCTAAAAGAGTTCTAGCTCTTTAATGAATTTAACCACGTTTAAAGTCACTATAAACTCACATGCGACCGCAGTCAGAGTGCTTGGCGATGTTCTTTAATGTTAAGGCAGCAGTTAGTCTTATGTGTTTGGTCACTGGTCCCTCTTTCTCGTCCTAGGACAGGAAACAAACAGAAAACAGTCATTGGTTGATGGTTCAGGTGAAGGACTCATTCAAACTAATGTTTACAAAAATCACTGATGAACTTTACAATACAGATATCCCCTCAGCCCCTAGGGTTATTTAACAGTGTGTGTGTGTGAGAGAGAGAGAGAGAGAGAGAGAGAGAGAGAGAGAGAGAGAGAGAGAGAGAGAGAGAGAGAGAGAGAGAGAGAGAGAGAGAGAGACATGCAGGAAGGGGGGTTAAGGGTGAGTCCAGTTTCACTCACAGTGAAGTCCCTGAAGACCAGGTTTCGAGAACCCCTGCGTAGGGCCATGAGAGCTGCGCTCGGATGATTGACGATTGCTTTCGGTGCTCTTTGTGCTGGAGTGCTGCCTGCTGCCGGTGGAGATCTTCACAACACATCAAGCATAATCAGTTCAGGGACTATAAATCTGTTGGCTCATTCATGATTCTTGTTTGATTTCCGACATGAAACACGCCGAGTTAAAAGCGGAAGGTGTACTCACTGGGAAGAAGTCTGATTGGGCGTTTGTGTCTGCTGCTCCTCTATTTTGAGTCCAGCAAGCAAAGCTTCTCGAGAACAGTGCTTATCCTGAGAGAGCAGAGAGGAGACGGGTTGGACTAATCTGACCATTTAAAGCATAAAAATCCCAGGTGCTGGATCACACAAGGCTTTTACCTGCAGGTGTGTGATGAAGGAAAGTCTTTGTCGGGGAAAAGGTTCACATCCTTCCCACAGACAGTGTCCTCCGTACACGTCCTTCCCACCGTGCTGCGTTGCTGCGTGGTAAAACACTTGAGATGGCGTCTCAAACCACCTGGAAAACACACCAATCAGTGAGCACTGGACAAAACCTCGGCTAAGTATCAATATTAGTCTGAAACTGTAGAAGAGGCTCGTACCGCTTACAGGACTGCCACAGACACTTAAAGTTCTGCCCGGCTTTCCTGCTCGGTTCCGACGGTGCTGAAGGGGTCTGCTGTGTTGGGAGGTGCGGGCTGTGGTTCCCCGCTGGTGCAGGCTGGGACATGGGAGGTGGGGATGGGGTTACAGTAGGCTAAAAAGGAAAAGAATATATCATTAACATGAAACAGAGACACCAAGTGATGGACTGAAACTTGGTCATGAGAACAGATTGTTGGCTGAGACGTAACCCAGGCCTGTCTGCTGGCATAAGTTGTTCTCTCAGCTGCTTTGATGTAGGAGGCAGGTATCAGTGAGAACCACATGGTCTTAACTGGCCTCACCTTCTTAACCTCCAAACACTCACAAAGGACAAACCTGCCCTACAGAGTAGGGCTGCTTATTCATGAAACTAAATCATTATAACAATTATTCTGGTCAGCAATGAAATCACAAGGATTTATTTAACACTCACCGAGTTGGGAAAAGCCACCCAGAGCTCACATTTGAATGAGACTACAAAACACCAATTGACATCAGCGGGTGGTGGAGTTGTGCTTTTTAATGGTGACTACCATTAGAATGTTTAACGTCAAGCTTAAGAAAATAAAATATCTTTTATTTGATGTTACGACCCCTGCCAGTGAGGTCCCGGGTTCAAATCCTGGACGAGCCCCCACTTGTTACAACCCAGCTTGTGGGATCGCAACGTAAGGAGGAGGTCTGGACGCATGGTAAAGGTTATGAGAGTATTTTATTAAAATCAGCCTCCAAAAGGCCTCACCAAAAACGCCACCTGGGCAAGAGCTCCCAAAGATGCTCCTTCTGATCAGTCTCCTTTCCCTGGAGTTGCATCAAGCAGCCTTTTCTGCCGCACCCACAGGTGTAGCCACTCAAGAACAATTACAGGCTGCGTGTGCAGGGACAGGGACATGTGAAGCAGCCAATCAGCTGGTTGCACTGGCACAGCAGCATTTGTTTGTTAGCTGGATGGGTACTTTGTTTCTCCCACCGGCAGGGGCCGTAACATTTGAGAACTCCAGAAACATGGGCAGACAGCACTGCTACAAAAGCAGAAGAGCTGCTGCAGGAGGAGTCGCTAAATTCACGTCCTTTATTGTCTGGAGCGTTGGAGTATTTTGCATAATAGTTGTGACAAGAGACTTGTGCAATGGATAAATAATATTTTCACATTCAACTCAGATTAACCCATCGACACAGAAAATAGTTGTGCTTTTGATTCTGAGCAGAAATCACCAGTTTATTCATCTGTTAGCTCGGAATCAGACAAAACCAAAGACAAGGTAGTATTACAGCTAAACGATGGGACTTAGCTGAATACAACAATACACCTTAAAAATGATTGACTTAAGCGTCGCTACACTGTTCTTTTCTTTGCACATCATCTTTCTCACATCATGTACATTTGTTCAGATACTTCTAAGCATTTGTTGCGTACGTTTTAATCGTCTCCACCACCAAAACAAATTCCTTGTGAGTGCTACAACTGACTTGGTAACAAAACTGATTCTGATTCTACCTTATTGTTGCTAAAGGAGGTTCTGTTGACGCATGAGCTGGTTATTAATAACTGCTGATGAATCTACACTAGTGATCAGCAAACACATTTGCCACGTAACTCGGGATGTAAATATTTACCTCACGTGGCTGTCGCCAACACTCAAAAACGCATTCTGTGGCAGACCAGACACCAAGCCACACCCACAGATGAATAAAGTTGACCTACAAAGATGTGAAACCCACAGTGACTCACCGTTGTACCAGCTGCTTGTACGGGCGAGCAGTTCCTCTGCTGAGTGGCGTTCTCTATTGCTACTTTGGCTACTGTGCTTGGGTCCGTTCCTGCTGGCACCGCCACCATGGTGGCGCTGCTGCCGGCGTTATTGGGATCACTGATGGTGATGATCCGTACTCCCACTTTGCTGGGGATCCCCGAGGACGTCGCTGCACTGCGGTCCTCGTTTTCAGCTGGCCTCTTGAGGCCTCGAGCCTCTGGGACCACTCCGTTTGCGGGAGGGGTGATGGGGCTCTGGGAGGTAATGGTGAGAGGGAGAGAGGAGTTGGGGAGCAGTTGCTGTCTGAGCACAGGCGAGGCATGGGCCGGCCCCAGAGGTCCATTGGTTAATTCCAAGGAAGGCCTGTGACCTACTGCCTGGGGTCCGTTGGCCAGGCGCTCAGCCTGCTGGGCTTTGGCAGTGTCCTGCTGAGGAGGAGTGGGAGGGGGAGGAGGAGGACGACTAGGGAGACGCAGGTCTGAGCTGTTTTCAGAGGAGCTCACCTCCCCATTCCCCAAGTACTGTTTGGAAGCAATGTGATTTGGAATGTTTTTGTTAAAGTTACCACCACTCTCACCCCGATCAAAGTCACACACCCCGTTGACTAGAGTCTTTTTGGGGTCGGGGTTGACCTCAAGAGGGGTGTTCAGGCCGGGGGAGAGGGCCTGCTTCCCGTTAGCAGCAGGACTCTCCGGAACTGGACCGTTGAGTGCTCCCTGGCTGTTCCCTGAGTGGTATGGAGGTAGATTAGACTCCATGCACTTCTGACCATTTAGCAGCTTGGCACCTGCCGAAACGTCTCCGTTACTGGTTTTGCCTTTGGAGGAGTCCCCCTCGGTCAAGGAGGAGTTCTCCATCACCTCAATCTTCCTCTCATGGATGTGCAACCCCGTGGCATCCTTGGCCTCTTCCTCCTTTTGACAGATAATCTTGTCTCCTCTGAGGGGAGCTGGCAGTGGCGGTGGTGGTGGAGGTGGTGGACCTGCTGGGATGTGATGGGAGACTGTTCCAGTAGAAAATGGAGGTGGGGGAACAGCTGGAGCGATGACTCCCTGGCTGACAGCAGCAGTGGAGGTGAAGCCGGTGTTGGGGACCACTGTGAATGTGACCTGTCCAGCTGTGGTTGGACCCTGAATGATGGCAGCTGCTCCTGGACTACTTGTGGAGATGAGCTGGCCTGGCAGGAGCTGAACCGTCTGCAGGGGTGGAGCTCCTGCAGCTGGAAGCTGACCTGGGACCAGCTGGACACTGAGCTGCTGAGGCTGTGAAGGGGGATTCTGTGGGCTGTAGCCTGCCTGGTAGATGACCTGTGGAGTGGGGGATATCGTGTTGTTGGGAATGGGCACCTGTGGAGCAGGTAGGATTAACTTTCCTCCTGGCGTAGAAGGCCCTCGCTTTGGAAGCAGTAGCTGTTTGATCAAGCTGGACTCTGTGGAGGTAGGCTGAGGTGGAGGAGTTTGGGATAGAATTTGGAGAGGAGGTGGCTGCTGCCGTTTCATGGACAGTGCGTGGCTGACAGTTTGATTGGACTGGGTGTTTGAGTGAGAAACAGGAGGAGGACAGGGACTGGAAGCAGGACCAGGCTGCCCTGATATCTGGACAGTCTGAGCACCAGGAATGGTGGAGGGGTTGGCAAGAACAATCTGGTGTATGGCAGGGGCGTAGGCGGCATTCTGCTGAGGATTAGGACTGACTATGACCACACCCTGAGCCTGCTGCTGGGGCTGCTGGTTGGGACTAGCTATCGTGGCTGCTGGACCACTGGACTGGTTAGGTGCTGGTTTGGGGGCTATGTTTTGAAACATGACGCGAGACCCTTGGGAAATGGGTCCTCCTGTGTTGCTCAATGGCTGACCACCCCCACCCTGCATGGGGGAAGAAGAGGAGGAGAAGGAGGGGGGCACCGATGCTGCAGCAGCATTCTGGGAGTCTACCTGTGAGGCTCCACTCGGAGTCCCAGAGGGTGAGAGAGTTTGAGGCAGAGGTGTATGCTGGGTAATTGGAGGACAAACTCCTTGCACCCGGGCGGTGAGGATGTGGCCTTGTGGTACTGGCTGAAATAGTGTGACTGGTGTCCCTGTGGGGAGCATGGGGGAGTGTTGGTGCTGCTGCTGGGCTGTGGGAGCAGGGCTCTGAGGGCTGTGGTTCTGGGTGGCTGGAGCAGATGCTGGAATCTGGACCACCGGACCAGGTCGGACCTGCTGCTGCGGTGCTGCCAAGGGATTTGGTGGTAATTGTGGAGGCACCTGCGGCGGCACCGGGTGACGGGGAACAGTCTGGTGGCCTGCATGAGGAGGTTCCTGTGCAGTCAAGGCCACGGATGGGGTGGTGACACCGGTGCTGTGGGTGGAGCCCGAGACCCGAGCAAACTGTTGTCCTGGCGGTAAGCCTGGTAACACACCAACAGGCAAAACTTCAGTATGATGACATTTTAACAGTGGAGGTTAAAAACATTACAGAAATAGAGGCAGAAACATTTAATCTGGTGCTGAACTCCACTAAAAACCAAAAATATTATTCTACCAAAACAGCATCCTTTCTTTAATCAACAGTTATTGGTCCCATTTATGAATTATAGATGGTTTTTTATCCATTCAGCATCAGCAATAACAACCACAGTGTTTTTTAGTTACTTGTCACAGCCTCAAGCTCTTTTTTTTTTAATTTGAAGCACTTAGACCAAGTTCACTCGTTTTTCAATACATTTGCAGTGGTCTCTAGTTTACATGAAGGCCTTGTGAGTCGATCACTCAACCTCTGGCGCTCCTGTTTCAGGAACTAAAAGTGAGCCAGAAGACAGCATGTGAAATCTTATTTCCTGATATTCGGACATCTTGCCTCTGATTGGATAAGAGCAACACGACTCTACTACTGACTCTGTTTGCTCTGCAGCGTTTACGTTTTATCTCTACAAATAACGCAAGCCTGAAGGAGTTCTGCAATGCTATGGAGTTGCTAATGCTAACTGTTAGCTTCTACTAGCCGAGATGGGTTCTGCTCTCTCCTGGACGCGAAACCAACAACAGCATTCCCCGTCGCGAGCAAAGATGGGCGAGTCTATGAATGCTAATTTGACAATGTGACGTAGATCTGACTGGATTTTTTAATTTGAGCGTTTCCCCGTCTACTTTCCACCAATGGCTAATGCAGGAAATAGCGGTAGAAGACTATTTTCACGTTTAGCCTGAATGTTAAACTCAGAGAGACCGATCCTATTTCAAGAAGAACAAGTAAAAACCGGTTTCTCAGTGAAGTTGGCCTTTAAACTCAATAAAATTCAAGCACTGAAAGCTGCTGAGGAATGATGACGTTACAGCAGGATGCAACTCAAGCATCAGAGCAGAACTGACATTACACAGTGACTGGGATATTTTCTTCTTCTCAACCAAAAAAAGTATTCTCATGTTCTGCCAAGAACACCTTTGTTCCCGTTGCCATGACTACAATTAAACTGACCCATTTACATTTCCTGAGTTTATAATAACCTCTCACCTGAGGTCACAGTGACACAGAACATTGTGACAAACTTTAGCTCATTAAGTCACCAGGATGCTGCAAACTTAGTCAGAGCACCATGGTCTCCTGGTGAGCGTGCACAATTTTCTCTTTTTCATTTTGATTCATTTGGATTTGGAAGCAGCCTTTGTCAACCATGCTTGTGTTAAGATCAACAGCAGGATGTCAACAGCATTGAGTGTTTGCTAAAAAGCCCTGAATGTCCCTTTAGAGCCCACATCCTGCATGACTTGTTTGATAATCCTGTAACCAGGATTGTAATCATGGATGGTTATCGTCTCAGAGCCTCTTTCATATAACAGTCAAAAAAAGCTAAAACAGTAGCCCAACTACATATCCAGATCTTCCAAAGACCTGCTGTGTTCTGAATCACAACATGTGATTCAGCTCCTGTTGAGTTCCACTGCTCAGCTCCTTCCAGTTTCCTTCGTGTTTTTGCCTTTTTCAGCCATCTTAATCTCAGCAGCATCCTCTTCTCTGCATCAATAATCTGATGAGCTGTCTGTGTTTTTATTCAGAGCTCCTGATCATTTGACTTTCTATATTTACTCCTCCTGTGGTTTAATAAAGGAACCTACAGAAACTATAAGACAGAGAACTTGTGGTCCTACCCGGAGGCGGAGCCTGAGGGTCCCCAGGCACCTCGTGTCGAGCTGCCGGAGGAGGAGGAGCTGCTGGGGAGCTCTGCTGCTGCTGGTAGTACAACTGGATGGGCAGAGGGATGGCCCGTCGCCGGATACCCACCAGGAGGATCTGGACCTGGCTGCTGACTTTCGCCTCCTCCTGCCGTCGCATCGTGTGGTTGGGAAACACGGTCCTGTTCAGCAGAGGAACCATTAGAAGATTATCAAAAGAGGAAAATTTATGTCGCCTCTGATGTGAATTTGCCAGTTTCATGACTCATAAAAAAAACGCCCGAAAAGGAAAGCTTTTGACTGACCGCAAACATTTAAGGAAGCCAGTGGAGTTCAAGATGTTGCTTCGTCCCATTTTGCTGCATGTGGCGAGGTACTCAGAGTACATTTCTGACCGAGACACGGAGCCCTCAGGGTTCGTCTCAAAGTGTGCGTTTAGCCTGTTGGTGGAGGCAGATCCCATAAAGGTTTTAATGAGAGAAAAGGTAATTGAGCCCTAAACCTAATGAGTGGCTGTAGCACAACAACTGGATCCAGTATTATAACTGGTAACGAGACGGGCTGGAATTCAGCTACATTCCAGGGCTCTCCATCATGAAGGGGTTTATTCTATAAATATTCTATTAATAAATTAACTAATCACTCATTTGAAAATCACATTTTGCATTTACATCATTGAGACAGACATTTGTTTGCTGATCTGAGATAGGATAAAAAATAACCTGCATGGATTTAAATCCTTTCTGCATATTTCCTCTTTTGAAACAATCGACAGTGAATCTTACCACTGCAGTGTGAATTTCTCTCCATCTAGTTCAACGATGCCAGGCGGTGGTAGGTTGGGCTGAGCTGGGACCCGCGTTACTGAGGAGAAGGAAAGGATTCAGTTTTCTGCTGTGTTCTACCTCATGTGTGTATCTGACAATCAGCTGGTTGGTCCTCTCTATGGTGCTACTCAGTCTGTCCACTAGATGTCAGCAAACTAACAACGTAGTACTAAAGCAGCCATAAGTGAAGTGAATGACAGCTGGAAGTTTTTGCTGCATTGAAGAGTCACCTGCTGATTTACTCACACACACAGTTACAGTTATTCATTTCATGTTTTGTCTTCCAGACATTTTAGATTTTATTTAAACCCAAACAGAACCGACTATCAGACAAAAGGTCTAAGTGCTCATTTATTATTCATTTATTGACTAAGACTGATAAAGACTACAGAGTTGAAGATTGTAAATTCAGAAGCAAATCAGCTGCAAATGAAAAACTTTTGTCATGCAACAACAAAATTTCACAGAAACATTTAAGTCAAAGGAACAAAACATTGATCAGATAATCAGATGGAACGGGACTCAGGGGGAACTCAGACCAACACTGGATTATTTCTAGACTATTTTTAACTTGCTGAACTCAGGCAGCAGACACAGTGAAACCCTGTCTTATTATTCAGTGTGACGTGTGTGTTTGTGTGCAAATCAATTCAAATAAGGGATGTCCTGATCTGACTGGATCACTATTAGATCGAGCATCTTTCTTTTTAGAGTATGGCGACACTCAGCTCCTGATCTCTGCTGTTGAATTCCTCTCACTGGTTTTAAGTCAGCCGTGCTGTAAAACAGCAGCAACTCAGCTGGAACACAGGAAAGAACCACTTTCACCAGGAGGCGGGCTCAAGGGGTTAAGACAAAATACTCAAGATTAGCAGGAATAACATGAGCTTATTGTCGCTCATCTTCCTGCAGTTTCTAATCACCCGTTATGTAGGTAAAGAGGGCCGGAACACCAACTAGAGCTGCCTTCAGTCAGTTTTAATGCTGACTCTGATCCAGTTTTTTTTTCAGGTGTACCGCTGATAAATTAGGTCACAATTGTGATGAAAATGTTCAAAAATCAATGCTGCTGAGAATCTGATTTAATGCTTTTTAATTTAATTTAAGACCTTAATTTTGTTAAAAATCAATTTAATGAATGCTCTTTGATGACCCACGGAAACCCTGTGAATATGTGGCGTTTCACTTTTAAACACCTTGGGGGGAACAAACATTTTCAGGGACGTAAAGCGCTCCAAGAACTCTTTCAGTGACCTGGACACTCACCAGGTGTTGACGCTCCCTGCACAGCTGCCGGTACCTGCTCCACCAGCTGCGGTCGGACCTCGGCGGCCTGTTCTGCATTAGCCTGATGCTCGATCAACCGCACCGCTGTTAGGGCATCAGGTCCAAAGGTGTGAAGGTCTACTGATACTAACCGCACCAACAGGTCTGAACCAGAAGGAGAGGGCAAACAGAACATGAGAAGGGTTGGTCAAAGGATAACAGGAGAATGACCTGAACCTGGTTGTTGAGCCGGATTCTTACCTATGCTGTGGTCGACTGAGGAGATTTTGCTGCAGGGAATTTCTCCAAGCTGAGCCAGCAGATAGAGCACCTCCAAGGAGGCCATGAGGAGCATGAGGTCAGGCAGAGTGAGGAGCATCATCACCTCCCTGTAAGACTCCTGGTCCACGTACTCACAGATTAACACACCGTTATCATCCGCTTTGCTGAGGTTACCCAGGATCTCCATGGCTACGGGACAAACACGGAGAGAACGTAAACATAAATAGTTAGAGAGAACTCCCAGACTGCACAGAAACCCAAACGCTAGGAAACCCACCTCTCATTTTCAGGAACCTGTCCCTGGACATCAAGCATTTGGTGACGGTGTGAAAGATCAGGTGTGTCGTCCGAAAGTCAACGGGATCCAGCTGGAGCTGCAGGATTAAAACAGGCATCATATTAACAAACGAGCTAGCGTGACCGACGTTCAGCGTGTTTGAGCCACCTGTGTGAAAGGGGAGGGGTTATCCTACAGTTATAGAACTGCAGTCGAGGCCCATAGAAAATCACCCTGGGAGTTACGAATGGCCCGCGTGTTGCACTTCGGCCATCCTTGCTCTAAGTTAGTAAATTATTTCTGACAGGACTACTGCATTGTGGGTCTGATGGTTTTGTCACAAGGTCCGTAAACACCAAAACCTCAGACGGAACTAAAGAACGCAGCCAGAACGTGCATCTAAAAATAAACATAAAATGGCTTTAATTAATGAACAGATAATAAAATAAATTAATAGGACCCAAAGTTTAATATTAGGATTGGCTACATTGAGGACTAAAACACCAAATATTGCAACAACCTACCAGAAATAAACCAACACACCTGAGACAATGACTGATCCCTCATGAGAGCGATTTATGCTCTTAGTGACAACATGAGTAACCAGTTAAGAGATTAATAAACACATTCAAACTGAAGCTCCTTCAGCCATTTAAATGTTAGACTGTGACATCCTGGCATGATAAGTAGATAGCTAACCATCCCACCTGTTGGCTTGTCCATCACATCACAGGTGCTCTGTTGCAATAATCTGATGGTCGGTTGAGTAACGGGTCCAACCGCTCAGTTCATGCTCAGAACATTGTTAGTAGCAGATTCCCTTTCACTCTTAACCCATAACTTTGTAAAACAAACCAAAACCCCAGGTGTGGTGTCCTAATACTGATATACCCTCTAGTTGTTATTAAAGAGATATTCTGCACATTCTGAAGGGCAAGTATTTGCTATTGTACTCACTGATGGTTTCCTCAACAGCCTCTATTGAGAGAAATAAAGAGTCTAACAGCTAGCTTGAGTGCAGCTAAGACCAAAGTTTTCCACATAGCTTCAGTCTCTTTAGACAGCAGTTTATACAACTGTTTATATACTTTACATCACGTCAGTTTTACGTTAAACAATTATTTCAGCCGATATAACAGATGAAATTTAGAAACTGGTGCTAAAAAGCAGCAGCAGAAACAGCTCATCAGTCACCCATTCCAGAAGTTATCCACAATCATTTATAAGCTTCACACAGAAACACTTTTCAGAATGACCAGGAAATCTCTTTAATATCCAGAAACCTTTGCAGGAAGACATGTGTGTAGTTGCTAAACATTGGATAACTTGTATTTTGTACTTTTATATCTAAAAGCGTTTATTCTAAAATAAATACATAAGAAAAAGAGAAAAAGCTTAAATAGATTTCCCTGAGCCCTACCTTTATTTTGAACCAGCAGATGACCACCACACAACCCCGACTCGTTAGCCTGATGTACTCGCATGTCAACTATTTAACCGAGGTTCAACCTGAACCAAACCCAGAACTACAAAAATGGCTGAAACCCAGACCCACCTCGGCGGCCACGTTGCCCAGTGTGTCGAGTCCGAGCTGTCGGAGTGAGATGAGGTTACAGTGGGCACAGAGCAAAAGGAAGCGCAGGCACGTTCGGTTGGCCGCCAGCAGCTTGACGTTGGCCTCCTCGAAGGAGAGGTTTCGCAAGATAACGGCGATCTGCAGCACCCGCTGGGCCTCCATGTCACTGATACCCGAGTTCCGAGGGGGGTGGAAAAGGCTCTGCCAGTGCTCCTCACATGACGTACCATCTGCAGAAAGACCCAGTCAGGATGAGTTCGGCTCGGACTCTTAAAATCTCTCCTAAACACAAACACGTCACTGAGCTGCAACAAATCCAGATATTTTCTGTTCACCTTGTGCAGAACCGCTCTTGTCCCAGATCAGCTCTCTGACTTCAGCGTCCTCCACCACCTCTTTCCAAAACTGTGAAGGAGAAGAAGCTGTTAGCAAAGCAGAAGCCAAGAACCTTTAGGCTGGAGTTCAGTCAGACGGTGAGATTAGCGACGACAAAACACACAGGAGGTGTTGGGCTGTGAACGAGTGTCAGTCTGACTGTGAGACAAACGGTGAGTAAGACTGAAAACACACATCTGATAATTATTCTAAAAAAGGAAAGGCTGTTTTCTGACAGCTGTCAGAGGATTGGTAGAGGCTGATGGAGCCTTAAGCTGCTGCTAGCCTCAAGCAACGACAAGGAGGGAGCTGTGGAGGATTTTTCACTCCTGTATTCCGGTTGAACTACGACTCGGATAAGTTAAGTCGATTTATCAGACTAGAAGCATCAAGTGGTTTCCCCCTCAGCAGGAATCAGGCGTTTGTGGTTTCTTGGGGTTTGCTGCTCAAATGGTTTGTTTGTGTAAAGATTTCACTTTCTCTTGGCAACTGAAACAAAATGAGTCATACCGGATCCCTCTGTGCTTTTAACTGTTACGAGCTTTATTGTTCAACATGCCAACAGCAGTCTAGAGTCCAGAATGAAGTCTGGTTCATTGAGATTTCTGACGCAGTCTGACCTCGGGTGAACTTGTTGAAACTGGGAGGCGTCTCAAAGGTTTTCCACTTGGGAATAATCATTCTCATTGTAGATTCTAAAATACTAGGGAATACCTTTATTACCTAGGGCCCTAAGAACTCCACAATTTTGTTACCGTTTCTGTTCTTAGGACAGAACGGTAGATCTGAGTACCTTACTGTGTCTGGGCAGAAGAGTACTAGCTACTCCTCCTGTTGCATAGTTAACTTTATTGAGTTCATAACTGACAACAGCAGACAGGCAGAGACATGAAACAAACAATAACAGGAAAAGAGATGGAAAAACTAGAGCAACAACAGGAACCAAAACAAAACAAAAACCTCAGATCTAAACTGATAACAGGTCAGGTTAAAATATAGAACAGATTTAATTATGTAATAAATATTAAATGTATGAATTTCAGAATTTTTTTGGCTCCCTCGGGAAAGATCCATCTGGGAAATTCTGTTTTCCAGCAGTAACATATCTTATGTTTAGGCTCATTTTAAATTAATCTAGAAATCACTTTTATTCTAGAGAAAGGACAGTTTCTTTATTCTCACATGAAACTCATGAAGAATTTTATTTTACAAAAATCCTTCTCATTTATTGATTTATGGGCAAAACTTAAAGGTGCATTTTGTCAAAAAAAAAGGTCAAAAAGTTTGAATAAATCCAATTATTTAATAAAACACTTTAAGTAAAACAGTAATAATAAACTAGTTAAATCATAAGACACAGGAAAAATTTGGAAAAAAAAAAGATTTCATTGGGTCCTAATTACCTCTGACTGCTTCACAACAAAAACAGAATTTACTTCCTCTGGCAATTTGTTAACACACACACGTATGCTCCAGACCAGCAAACCGACACAACATTAGGAGCTCAGACTTGCTGATAACGACTAATTACTGCATTTGATTGACATTCATTTACTCCTAGTTACTCAAAAAAAGTATTTAAGGTGGAATTAAAAACATATGCTTTAAAAAAAAGCCCTGATAGCAGTAACACAGTATTAATAAAGAAATATTTCATATTTACATATAAAAACAAGCCAGGAGATTTTTACAGTGTAAAGACATTCAATATTTTACCCGGACAAAATCCCGGGAGGTTTTCTCCTTCCAGTCCGTCCCAAACACCCCAGAGAAGCTGCCTAGAGCTGCAAAAAAACACATGAAGAACCAGGGTTTAGCTCCATGTTCCCATCTCCCTTTGGAAGGAAGTCTGGATTAAACAGAGCAACGAGGACTTACAGTCATCGAAGACGCCGGCGTGCGCCAGCAGCAACGTGACCAGTTTGGGGTCCTTCTCCAGCTGCATGGCGTGCTTGCTCTCGTTGGAAAGCAAAGTGCAAACGTTAACAGCAAAGTCGACTTCGTTAGGGAGGCCCGAGAGGAGAGACAGCACCAGTTTGTTGTAGTCACACGGCTGAGCGAAATCCGTAGACAGTCCATAGCTTTGGCGGAGATAGTCTACGGTGGAGGAGTAAAAACAGATTATTTAAAAATGAGACAACAGGTATTTAAATGTGGGCTAAACCAGCTGTTTATTTAACTGTGTAGTTTAAACATAAACAGAACAACAAGAAGCACGCGTGACTAAAAAGAAAAACAGAATTACAGAAAACACGGCTTTGATGGACAAAATATAAACACGGCGATTCTGGTTCTGGAGGTGGTTCAGTTCACATTTATCTGATGAGTCGTCTGAGAAACACAAATGTCCTCCAAATTTATCCATCAGCAGATCACCTCAGCTTCCACGGCAGACTTTGTTCCAGTCCTGAAACGTTAGCCGTGTGGGAAAATATCCCCATTTTCAGAGTTAGGAACAGGAGGAAACCAAAAGCAGGAGATCCAGTGTTCAAAAATCTAATCAATCACTTTGAATGTCATCAATTCTGAGAGGTTTGTGGGATCTTTTGATCCTGATCACAACAGAGACAGGAGTCCTGCTGAGTGAATCTGACATTAAAGGGTGTTTGCAGCTAAATGTCATTCAGTCCAAGCAGAAACGGATGCATTCAAAAACGCCCGACCCCCGCAGAGAGATGCAGGACCGCTGTTCAGCGTCTCATCATACTGATCGACTTCATGAGCAGAAACACTCCTCGATTATTGAATGATGCAAAAACAACAGATGAAAGGAAAGCTTACAGACAGCTACTACAATACATGTGATGTTTTCCCCAGAGGAGTAAACACCTGGGTTTATTTCTCTTACGCTAAAGGAAAGTGATAGCCAACAATGTTTTTATTAAAATATAACGACTACACCACTGCTGACGTTTACATTTTATTATTTAAAAAACTAAATTGTAGTGGAACAAAATTCTTATGCCGGCTTTCCTGTGCTTAATTCAGGCTTACATTTCACCACGGGATTAAAAAGGTATCAAGCATGATTTCATATAATCCTGTTCATTTATAAAAAGAAAAAAAATTCCACAGACTTTCTACGTGACCTGATAGAGTAAGACACAACATGGTCAGTGGTTTGTAACGTACAAACTCCCTTCTGAGATGGACAGGTTTTTTTGTCCTGTAGTCTGTGTGTGCTCTTCCACCGTACGAGTTTTCCTGCTGCTGCTGCAGCGTGTCGTCTAACACACGCTGACACTTTTGCTAAACAATAAAATCCTGAAGGTCCAAAAGTAAAGCTGCAGGACATGTTTTAAACTCTTCTGCTCCAGAAAGTAAAACAGAGCCTGGTTTGGGTGTGTTTGGTGCTCGTCAAACAGGGGGAAGCATGCAGCAGTGTGTCTGCACTGAGTGGTGCCTTCACCTGAGTTAGAGATGCTAACAGACTGAATAAGATAAACCTCTGACTTCAGTCTCAACGCTGTTTTTAAAGGCACATTTGGCAGTTTTGGCTTGCTTTTAGCACCCCTAGTGTCCGTTAGTGAAACCAAAAGTGAAACTTATCTCCTCGCTGTGCGTTCGTCTTTTTAACACCTTAATCTAACTGCTGCAATGTCTCCTCAGCCTTCATTAGTGTCTACATGAGTGGTTCATCACTAAATCAAACAAATCAGCTGTGTCCATGATCTAAAACATGCAGGAAACATGCTGGAACCAGATTGTGGCACCAGGTATGTCAGCTCAATTTTTTAAGTCCAACAGACTCTCTGAAGTTGCAAGTGCAACATGCTAGCCACAGAGTATGATGAGGGTCTGAGTGACATTTCATTAACCCTGTAAAGGGTAATTGTAGCACATGCTGGCTCAAGAAAATGGTTTTAAAATATGAAAAAGTTGCATAGTATGTCTTTAATGGTACGTCTTTTCAAGATTATCGAGGCCCAAATTCACCAATGACAGTGTGTCTAGCTAGCTCCGTTTGCAGAGCTGTGGCAAAGAGACTTCAGTGCTTTATTCTGCGCTGCAAGGCAACAGCATCAGTCCAGTCTGCTCATATCTAAATGAGGTAATATGATGCATTTTCAAGAAAACCCACAAATGTTTATATAAATTTCTACTGTGGCAAAAAGCACCAGACTCTAAAAGGATGATGCTTTAGCGTTGGTGTCAAATATTTAGTCTCCTGAGAGATGCTGCTGTTTTTGTCTTTAAGCTTCTGCTTGAATTTCAGGGCAGCTTTATGAGGAAAAACATAAAATTCATCACATCTTCCAGCGACGAGAGTCAGGACTACTCATAATTAAGATGTTTAATTATGGAAACATCCTGTTCCTATTTTATATTCAGCTAAAGAAAAAAGCTGATTATGGAACATTTCAATAAATGGTAATGGTTAGCAAACAGAAGCCCAAGTTGTGAGATTCTTATTGTGGTGACTTTACTACATCAGATTCTTCTAAAACAGCTTAATTCCTATTTCTCTCTTGCTCTAAACCAGACTCCAGTTCATCTTGTTGCTCTGGACCATACTGGTAGTGGAGAACATGCACAGTAAAACACTAGATACCTGTATAAACTGTAGCAGACATAATGAAGCTGTAAACAAAGCTACCTGATCACTACTGTTGCGTTAGATCAAACTGAACCTTATTTTAGGTTAATGTGATTGTTTCTATGGTACCGTCTTATTCAGAGGTCAGGATCAAACGACACACCTAACAACCACAGCTCAGCAGCTAGACGATGAAACAGCAGTGGCAACACGAGGTTTGTCACTTTAATCATCAGTCTGAAACTGAACATCATCTAGATCTAAACTTAATGTATGAACAAGGTCTACAGCTTTATCTTAGACAAAAACGTCACCGGCTTTAAGATCTCCAGGTGTCGTTTGTAGATTTAGCTCCAAACGTTGTGTGTAAGTGTTGTTTGGAGCTGAGCTTGGCAGCACAAGGAGCATTCCTGAGCTATGATTACTGTTTATAAAAGGTCTCATGAACCAAACTCATATTAGGATTACTGGATAAAACACTTGATTGAAAAGAACGGATCACAGCAGCCCTGCAGTCCCACACACACACACACACACACACACACACACATGCACGCACGCGTAAGCTTCATACACAGGCCTTTTCCCTTTTATTGCAGACAGAATCAAAACAGAAGCATAAACAGCTGGAAGGCTCGTTTACATTTTTCTGTTGTCTTCTGTTTGTAGCAAAATCCCGTTCCTCTCTAGAACATTTTAGCTACATTTTCCTCCATAAACAAAGAAACATTTCAGCCGTGCTGCAGGTGGAGACCTCAGCTGACCTTTACAGATGCTGTATGTTGGAACTGAGCTTCATCTGAGTCTTTTAAGTGACTGACAACAGCTGACGAGTATGTGGATGTGAGACAACATGAAAACACTATGTTGCATTTATGCGTGATGAAAACAGGGCAGCGCATCTTGGGACTTCATCAGTAAACAATATTTAACTTGATGTTTTAAAATCCTGCCTTAAGCAGCTGAATTAAGTTGAAGTCACCACTCCAGCCCAGTGCAGTGGTGACTCTCTGACATTGGCCAATTCCCCAAATACCAGGGAGTGGGGGGGTCACGACAAATCTTTTTCAAAGGCAGGCAGAGTGACCTGTGATGCCTTTGGAAGCACGTGTGAAAAATGTAACTTATGGAGAATAACTTTTCTGTGGGTTTTGTCGAAAATATGTGTCTACCTGAAAAATTAAATCAGTAGCAGAGGGAGTGAGCTAGCGTTAGCCTCGGCTTAAGCTAACATCTACATGAAAACACATCAGCAGAAGAGAGACGAGGGTTTATTCAAGACTTAGATGGACATTCAGAATCAGATGTAAAAACGTATAAAATAAACTAAAGCTATGCTTCTCTAGACAAAGCCTCGACACAATAAACCTGTGCTGCTGAAAGCTACACAGCCAGAGCTCAGGTGAAAATAGAAAAGTCAAACGATCATTTCCAAAACAAGACTGAGATTTACACCACCACCGCTGCTGCGGACTGCTTTAAAAATCTGAACCAAGCTGCAGATGCATTTGATTTGTGTTTGTTGTTTGTTTTCCACCAGGGGAACATTTAGGAGTTCATTAGCTCAGCAGGCAGAAAGCTGTGAGTTAGGGAGAAAAAAGCCTGCACCTAAAAAGCCGGAGACTAATCTAAACTGAGGTGGAGGGAAAACCAACAAGTGCGTCCTCCTCTTAATCAATAACTGCTGTCAGGAAAGTCAATTACGTGTGAGCGGAGCCCGGTGGCAACGGGACCGCCTGAATTCAGTGTGTGAACACAGCCAGACAACGCTGGCACCAAATCTGTCCTTGGCATACGGCACAAAATCATTTGGCCTGAAATGTTACTCAGAGGCTTTTTCTAGCAGGAAAACAGCTGCATGCTTGGCTTCAGTAAACGATAAGTCAACAGTTTGTTCCGAAGGGAAAAAGCAGGTAGTTACAGAACTCCTGGTGGCCTTGGCTCTAACACATCAGCAAGGTGAAAAGACATTTTAATGAGTCACCGTAACAAACGGACTAAATGTGAAGTACACAGAGCGGGCTCCTGAATCTGACTAACAGCATTTTTCAGCCACAAAGATCTGATCTACTGAGCACACACACTTCAGGTGCATCAGATCAGGAGTCCAGCTATCCAGAGTCTGGCACAAAACCAAAACACCCGACACACAGCTATGGACGTTTGTCCTACAGGCTGGATCAGAGGTCTGTGACCTAAATGAGCCGCTTTAACCAGCTCTACAGCTGGTATTACCTAGAAGGAATCAACATGACTCTTCAAACTACAATAAAAGTTGTATCTTCTAAGCAGATGAGCAAAGAAAAAGAACAAGCCAGTCCTGTGTAAGAAACCAACAGGTTTTGTTCAGAGCTAGGCAGAGCTGTCAGGTCTTTGCTGAAAATGAATAAAACCAACATCCATATTTCCGTTTTTCCTCAGTCCTCCACTTTCAGAAAAAGTAAACAAATGTCATTAACTAGAAAGAAAACAGCTGCCTCCATAAGCTAATCAGATTTCTGTGTATTGCAGATTCAACCACATCTGCATGCAGATCCAGATGTGATACACACAGAGACACTGAGTGAACTAGTGGAGAGGAGTCTCTGCCTACCTGATACGACGTGTTGCTGGTAGTTGTAGGAGCTGGGAATTGCACCGACTGGAAGAGAGGCTTTGGGATTCCCCGGCTGCGCTTCTTCATCATCCTCGCCGAAGTGGTGAACTTTCTCGTACTTCTCCAAGTATCTGTGCAACAGAGGAGGAAATAAAACAGCTAGCTTTAGTGTCGCGTGCAGCATATTCTGGTGGGAATTTTAGCTGCATTTTCCTTTTTAAGACGCAAAATGTTTTTTTCTTTCTCTTTTTATAGCAGACAGGAAGTTTCTACAATTTAAAGACACTTTGAACATTGAGCCACAACTCTCTCACACACATTATCAGCGTTTAGGGGTGATGATTATCTTAAGTTAAGCAATAAATTCATAGTTCAGTTGAATCTTAAGCTATTAAGGAGGTCATCTGTCTCAGAAACATCAGAAACCTGACATCCTATTAAAGCACACTCCCCAGATCCATGACTCATAAGAACAGCACACAAAAACCATCACCAACTCTGAGCTGAGTGGAAAAACAAAACCAGGTTCAACATCAGCTGGTGATGAGATGAGAGTGCACCAGTTCACACCACAAAGAGCAAAGAGAAAAACTAAATGTTAGCACAATATCTGTAAAAGCGGCTAAAGTGTGCTGGTCTATTATTATTTGTGTGGGGCTCTTATTGTGAAGGGTTTTATAGTGAATTCTGTCTAACTTTGATGCCATTTAACAGGATAATAAAGATGGTGGTCAGCCACATTAAACTAAAAAGCCTCGTATTTCAGGAGTTCAACACTTTCAGTTAAAACAGCAATAAAACGTCACAAGCAAACCTCGAGAAAACCTGATAAAGTAATTTTGAGAACCACAGGAGGTTAAAAGGTTAGCTGACTTAGCATTAGCTGTACATATCAGGCAGGCAACAGACAGCTGACCTGGTAGATCTGTTTTCTACTTTCCACGGGTTGAGCAGATGGAGACCATCCAACCTTTTCCTTAGACAAATCTGGTCTCTCTGAAGACTTAACCCCTCCAATCTTCTCCCATAACAGTAATGCTAACTGCAGGAAATGATACCCATTTAAACCAGTAACTAAACTGATCGGTGTGGTATTTATGAAATAACCGTTGAATGAAACAAAAGCAGAGTCTTTAGCAGCTGAAGCAGCTCATAGCTTAAACAGAAGAAGAGTTTTCATGAATGCCTGTATGGTTCTACTCCTGCATATGTTGCATGACCATAAAGTAGAAAATCCAGCTGCTTGGCACATCTTGTTTTATGTTTTAGACATGATTTAAAGAGACAAGAAGAGCCTCAAATCCAAAAGGACTGTTGAGCCAATAAACAATCATGCATTTGGTTTTTTTATGGACAAAAAGGTTAAGAACATTTTGTTTTTGCTGTGTTCTCAAAAATAATAAAACCTGAGTCACAACAGAACAGAAACTAACAGAACAATCCCAAGTTCCAGCTAGAGCTGAGGGACAAAGATCAGTGTGGAGGAGATAAACTACATCAGCTGAAACTTGAGGTGTTTGTTTCCACCTTTAGTTTGTTTTCTTCAAGTAGTTCAGTTTCTTTTCACACTGAGAAAACGTCAAACAAAACAGCATGCATCACTATAAACCAGGCGAGAATTTCCATTCTGCTGATTAGTCGTGTGGCCAGGGGGCGGGGCTAACAGAGGTAAATACAGGCAGATGGGTCTGTGTTCAGAGCCTGAGTTGGTTGATAACACTCTTTAACTCCTGTTTAGGAATAATTAGAACTCTATTGTTTTTATGAGTCTGGGCTGATAAATGTCAGCTAAAATATCAGTGAGGCAATGCATCCTGTTAACAGTCAACATGAACCTTTAGTTCATTTTCAGCACGCTAGGAACCACTAGGTAGCTACTGATATTTATTTGCCTTCCCACATCCCAGAATGCAACACAAACACGTGGCAGTTGGGTCAGATGGTGGTTTGATCTCATTCAAACTATAAACAAACAACCCTGAACTACCAAGACCCACCAACGGGTCTCAGTAAGGATCTCATCCACATCCCAGAGAGATAACCGTGTTCACACCTGCACCGCTGAGCCACAATCAGGGGGGGGGGGGGCAGACCAGGGTTTACTAAACACTGCAGGTGTGAAAAGACCACTTTCTAACAGAAGTTATCAACAAAGAGAGAAGTTCAGACTTTCTGTTCCAATCTACACGATTCATTCAAGAGAAACAGCCACAACAAAATAAAAGGAAAAGAATATGCAGGTTATTATTTAACCTCTTTACCAAGATGGTATAAATGTTAGGTTCATATTAGTAGTGGACAGGTGAGCCTGAAAACAACGCACACGTTTCTGCACATCCTATAAAAGCTGCAAAAGAAATACTAGAAAAAACAACAAACATGTTATAAAAAGCAACACTAAAAGCACAAACTAATAATACCAGAGTTCACACTACAACTCAGAGCTTCCAAAGAACATTATGCCTCTTTTCTAGGATTTGATAAACACCTTGTAGTAAAGTGGAGAAACACTTCCACAGGCAAGCAGCAGAAATACCTCAGCAGCAGCAGCAGCAGCAGGAGCAGCAGGAGGAGGAGGAGGAGTGCTGAAGCAGCCTGTGTGGCCGTGAGTCACAGAGCCGGTGCCTGGTTCTGAATTAGGCCCTGCTTGTTCATCGTGGCCGAGGTAATCCCCCGCTCTCTGGCTGCCGCTCTACACGCTGGACTATAAATACACTCTGCCATCATTTGTAGAGAGGGAGAGAGTGTGTGAGAGGGGAGGGGGGGTGGAGATAGGCCCGACTGCAGCGTCATCAACCGCTGTCTGGGCACAGGCGTGATAAAAGGCTGGGGGTGGGTGAAACGGGTGGAGAATCTGGATGAAGGGGGGAGCGCTGAGTGCAGCTGCATGTGACAGCGCTTCCCTTTTCTCCCCCACATGCATAAACCGAGGAGGATGAGTCTAAACGAGGAGCAGAAACCGCTGCTGTTTGCATGAATTTCACCCTCTAAAACATGGTTTATGGACATCTGGATCACACTAGGACACACTCAGCTGCCCAGATACTGTAAGTGTGTGTGTGTGAGAGAGAGGGAATGAGTGAGAAAAAGTGAGAGAGTCCACTGCCCCCTGCTGGAGGTGGATGCAGACATTCAAACAGAATTTACTGCCAGTTTCTGCTGGGATTTACCTACCAGCTGTCCACAACCACACAGGCAAACGAGGAAAGCCTTATCCAGTTCACAGAAACATGAAATCTCACGGGACTGGATATAAAGAGCTAAATATTTTAATATGAAGAATATGGCTGCTCTTCAACTCAACACCTAGAAATCTGCCAGTAAATATCACATCAAAAATAATCCAGGTGTGTTCTAAAACAACGTACTTAACATGAATGTTTCATGTGAGGGGAAAGTCCTTCACATGTGAGCTCAAATGTAACGGTAAGTTTCTGATTTATTACAGGAAATTTCTGAGGCCGGCAGCAGCTCTTTTCCTCCATCCTAACATCTTCTTGCAGTTATGGTCGATCACGCTCAACTAAAATGAACTGAAACATTCTGATGCCTGGCAAGCCATCCTATATGTAAATATATAGTCTGGCCACGACCCAAAGACAGGACTTGATCATTTAGCAGAATCGTTGTCTTTCAAACTGTCTCCAATTGGACAGAGCTATGACCAATCAGAGCAATGAACAACGTGACATATTCATCGATACAGAGGTCAGTCAAAGGGGCAGTCCGCCATACACCACTGAAGAAGAAGCAAATACATTCAGTACCTTTATCTACTCATGTCTCGAAGAAAAGCCCAAATCTAAATCGTCCAAAGTTGATGCCAAAGCTGTTTCAAATGACTTCCTGACTCAGGAATCCTGAGCCGTCTCCATTAAAGTTCTGGTGCTAAGCCCGCCCAATAGCTCGCTACAAACATAGAGTGCTGTGATTAGCTACTAGCGTGGCTAGAGCGACCTGCAGATCAGAATCTGTTGTTATTGCTATGGTCTGTCTAGATTTCTAGACTACTAAATCCTAAACATGGGTCTGATTTTGTTCTGCTTTAAAGTTTGTGCTTCGTGTTAAACATGTAATGCTCCTGCAGCAGGCCTCTTTACCCCAGCTCACTAACCAGCCTGTCCCTCAGTCACATCACACCAACAGGAGATGCCACAATATACACTCTCCTACTGAGCCATTGCTAAATGTAGGAAAAACATGCAAGTTGTTAGAAAATTCACACTTTGTTGGATTACATCCATACTTCATCAATTTCTACTGACTCACAACTTCCTTCAGTTGGCTCTTTTGTTGTCTTGTAAAAAGCTGGATTCATGTTTGTCAAACATGCAAATGTTAATCCCATCCCCACCCTGTTCATTTAACTGATTTTATTTTTCTGCATGTATGCAGAAGATGCAAATATCCAACCCAAGCGGTTTAGTGTTACGTAAATAAGGATTTTCTTAGAATTTGTTTCTGAATTTCCTGCTGGAGAAACAGAAGGTAAGTGGGGTAGTCTGGTGACTATTTTGTTATGTAAAAATCTTAATCTCAATAATAAAATCTTTACAATTGAATTTGTTTTTAAAGGTGTTGAACACTCTAATCAATACATCTGCAGTGGTCTCTAGTAGGAGTGAATGCCTTGTAAGTCCTACTCTGGGGGGAAAAATCACTTATAGGAACTAGAAGTGAGCCACATCACAGCTGAGCTTCAGACGACAGAATTTGGAGTTTTATTTCCTGATATTCTGATATCTCTCCTCTGATTGGCTAACAGCAACGTTACTCTACCACTGACTGTTTGCTTTGCAAAGTTGATGTTTATCTCCAAAAATAACACAAGCCTGGAGGAGTTCTGCTGTGTGGTGGAGTTGCTAACACTAACAGTTAGCTTCTACTAGCTGAGACGTTCTCTGCTGTTTCCTGGACGCTAAACCAACAACAGCCTTCCTCGTTGTGAGTCAAGATGGGTGAGTCCATGAATGTTAAGTGACAGTGTGACATAGATCTGTCAGGATTTTCAAACCCTAGCATTTCACAGTCTATTTTCTATACCCAGTGGACTCAGTGGTCTCCTTTAAAAAGCAGCTGAAAACTCCTCTGTTCAGGCTGACCTTTGTGTGATCTTCTGTTGATTCTTACTGACTACGTTTGCGTTTGCACTATGACTGTAACCTGAAAGAAACAGCAGAGGGCAGCAGTGCGCCGTGGAAGCATGGCGTCTGACAATGCAACTAAGAAGAGAAGAGACTAGCTACTACACTGTTGCTATACTTTTTTAGGTTGAATAACAAACAATGAAATCAAAAGACACATCAAATATGCATATGATGAGAACCCCGCCCGCAACAGCTAGACACCAGCCTCCAAGTGTTGTTCCTGACTCACCTCAGCTGATCATTTCTTTTCTTCATAATAAAGCTCCCAATCCGGTCCCAAAGAATCAGTTCCAAAGTCCTTCTTCAAGAAAGTTCCTTCTATTAAAGTCTCCTTTCTTACCGCAGCCTGCCGTGTCTCTCCCAACACGCTTCAGCGGTCGTCCGCTAGCCGGTGGCTACGTTAGCATTACTTACTTTATTTCCACAGCGTGTCCCCGGCTCCAGCCAAACCTCATCGGCTATCTGATCGCTAAACAGCCAGTGGTTGATGTTAACTCAATCGCGATCTTCACTGCGGCTCACACCGTGTGCCACGATCAGCTGATGGCTAACCAGCAGACGCTTGATTACTCAGCTGCTCTGATCCACATGACACCGGACGCCACAGCTGATGCCACCCCTCCTCCGTGTGTGAATCGGTGACAGGCAGCTATGCTAGCTTCCTTCAGGACTGGTAGGTTGATATAACAGCCAACAGCAGTGTTTCCCCTAGAAATGTTTACAGCCGTGATGCTTGTTGAATGCGGGGGGTGGTGGCGGATTGTGCTGCCTCGTCGCGTGCGGGGGGGGCACGTCGTCTCGTTGGGGGGAGGGGGTTACGTGTGGCATTATGCATTAAGACTGAACAGTAATTAAAAAATGTTTTTTAGCTGGTGGAGTAGTTATATGCTTTGTGTGGGTTAGGCTACAGAGATTGAAAATAAATCAATCTCATGCTTTTTATAAAAAAAACCAGCCAGATGGCTGTAGTGAATGCTGGAGTTGTTGCCTTTTTGAGTGGGCCACCGTAGCTGCAATACTTACTTTGAACTGCATGGCGCTAAAGACTAGCAATTTTTACCATGATTTCTATGAATATCCCACATGGGACCTTTAATTACAATTTTTTTAAACATTTTTTTATTTTTTAGTTCTTGTGAAGTGGGATTTTTATCTTGAGAGGCAATATATAAAAAATCGTTTCTTCCTCCTCTAAGCGCTTTGAGTTGCCTTCAGGTAGGAAATGCGCTATATAAATAAAACTTGCCTTGCCTCTATCAGAAGCTAATGCAGGAGATAGGTGTAGGAGACTATTTTCATGTTCAGCCTGCATGTTAAAATCAGCGTGACTGATTATAATTAGAAATGAGATTTAAAAATGTTTTTTCAGTGTTCCACACCTCTGAGTTAGTGATAATATCAGGTTACACACCTTTAATAAGAAGTTATAGGGTTATGTTCAGCTGAAAGCACAATTCTGAGGTTTAAACAGAGTCATTCAAGTTGCTGGTTCAATCTCAAAAAAGGCAAAGACTTTTAACCAGCGTGCTTTATCAGTGTGTCAGCTGAGTGTTTGGTCACACCTTGATGTATAGCCATTTTTGTGTTTGCTAATTTCAGTTATGTGTAGTGGATGTGAAATGAGGCCGACTTCAAACATTAATTATTTATAGACGTTAAACCAATTACTACTTTGTGAAAGTTGAATTCAAATATGTTTAGTGGTTTATGAGCTATTTTACTAAGACACAATACACGGTCAAGTGTGAAACACGTATCTTATGTTATCTGCAGCATTTATAGTCGTATAAGTGATGACGTTACTGTGACGGCACCAAATTTCAGGTTGATATCTGTAAAGCCGGCTTAGTCATCACTTTTTTGTTGCTGTTTTCTAAGGTCTGTTGGCTTTGGTGGCCATCTTGATTTGGATTGACTCTAAAAGTTAATCAGTTGTAGACGTTCATTTAATGATTACTTTCTGAGCATTCTATTAAAATCATCCTGTGGTTTGCTATGAGACTAACAGGGTTGGCTCAGTGAAAAGTGCCTGGCTAAATGGCAGAGTTAAAAGAATCAATTATCATTTGTGTTGTGACTCTCAGATAAAATGACATTTAAAAAGTTGCTCAGTATTTTTAGATTTCACTGAGTGTTCGCCATGAGCTGACTAAAAAGGTTTAGTAGTTGTAGATGTACATCCAATGTTTTTTTTTTCCTCAAAGTTTCATTAAAATCTATTCAGTGGTTTGGGAGATTTTTTGCTAATGAGCTCACACCAATTTAAGCCTCCCTCGCCTTTGCCAATTAAAAAAAACAGTTTACAGGAACAGCGCTCAGTAAGTGGTGGGCTGCTGCGTCTGGCTAACTGAAGTTGCTTCCCTCTCACTCATCTTAACTGCTCATTCCTCAGAAGGGTCACGAGGAGCTGGAGTCTATCTCATTGGGCGAGAGACGGGGGACAAACCAGACGTGTCTCCAATCATCACAAAAACACGATACAAAAAAAAAGTTGGAGTACGCAGAGAAAACTCATGCATGCATGGGGGAAATGCTAACACCATGCAGAAAGGCCTCAGCCAGGATTCTAACCTGCAACCTTCTGTGAGGCAACAGTACTACCAACTACACCACCATGCAGCCTCAAGGTGCTTTTCAACATGAATGTTAGTTTAATGCTGTTACAGCAACAGCCTTCAGTCACTTTTGAGTTAATGTTCCTCACAGCTTCATTCATACGCGCTTGTGAAGTGATAAAAGAGCCTTAGAGTGTGTGCAGTATTTGTTATCCTTGCGAGACTGGACAGAACCTCCGCTGAGTTTTATCACTAGAGTCCTGATGAAGCCACAGTTCTCCAACAGCAGCACCACACGTGCACTTAGTTTCCTCATGTCTCTATAAAACTCAAGCTGACAAGCAGACGGTGCTGAGGAAACGGCACAAAACGTTGGTGAATGGTAGCATCTGATAACATCGGGTTACACAGAGAGCAGAAACTTTACCTGCTGCTTAAACGCTCCAAACACTTTCATTTATTCCTATCAGCCGCTAAAAACAACCCAGTCCTGCAGCTAAATAACTTTAGTACGACCATAGAATGTAAAAGTTTAGGCAGCACAGCTGTTTAGCTGCAATGTGCCTCTGGCAGTTCAAACTAGTTGTAATAAAAGTAATAAAAGTACATTACTTTGTCCAGCCAAGTTGCATTATCGTCACAAAACTGGGAGGGGCAATTCACGCTTTGCTCAGCAGCTCTTAATTAGAAGAAATTTTAAAAAAGATGGGTAAAAAAGTTTAACAGTCCTATTTATGATCCATCCTGGAAACCTGAGCTGGTGGTCCCCAAACCATGGGTCAGGACCCCAAAGAGGGTCATGAAACAGTAGTTTCAGGGACTTGGGGTGAATATTTCTTGCTAATAATAATAATATTCTCACTATAATTCATGCATGTCCAAAGTGCAGCACCCTGGGGTGATTTGTGTGTGACCCCTCATTGCATTTGGTATTGATCTGACCCCAGCACTCTCTGGTTGATCAAAATCATTTCAGGTTCTGATTTTTACTAATATGAAGCTTATTTTAAAGTAGGACAAAAATTCTAAAAAATATTAAAATCTCAATAAATAAATGTTGCTTTTGTTCCCAGTAAAACATTATTTAGTGGCCTTTTAACTTCATGTTTTAGACACTCTTCTCAAAATGTTTGGACACCCCTGCTATAATTGATGCTAATGCCAAAAATGAACTATAACCAGACATAAGTAGAACCATTTGAGCTGAAGTTGTTTTTTGTGTTCGTAGTTGCTCAGCAATATTTGTAGTCACAAGTCTTTGCCTTGGATTTATGTGGGTCAGATACTAAAAAGTTTGGGATCCATTGCTCTAGGCTGTAGACGTAGAATAAATTTAAAAAATCAAAAGCCAAGAAGAGCTGCTTTGGGAGCCTGAATTTCCAGGAGCTCGGATGCTTTCAGAAAGAATTTCAAGTTAAAATATTGCTGGATGCCACACCAGAGGGTGTTGGGGTCACAACTGAAAATAATGGAGAAATCGTTTTATCGTGCGCATACTCTCCCAGTGTGTTTTGCCCTCATTCATCCATCGTGGTTTGTAACACCACACGAAACATGTAAGTTTATCCTTCAGACGGTAATAAGTGTGCGTCATACATAGAATAATGATCTAGATCATTTTATAATTATTATTTTGTTGTTGTGAGTGGAGTTAAGAAGTGAAACAAACTGGATTAAATGCACAGGCCTGTTATCTTCTTTCTGTTACAACCAACAAGCAGGAACTGCTGTAATCTGACGTTTTTTTATTGGTCTCTGCGAGGTTTATAGAGTTTGTTCTTGAACAAACCACACTGGCTGCATTCATTTAAACAGGAAGGACAATAAATGAAAAGCAACACCAAACCCATCATCCATTTGAAAAAGTGGTGAAGCCAGATTGTAGCTCCGCTGCTGAGCATTAGGCAGATCTGCCCATCTGCTTGTTAGCAACGAAGCTGAGAGAAGATTACGCTATCAGTGGTGGCCCACACTGCTGGAGGGGAGGTCGAATTACAGACAGACCAAAAACAAAGTCTCACTGCCTTCAGATGTAATCTGTGATAACTTTGCTTTCATACTTTTGTTGTATAAAAACACCATATTCTGTGTGAGAGGTACAGAAAAGGCATAAGCGGCCATCAACTGGTCGTCTCTGAAGTCTGTGCGTGGACTTGGATGAGGCAGGGGAATAAAAATGCAGCTAATGTAAGCCAGATCAAAGGCTACCTGATCCAGATGTTCCAGATGAGCAGGAGAACCAAGCATCTGAAACAGGAAGCAAGGTAAGCACCAACGGTAGTTCGCAACAGGAAAACTCAACACCCACCACACTGACATGAGTGTTTCTGTGGTGAGACGCAGGGCAGAAGTTCAGAACTGTCTCAGTGAAAACAAAACCTGACATCATTCACAGACCGGCTCTTCTCAGCTCAACAACAGCATTAGCAGGTTGTTGGCCTCTCAGGGTCCTGACTTTCTCCATTTCTATTACTTATTATACAACTGGCATCTGGAGGCTGTTGATTAGATTCATTTGACACAAAGAAAAGAACCTTTAGTGACAACAAGATAGCCTAATCCGGCTTTTAGAGCTTTTCATGATGAACAAAATCATGTCCACACCACTACTGATGAGGTCATGAGAGTTTAAGGCCCTAAAACTGGATAAGAAACGTCTTGGTTAACTGTCCTGAGATCAGGAGAGGAGGTGAAACATCATGCATGATGACAAACAAACATGTGAAATCTGTGACACCTGTTACACTCAAATATTTGGAGGGAATAAAGTTTTGGAGCCAATTTCCTGTTTAAAAGCAGCCCAAAATCAGCTCCTGATCCAGGTATGGAGGCTACTCTCAAAAGTTTATTGTTTTTATCTAAAAGTGAACTGAAAACTGCAGAGATAGATGTCATGATGCCCATGGAATCCAACTGAATCAATACAATGAAAATATCCTCTAAGGCAGAGGAAGCTGATCGATCAGCTAGCTTATGAATTAGACCAATTTTTAAATTAATCAACATCTTCCATGCCCGAGCATACGGAGACAGGGAAACCTAGATCAGCAAAGAATGTGCATCAATCCAAAAACACGTAAATGCTGCTGACATCATCAACTTTGTTTTAGGGTCTCCCTCCTTTAGAGGACCTTGTGCTGCTTCTAGCGCTGCACTCCGCAGAGAACATACACATGGAGAAGTTAAAGGCATACTATGCAACTTTTTCATATTTTTAAATCATTTTCTTGAGCCAGTATGTGCTAAAACAACCCTTTACAGGGTTAATGAAATGTCACTCAGATCCACACCGCCCTCTGTGGCCAGAATATCACACTTGCAACTTCAGAGTGCTGGTATGGTCCCTGTTGGACTTAGTAAAATGGAGCTGACATGCCTGGCGATGCAGTCTGCTTCCAGCATGTTTCCTGCATGTTTTAGATCATGAACACAGCTGATTTGTTTGATTTAGTGATGAACCGCTCCTGTAGACACTAATGAAGGCTGAGGAGACATTTCAGCAGTTAGATTAAGGTGTTAAAAAGACGAACGCACAGCGAGGAGATAAGTTTCACTTTTGCTTTCACTAACGGAACAAAATCACACTAGGGGGTGCTAGAAAGCCAAAACTGCATAGTATCCATTTTTTAAAAAAAGGTTATAGAATCGATGCTCTTGGCAAGTTTAACAAGTTGTGTGATGGGAGGATGAAACATAAACAAAAACAGAGGAAAAAACAAAGGTTTTTAGCTTAGCTTTAGCAAATAAACATGTTTACCGTTTGTGATTACAGCCAAACCAGGATCAACACCTTGATGACATCATCACTACAGGCCTGCATTGTCTTAAGCATCAGAGAATCTAAGAGATTGTAATTATAAACAGTAGTTGGAGTTACTGAACTGCTGCAACTTTGTAAAGTGCTGTACTGAAATCAGCAGCTGAAAAACGTATTAGCTGCAGTCAAACTCAACTCAACCAACCACCGTCAGACAAACTCCACACAACAAATCAGCCATCTTCAGTTTTAATTACCGGTAGCTCAATCTCCAGATAACTTCATCAAAATTAAAACCAACAAATCTTCTGAATATTTAACTGAATGTAGCTTAAATGGATTTTCTGCACATTCTGAAATGTACTTCTGTGTAAAAGTTATAATTACTATTTTAGCCGTTATCGAGATTCCTCACCAGCTCATTTTGGAACAGTTTACACACCTCAGGACTGATAAGCTAATGGATAGTTTATGTGCAGCCCAGACTAAAGCTTACTGCTGTGACCTTCAGCTTCAATCTCCTAAAATGAATAGCATTCCTACAAACATTATTTTATAAACCATCCGTTTCACATCACAGCAGAAATTGTAGCACTTCCAGTGGATCCAAGAGTCAGCTCTGATAGGAATTTCCTAACGTCTCTGCTAAAATAACAGTGGAACGAGAAACTGTCAAACATGTTAAGTGACGTTCGTATGAAACACAAAGGTTTAAGGAGTGGAGTTGTTTCAAAATGACAGAAATACACTTTGGATTTGATTAGACTAGCCTTTAGCTCCTCAGTCCACAAGTATGAAAACTAACGAAGCACCGATACCACATTTTCTTCCTCAAACTGAGTACTTACTGAAGCAAAGCACTAATAAATGCTGTTGTCCCATTTTGATACAGGTTTGGAGCAACTGGAGAAAACAAACAACTTAAGCCAAATGCTAGTTTGGCCTTTTTTGTGTTATTATTCAGACAGTAACTCCCAGCAGCAGAGTCAGAAAAACCCTCACTACATCACAGCTCGCTGCTGAAAATCACCTGGAAACTTTTCCACAGAGCTGATTAGAACAGACAGATCTTTAATCGTCTGCATTTTATCCTGAAGTTCATGCTGTTTAATGTAGAGAACTTTAACTTCCTCTGATTCTCTGCTGCCATGGTTGCTATTCAACTACAGATAATAAAACTATATATTGTGTTATGGGCGATAAAACATAAGCAAAATATTTATTTCAAAATAACTTTTCCTTAATAGAATGAGAACAGGCCGATATAAAGAACAGATGAATAGCCAATGATAAAAAGAGGTGCTCCCAGCTGGACCAATCATGGTGGAATAGAGCCATGCTGACAGCCCAGTAGCATCTGGGCATAATAACGGCTAATGCTTTAGAAGCCGAAGCCTCTTACTGCAGGCAACAGGTAGGACTCTGGAAAAACATGAGCACTTCAAAAAGGAAAGAAAAAGAGGGAGGACACAGTGAATGACATCACTCCCAATAAGGGACTATGGTTGGGCAATATATAAAAAATTTCCACACGATATTCGTCAGTCCAAAAAAAATGACGATGGGCGATACATTATATTCAAGCAGGAGACATCTAGATATTCTGTGAGCCCGACACACACAGAGCGCTCCACCAATCACAAACAAGTCATGGGGGTTCCATGTTGTTTTCAGAATTTCTTTGGGTATTTGATGCGTCTATAAACTGCACCGCAGTTGGTTCTGGCTACACGTGTGATAATAGAGGGCGGGCCTTCCGACTTGACAGCCAATAGCTGATGATTTTGCACCAGGGTGGGGGGGGGGGGGTAACTCTTCACCTATTGGTTCAAGAAGATGTCACTCACAAGTTTGAAGCTAGCATTTGGATACCAGCAGGATATATGAGAGACGCATCTGGGGGAAATTTTGATGATAAATTATGTTGGATTGTGAACGTAAGACTTGTTGTGGACCAACTATTTTATTGGATACATTTATTGGACTTGTGGATGTAAAAATACCATTCTTATTGGGAATGGCACTATTCTGTCAATGATATGAGGCTTTGAACAGCGAGTTAGACATTTTGAATTTCTGAGTGGTTTGACAAAAGTGTTTACTGTGTCTACAGTTATAATTGAATCACTGACTGCACAATATCACTGAAATCACAAGAATCCTAGCTTTCAAATGATGTGTAATATCTATATGTACATAGAACAAGTGTTGCAAAAGATGCTGATTTGACATGGGAGTTTGCAATGTCCCATCCACGAGACTAATTCATAAGCATAAAAAAAAATCACTCTTAAAAAATGATCGGCAAAGGGCTTGGCCCATCGCCGATGGTCGAATTATTCATCCAATCGCCCAACCTTATGAGAAACCAAACAGTTTAGTTGTGTGAATGTATTTTGGCTTGTAGCTGCACCGCAAGTGATGTTGAATACTGGGTCTGACAAAGTCGGGGAAAACCACCGATCTGTTTTGGCTCCTGACCCAGCGCTACCAACTGGATCAGCAGGATGTAAAACTTTATAGTCATAGACGAACGCAAATGCAAAGGGTCAGCAAGTGGTACTACAGTAAACTGGTCTTGGTTCTATGGTACCAGAACACTTTAACCAGTGTGAATAGACTGACAGTATTAGACCGATAACTGCTGCTATCAGTGTATCCTTAATGTAAACAACCCCAAAAGAGGCAGTTCAGGTAGCCACTATCTACAATAGGATAGACAAATATTTTACTATTTTTACACAGAAACATTTAAATGTAGCTGAAATCCCCTTTAAAAGAGGAGTTCCTTGATGTCAGTAACTTAAAACTCTGATTTCCTGCAAATACTGATGAGAGCAAACAAAGATGGAATCAGGGTATCAGTCAGCTGATTTGGCTGTGAGGGTAGAGCACGCTGCAGTGTGGAGAAGACCTGAAGACTGACAACAGGAGGCTTATTTCAAAACTTCCTTCATTCTTTCTTAAATTACACAGTGTGCTGGACAAGCTGGACAGCAATTTCCTAAAAGGAAAAAAAAACCTCCCTTGCACCAGGTGAGATTTCATAGCAAACCTCCATATCACAGGAGACGACTGCTGTGGAGACGTTAAGGGGAGTCAGAGCACCAACTGAAACCATCTAAAATGATAGAAGAGCCGGTTTAGAGAAAACATAAAACTTTGAGCTCTGTACTGAACCCCATCCAACACAACTGTTCATTCCCCCCCCCCATTCCCTCATCAAACTTTGAAAGTTCTGACTGAGCGATCAATGATCATCCACAGCTCACGCCTGAACACCCCTCATGTAAAATGCACACCTATTCCTACGATGTAGAGGGTGAAGCAGACCAAGAACAAAGCTACGTTTCAATGATGCCCTCAGTGTGTTCGCCGATGCCGAGGCTTTGATCCAGCATCCTTCATCGCTCACAGTTGAAACAATACCAGCGCTGCTGGTAGGGGATAGCCGTCAAAGCTTCAGCGGGTTGAAAATAAGCAGGAAAAAAAAAGGTTTCTGGCGAGGAGCGCTCACTTATTACAGAGCAGCGTTCAGAAATCAAATAGTCTGCAGCAGGAGTTTGGCACTGAAATTCATTACTGCTCTGCTCTTGAGTGGGAAGTGATGACCCAGGAGCACCACATCATGATCATCCTTTTCATTCAGAGCAAACAACTCGGTCAACAGATGGTCTACTCACTTCACTGAAATCAGCTCAGGGAAGAAAGAAAAAGCCTTTCTATATTCTAACCGCTGGTTTATTCAAAGATGAGCTTTAAAAAGTGCGGACAGTGGTTATAGATGGTCCTTCAACTGGATAATCAGGGTTAACTTGATGTTAGCAAACATCCACCCAGCTCCAGTGTCCTGAAGTGACACCCTGCGTCTGATCAAATAAACTGTACCTGCTCTGAACTCCAGCCCATCCATGTGAGGGAGAGCTCCTCAACAGTCATTCTAATATTCAGTCACTTTCACCAGGATAAAGTGGAGGGGATATAAAATATATCCACACCACACTCTGTCAGCAAAAAGGGAGCAGCATGAGGGAGGTGAGGACAGCTTCTCTATTATCAGTGTCACTTTATGCAAGACGAGTCTCTGACATCCACACACCAAGCTGCCACAGATAAACCTCAGGAAGGCATTCGGGACACACGGGGGATCTTCAACTGTCAGCTTGCGTCTTCCTTCCACACATATTTTCAAATTAGTAACTTTGATAAGTAAAACAGGTGGAAACTCTGGGATCTGATACACCTTTTACCCATCCTGTCACAAATAAAACAACAAGCAGTGTTTCTATGACCTTGTGATAAATAGCAACACAGGAACTAAACGCATCAAGTCACGGATTCTTCTATTGGATGAAAGAAATCAAAGGCCACCTCTACAATCATCAAACCACCCAAGCAGATCAGGGGTCAGTCCCAAAAGACCAAGCCACAAAATCTAGTTGCGATAACACAAATTCAGACATTTCACCTGTCATTGTCTTTTACGTTTGACAAAAAGAAAACAACTCATACAGAATTATTTCTGTTCTTCTCATAGTTTTATAGAAAATTATTCATTTCTACTGGCCAAGAACAATCAGCCAACCTGAAGCTCAAAAATCTCATTTTCCCACAGGTCCACCAATGTACCGTTGACAAGCATCACTAACAGCAAAATAACTCTAGCAATCAAAGACCTTTCATGTGGACGTGTATTCAGTTTTTTGCAGTTAAATCAGCATCGGCAGGTCAGAGATGTACCAGACTAAGAAAACACCAGATTCAACACCAGATTCAATGAGAAAAATGTTATTTTTCTACAGATCAAAGAGCGGTTGCTTTGCATCTCAGAAACCTTTGCTAAAATTTAATTCAAGCACTTTCCAAGCTCATTCACATTGGATTTTCCACTACCTTACTGAACACTGAAATGATGTTAAGAAGTGAACAGAGCAGACTTAGTGACTGATGTCAGATAAATACTGCAATATATACACCCAGCAGGGCATTAAACGTGCTGTATAAATATATACAGCTACCTACCGTTACAAGGCCAGCATTACATATTTGTGGAATTAGTGTAATTTTAACAATGAATTTAATGTAAGTTCAAAAATAAACTTCACTCTGGAGGATCGTGTAATTTCTGGTCAAACCTGCAAGCAGCCACTACAGACTGGCTGCAGGTTGCAGATGCTGTAGATTTTAGACTTAATACCAAATACATCTGGTTTCATATCAGCAGTGTAGCCAGTTGTTTTTTGCAGCCACACAAAAACCTCAACAAACTAGTCCTCCCATTCTGACCCAGTGGTTCCTAAAGTTACGGCCAGGACCTCACTGTGGGTCTCTTCAGAACACACAAGCAATCTCAAAAATACTGTAATGGATATTTTTGCCACCAATGTTCTATAAACAGTTATAAATAGGCCAGAAAATAGTATAATAGCAGACAGAGTTTGTGTTGCCATTATGTCATTGTAGTGTTTGTACTTTTTTTTTTTTTTTACCAATGGTGGTTGTGGTCACGAGTCCCAGCTGCTGTTATTTTGTGGCTCAGAAGCTGAAAAGTTTAGGAAGCTCTGCTCTAAACAAGCCTCAGAGCTGCCTGAACTTCCGATGAGCTCCAAGTCTCATCAGCTGCCTACAGTTAGTCATAAAATCCGCCTCATCCGCTCATTGACAATGTATAAAGAAATAAAGAGGGCCTCTTCCATCAACACTTGTCTCTCTGAATGTCTACAAGCATTTCTCTGCTGCACAGGTGCAACCTCTGGAGGGCAGGTGCTAGTGATGGGAACAATCGTTGCATGTGGGGAAGGAAAAACACTACAAACCACAAATGCCAGCTGTTGTATTGGGGGGGTTATAACAGACTCAGCTCACTGGCAGCTGACTGACTTGGGAGTGTGCATGTGACACAAGTCAGAGCATCCAGCACTATTCAACAGGGCATCAACAACAAAAGCCCCCCAGGCTAAAAGTGGCAAAAACACCCTCAAAACATGTTTTCAAAAGCTTTATTTTAAAAAAGACAACTCAATCCAAGTGTTTGCTTCTCTGGTGGATTAAGTAGTACTCAAACCTCCTCCGCAATATTCCACAAGTGCAGCTTCCAAGCAGAGGGAAGCAGCGAGGTTGCATCCAGCTGACTGCATCTTAGCATTTGTAAACACTTCCCACATGCTACCTGAGAGGAGAGAGTTGCATGCAACTTACCGCAGGTAGTACTGTTTTAAAGCGAATGCTGCGTTGGAACAACTCCTAGGAAAGTTAAACTCTTCTCCAAGTTCAGCCCATTGGTTTTTGTCAGAGACCTGAGGAGAGGAGGAGAAAGGGTCTGTTGGTTAGCAAACACCGGCAAAAACAACACAAAGAACGGTTACAGTGAAGGCAGCTGCTCCCTCTGCTACAGGTTCTCCATTGAGACAGTGTCACAATCTCTTATCAATAACTTTCTGAAACTGCGGGAAATGACAAAAAAATAGATAAACAGCATAACATTTAAGAGTTATGTTTAAAATAGTCTACATATTGTTATGTAATAGCAAGTATTTGATATTAACATTTAAAATAACTATTTAGAACGGCTTCCTTACAGTTTAGGCTAGTTAGCTACACAGCTAACAAGCTAACTTGATTGTTTGCTAATTGAGCGTTTAAACCGCACGAGACAAACTACAACAAACCGCCGGGCAGAAAGCGCTCGCGGCGATCCGTTGGGTCACTGGGGTAAAGTGTCGGTACCCGTTCACTGTGTTCATTACATGGGCCTGTGAGGCCTACATTCTGTGGCCAGCCATGAAGCCGAAGAAAGATGGCTATGGCGAGAATTTAAGCTTCCCTCTGGGTTAAAACTGCTGGCGAAAGCCCGGGCAGCGCGCCGCGTCCTACGCGGTGCTCCCTGGAGCCGGGCTCCGTGCCGATAATCGATGGTAAACGTGCCCGCTAATTTTGAGTCGCTCCAACTGCACTCTGACTCCGAGCGCTTTGGACTCTTCAATTCATACCCCACAACAACACAAGCCACCACATTGCATAGAGATACATGGCAAACTAGCACAAGGCCAACGCCGAGCCACTACAACGTCTTTCTGGAGGGTGAGACTTGTCCCGGGTTAAACGCTCAGAGTTGTGGAGTAGTCCGGTGAGAAGTCCACGGACGGCAGAGTGGAGAAATTACACTTTTGGTTCCCACTCACCTTAGCAAATCCACCTAAAGAGACGACTCTGATGTAGAGTGCATTCAGATCCAGCTCTTTCCCACCCACGATAGGAATCTTCTTGAACGGCGATCTGTTGAGATAACACATGAAATAAAGCCACACATGTTTAAATTACACTTTTGGGAACTCGCGCCTGCATGCAATTTGTAGTTAAAGTTGTATTTCTTGGAAATAAAGACACCCCAATCTCACCCTCTGCTTTGGTGAAATTGCCGCAGCTCGTCCAGGAAAGCCTGTCCTTTCCTTCGCTGATCTAGTAGATTTTTCCCCGTCGAATTTGCCATTGTTTTTGCATGCAAAAACGGTAAAATCCCACTTCAGTCGCTTCCTAAGACACCAAGGATCCCATACTCCGCCGGCGCTCAGTCATTCGCCAAGCTGAGTGTTTAAAAAGTTAAAGAAATAGCTGATAGCAAGGAGAGCGGCAGCTCGCTAATAAAGACTGATGCACACAGAAAGCAAACCCGATACAAGCCCGGACTAAGTTCCAGCGAGCGGTCACAAATACGACCGATTTACCGGTGGATTAGAAACGCCATGGCTGAAGGTGTTGAATTAATGCTTTTGGTCGCGGCTGTGTTCGTTTGGAGTGGTTTGACAGTGTGGTACGGACGCAGCTCCGAGGCTATCGCACACACTGTAGAGCGGCAGAGGGATCCAGTTCTCAGACAAAAAGATGTGAAGGCCGCGGAGCCCGGCCTGCCATGCGCGCAGCGCCCTCCGTGTTCACCGGCGGTACTGCACCCTCCAAGGTAGAGCGACTGCTGGAACAATAGAGACAGTTTTCTGTTTTAGGGACCGTCTGACAATTCCTGCCCGCTGACTCGAAAACGGGTCAAAGGGTTCCTGGAAGTGTCCCGTGGGGGGAGGGGATTACACAAATTAACCCAGCTTCATAATATTCCAATCAAGCGTGTAATGGTGGCTACCTAATGGTTTTAAAAGTAAAATCGTGTTTTCAGACCTTATAAATTTTATTTAAAATAATAGTCAAATTAATATTCAAGCAGCATCAGTAGTATAGTAAAGTCTATATTTGAAGTACATATTATAATGGTGCTAAAATATTTTATATAATTTTTATTTTAATATATAATTTAAATAACGAATGATACTTTGTGAATGTTTGATTATAAAATTTTGATTAAAATATTATTTGCATGTTAATATCTTGCTTTACTGTGTTGTAACACGTCGTATATTTTTCTTAATATATTTAATGCTGCATAACTTGTTTTAACACCTCAATGAATCGTAATGTTTTAGTAAAGTTGAAAAGCTTAAAAATATCTACACACACTGATTATGTAATAATGTGATTGTAAGTTACACATTTATAGTGCTGCAAAATGAGTTTTCTTTTTTAATTTCATAAACTGACCATACTATTTTGTGTTATATATAAATATGTATTTTTTCTATTTATATTCCTACAATCTGTTGCTCCGTGGCTGTAAGCGGCTGTGGTAAGCGCCCGGTGTCCCTAGCTGTGGCCGCGTCTGAAGGACTTTTATCTGAAATTCCTCCTGGTCCCTTTCTGCTGTAACTGCCGAGCGGATATCTTCTTGATGGGGTTACATTCAACCATTACACGTACCCCTTTGCTCAATGAAAAACCTGTCACAAAATGGCGGAGACGTACGTTAGCAGACCCCATTTTGAGGAATTGACACCAGACAGCGGAAAAAGTTCGTGTCTTTGCGTGTGGTTTTAAAAACAGCGCTATTTTTGCAGTCAAACTGCGGCACGCCGGAGTTCAGCTCGCGCCTGTTTGGACTCCCCACTCATCAAACGAATTCTGGGCTAACGACTCGATGGCGCTAGCTTCTTAGCTTAGCAAAACCATATATGAAGCGACTCTCAAGACGTTTGTGTTCTTTTGGTTGTGTTTTGAACCTTCTTATTCCGATATTTTGTGCTGCGTGTTATGGCAAATGGACGTATTTTAAGCAGAAGAAAATGTAATTCCAAGTTAATCGTTTTAACACCAGCCGCTCTTGCGTTTACCGTGCGCGTGTCAAATTCCAGCTCGCTTACATCATTGCTAATGTGGCTAACAAGCTTACCCTCTTATGGCTCGCTCAGAAGTCAGACTATGGCAGGTGTTTTTATTTTAGCTGTTGTTAATAGAAAGCGCTGACCCAATAATAAATGTGTAAAATTATTTTAAATAGCGCTAGAATCGCGGTATGCTAGTTTAGCCGCTAACGGGCTAACCGCGTGTGTGCGTTTACAACATTTTATAGCTAAAATGTAGCGTTTTGTTTCGAATACTGTTGCGTTATCACACCTTTAGGTTTGTTAAAAACATGTAAAGTTGGTTTTGGAGCTACGTCTGCTAACATTTGCTGTATCTTGAATTTGCTGGCTAAATAAGGATGTGCATCCTGTTAGGAATAATGTGTACTAGTGTAACGTTATGGTTAGTGTATGTTTCTTATTTAAAGTTAAAAATGTGTTTTCCTCTTTTTGTGTCTAAATATACTAGAAAGTGGGCAATAAAAGCAGACGCACAACGGATTTTTATATCATTTAATTATGTCATTAATTAAATTTACACTAATGAAATGTGGTGCCATGAGTTCATGATCTGCAGTGAGTCATGCTTTAGATTTATTAGATATAACTTTCTGTGAGTCTTTGTTGAAATGGAGAGGTTTTCAGGCCACGAATTGGTCAAATTTCGGGTAATTAGTACCACTTCCTGTAAGAGTTCATCTAGGGTACATATATATTAAACACCAAATGTTTTTGAGTGACGTGAAAATTCGTGTGCAGTTTTAGCTCTTAAATTTGAACCTTCAACCTTTATCTGGTGTAAACATTGCTGATGTATTTCCAAATTTTGCCCCTTTTCATATTTATATAAATGTATGTATATGTTATATTTATTTTCAAGGAACTAATAAAGTTTACCTGAAAATTGCCTGAGATTTGAACATTTTGTGCCCTTTAAAAGCCCTAAAATTATGTATATTATTAAAACTTTGAGTTCTGCATTAAACAATAATCAGATTTGCTTCCAGGAAGAAATAATTACTAAATATTGAATTTACTTTTTTTAATATTGTGCAGAAGCCCTTAAAGGGACAGAGTCTGTTAGAATAAACGTGATCTGAAGTGCTCTCTGGGTTTTGTGCTGTTTATGAGGCTCCATATTCACTCATGCCATCACCACAGAGGTCCTCATCTGCTGTGACAGTCAGGTCTCCAGTGACATATGGTCCAAATGGGGCCAGTAAACCAAAGACTGTATATATAAGAGCAGTAAACCCAAGCTACCCCCCTCCCCCAAGCACCCAGACAAAAGGTCCCAGTGGGGGGCTAACTGACTGTCCCTGAGCTTCAGGTGTGTGAAGCATCAGTGTGTGTGGAGTTATCTGGTAGTGAAGGGCTCCATCTTCTGGCTGACAGGTTTTAATGATTGTTAGGATTCCCCTCATTGCCTCAGGCACACACGTCACTAATATATTAATGTAATATATTGATGTCTATGGCCTCAGGGACACGTTCAATCAAAGAGATGTATGCTGGGAAATTAGGCAAATATTTATTTAGAGTCATAGAGTTTTGGAATTTTTTATTTTACATAATTGTCAGTTCAGTTTATGAACTGCTGTAAAGTTACTATTTACACAATTCATTTTTTATTTAAAAATTCCAGTTTTAGCTAAACTGTTTGATCTAGAAACAAAACTGAAGAACCTTAAAAATAAAATAAGTGAAAAGGCAGCAGCATGAGGAATATTCTTATATAAACAGCACATTTTCCTAATAAGAACTAAAAACATTAATCCTCTTGGGAAGATTCTCCACTAAATATCTGCTGCAAACAATATCATCAATAATCCCATTAGCTCATATTATATCATGTTTTTTTTCTTTATAAAGTTTGTTTAACTGGAAAAAAGTTTGTTTAAAATGTTTAACTGGTTAATAGTTAATTAATTATCGGATACTGCCATATTGTTCCCCACATTTGTGTAAATAAACTTTTAAAATCAAATGTCCTTCGGTGATCTCATTAATTTGATCTGAACACAAACCTAACACAATTATTCATCAGTCATTTAGCGTCGTACATAACTAATAGTAATTTTCATTTATAAATTGTCAGAATATTTGACTTAATGAGATTGCTTTATAACACGCTCTTTATGTAAATTCTTACACTTTCTGTAATCCAAACAAAGTTTTACTAATGACTTTTGCTCCAAGCCTCTTTAACTCAAATATGATAAGAGACATGAATAACATGAAGTCTAGCGGACTCTACGACGCTTTGTTTACAAACTAATAATTTACACGAGGTTGATACTAATTCTATGATATAAAATAACTTCTAAAATGATCACTAAACCACGTTCTAAGCTTACAAACCTTTATGTTATGAAAAGGAAAATACAAACTTTAACACAAAAGACATAATATAAAAAATGAATGCCTCTAAAACGGTTCTTTACATCCATATTTATGGATTTATTCAACCCATTTAGTTTATTTACTTTTTCAACGAAGATAAAAACATTTTAACATGAAACCTGTGTGATTACACACTCTCACCACTAGGCGGCAGCAGCGATTCATTATCAAGTTCAGAAATTATTTCATGTTTTACTAATTTCTGTTCGAATTCATTTACATTGAAATGTTTTATATTTATATATTCTGATCTTTTATTTTATAGGTATTTTTTAAGATCTACTTTTCCAAGGATGGGTATCAAAAAATCTCTTGAATAACAATTAACTGCTGGTACTTAATAATTATAAAAATAATTGACATAATTATTTTGTAATAAATAAATAATGTATTACTAAACAAACAAATAAGAAAACTCCTAATGAAAGATTCTGATAAAAATTAAATAATAAAACATCTGTAATTTTTCTGTTTAAATACTGAAGAAAAATGTTGAATTATGAAGAGTTGAGGGGAAAAACAATGTTTTTCTAGTCCATTGGTGTTAAAAGAACAGAGACAGAAAAAGTAAAATAGGCAGAAATACCAAAGAAGCTATCAAAACAGTGTTTACAGTTTTTTACAGACGCTAGGACCCATTTCTCAATACTTGGGTCACGTTTGCAAAACTCTACATACAGTGTGCACAACAGAAGTCTATGTGGGCTAAACTGAGGATCAATTATCATTGTTTTGGCACAAAATGCATTCAATGACTACATCTCTCAAATGTCATGAATTCTTTTCTCACTCAGACACAACAACTGCCAAAACTCTTTGTACTAACAGGCCATTTTGCACGTGCTTACATACTGTTTACAAAACTGTTAAACTTATGTTCAAAACAATAACATGGTGCAAACTGAATAAGAGCAACATTCCACAGCAATATTTTATTGTAACATATTTTAAATCTAAAAATGCAGTTTAACCAGCCACAGCTGATTCTCATAGATGAACATCTGCAGGTGTTACTCTTTCAATTTCATTACAAAAGGAGACAACTGCTGAATAGGTTTGTATTGTGATGTAAACATGGACCCAGCCAGAAATAGAGAAGTGGCTGAAAGAGGAAGAAGAGAGGCTGGGAGAGAGCGAGGAGTACGTATGCGTGGTGGAAGAAGAATACGAGGAAGATCAAGAGCTGTAGTCTCAGATGAGATCAGAGCTACTGTAATTGATCATGTAGTAAATCATGGTCTCTCAATGAGAGAGGCTGGTCAGAGAGTGCAGCCAAATCTGCAACGCTCTACAGTGGCATCTATTGTTAGAGGTTTCCAGCAAACCAACAGGTAACTTGTATTTTGCAAGGGCATTTGACTCAGTTGCACATTTCAGATGTAAATAATCTTTTGTGTAATTGTTTTTGCATTTCTGCTTAGAACTCAACGGTTACCTCACACAGGAGGGAGAGGAAGGATGTTCACTGATGTGCAGGAAACTGCCATTGTTGATATGGTCATCAGAAACAATGGGATAAAACTCACTGAGATTAGACACAGTATCTTGGCAGACGTTACTTTTGCAAATATTCACAGTGTAAGCCTAACAACAATTTCTAGAGTCCTGAATAAACATCCGGTCAGGATGAAACAGTTGTACACTGTGCCTTTTGAGAGGAACTCTGAACGTGTCAAGCAACTCAGGAACCAATATGTCCAGGTAAGAACTGTTTTTGAGCAATACCAAACACACACAAAGACAATTTTTACAAATTTACTAATGTAACAGCTTATGTTGCCTTGTGGATTTATTTCAGAGAGTCATGGATATTGAAGGCATGCAAACACAACACATTTTCATCTTTGTGGATGAGGCAGGTTTCAACTTGGCCAAAACACGGCGACGAGGGAGGAATGTGATTGGGAAGAGAGCCACAGTGAATGTCCCAGGCCAGAGGGGTGCCAACATCACAATGTGCACAGCAATATCCACCGATGGACTGCTGTTATACAGACCACTAATTGGGCCATACAACACTGAACGGCTCCTTGCGTTCCTGCATGATCTCTATGGAAGGGTTGTGCTAGGTGAGAAAAGTGATGTGGACAGACGGAATCAGCCAACATTTATATGGGACAATGTGGCATTTCACCACTCCCGTGCAGTCACAGAGTGGTTTGCGGCCCATTCCAGAATGGAGTCACTTTTCCTCCCACCTTACTCTCCATTCCTCAACCCCATAGAGGAATTATTTTCCTCATGGCGGTGGAAGGTGTACGACCATCATCCACATGATCAAATGTCCCTCTTGGATGCAATGAATGCTGGATGCCTGGACATATCAGCAGAAGATTGCCAGGGATGGATCAGGCATGCCAGAAGATTCTTTCCTAGGTGTATTGCCCTAGATGACATAAGATGTGATGTGGATGAGAACCTGTGGCCAAATGGAGACGACCGAGTAGATTAGCATTACTATTGTATCTGTATCAGTGGATGGTGTGCATACAACTTCTTGTGTTTTGGAAGTACTTAGTGCAAAAAACAACAACATTAAAACAAATAAACAACATAAAATATTGACAAATTCTGCATCATGTCTGATTCATTCCAGTAACATATATTGCAATTCTAAACAGAGCTGTGTCCTTGTTTTACACAAGACAATGTAATGCTACATGTTGTTAGTGTTTTTTAGCTCATTGTTTTGTGGGTGACAAAGTGTGTTTGTCGGCTGTCAACCTTTGCTAGTGTTCTGGAAGAATGAGTTGATTTGAGACCTGAATGAAGTGTTTTGGTAGTTGTAGTGCATTTTGAATGTGAAATGAACTGCTTTGCCAAGCTGAAAGTCAGTTAGGAGAACTGTATGTACAGTTTTGCAAACGTGACCTAAGTATTGAGAAATGGGTCCTAGCGTCTGTAAAAAACTGTAAAGAGATACTACACAGTTTTGTCTTGCTTTTTGCACCCCCTAGTGTCCGTTAGTGAAACCAAAAGTGAAACTTATCTCCTGCTGTGCGTCTTTTTACCACCTTAATCTAACTGCTGAAATGTCAGCCTTCATTAGTGTCTACAGGAGCGGTTCATCACTAAATCAAACAAATCAGCTGTGTTCATGATCTAAAACATGCAGGAAACATGATGGAAGCAGACTGCAGCTCCAGGCATGTCAGCTCCATTTTTACTAATTCCAACAGAGACCGGACCGCCACTCTGAGGTTGCAAGTGCGGTATTCTGGTGGGGGTCTGAGTGACATTTCATTAGGGTCATTTTAGCACATACTGGCTCAAGAAAATGATTTAAAAATATGAAAAAGTTGCATAAGTATGGCTTTAAAACGAAGAAAATCTGCTTAAAAATAGAAAATGTCCAATTTAAAATGTATTTGTGAGCTAAATGTAAAAAGACCTGAATAATAACACAAAACATATCGAGTATCCATGTCAAGTATTTACTCCACACAATAAATAAAAAGGCTGTCTAATTAGAGTTTAGGTTATTTCAAGATTGCAAAAATCACATTTATTTTTGTGTTGATTTTTTTCACTGACTCTAAAATTGCTGCATATATAAATATATATTTCACATTCCTAACATGTAAGTAGGTCAGCATGTTCCTCTGCAGGGTAAACACAACAGTGGCTCATATGTAACAACAGCTGATAGCTGCAGTTGTGTCGTGCTTTTTTTATTTCACTACATATGATGAACTCCTTTTAGTTCATCTCTTATCAAACCATTTTTGTAAAATGCACAAAATAACACAAACACTTATTCACATAGGGACAATATTAGGACACATAAAACGGTTTAATAAAGAACTTTAGCAATACACAGTCACCACTATGTAAGAAGAAACAAACAAAATAAAGATTTAAAGGATTAATTCATTCATCCTTTAACCACATATTTGTCTGTTGGATCATGGGGAGCTGGTGTCAGTGGTCTCCTCTAAAAAGCAGCTGAAAACTCAGGCTGGCTTTTGTGTGATCTTCTTCCTCACTAGTTTCCTTTCATGCCGGTGTGTCTGTCATTTCTGTATTTTCGGTCTCCCTTCTTGAGTTTTTTCTTCTTTTTTTATTGTGCTTGTGAAGCGCCTTGTGATTTTTATGTTGAAAGGCAGTATACATAAACTGTTCTTTCATCACGGGCATGAGGGACAACATCAGCAGCTATGAGACACACACAATAATACAATAAAAAATAAAACAACAAATAATAAAAACAAATGTAAAAACAGTAGAAAAAATTAAAAATCAAATAAAAAATATAAAAAAAAAACTATACAAAATAAAACAACAACAAAATAACAAAAACCCACTGGTGATCTGCACATTATCATGGAGAGTGGATTTTTCATTAAGACAGGTCTCCTTAGCCTAAATGATGATTTTTATTTTATTTATCTGACAGATGACTGCACACACCTGTTTTCTAAATCATAATCATATTCTAACTAACGGACTAGCTCTGTTTGGCGCCCTCTCCTGGTTGAAACAAAAACCAACATCAGGCAGCCTAAAGGGGCTGATGGTCATAAAGGTTTTTAGTTCATAACTCTAAACACATTAATCCTAAGGTGTAGCTTTACCTCCTCATGTCACACAGGGTTCAATTCTCTGCAGGGCCCTGCTGATGGTGTTGATACTGACATAAAAGAGAAGATTTTCTGCCTAAATTGATATAACACCAGATGCAATTACCAGATGCAGTTACAGACAGAGAAACTGTCCATGCGCTTGCCTGCTGTTTTACCTGCATGAACCTCATGAACCACAAGACACATTTTAATGAAACTCAGAAAGTTTTCATTGGTTGAACATCTACAACTGGTGACCTTTTGGAGTCAGTCTAGTCCAAGGTGACTGCCATGACCAACTACAGTAGAAAACAAAACTAAGAATATGGGTTCATTATATGTTCAGAGACTGACGTGTACGTTGTTAGTAGCTGCGAGTCATTAACCAATCGTGTGATCTTACAGTAATACATTCACATGCAAATGTGATTTTCAAGATTTGAATAAAACATTATTTCTTCTCAAAGAAGGATCTTGGTTTACAAATCTGGTATGAAAGGTGATAGGAGCTTCTTTAAGGTTTTCTGGTTTTCACATCGCGTTGAATCCTGTGTCTCTCGTTCTGCTGGTCATGAGGTAGTAGCACCCCAAACTGTCCTCAGCGACATCCACCAGTTTCTGGGGTTTCATCCTGGCAGAACAGGCCCAAACCACCTCTGCTGGCTCCTCTCCATGTGGACGAGTAGCGGCTCTACTTCCAGTCCCTCTCAGATGTCCCAGCTTCTCACCTAGTAAGACTTGAGCCTGAGGAGACACATATCCGCCTCCTATATATCAGAAATCTTGTTCTTTTGATCTTGAGCCAAAGTTCATGACCAAAGGAAAGAGTTTGAAAGCAGCGATTATCTCTAAAGCAAACTAAAGCATTTATCTTCACAGCATGTAACCTGCAGAGAGCTTTTGTTTGGCTTCCTGTAAGGATAATGTTCAATATGTCTGTTAAAGGGGCCACTGCAGGTTTGATAATGAAAGTTTCATTTATAGACTTTAAATTGGCTTTTATTAAAAAACTCACATTCGCAAGCAAAATGATCTTAAAATGAATCTGTCAAGTGTGGCAAGTTGTCTAACATGCATGTAATGAACCAAACACTAAAATGCATTGCTATGCATTCTGCAATGATACTGTGCACCATCTTTGCATATAGCAGAAACAACTGTTGGCAACTAGTTGGAGACCAAAACATTTTTAGAAAAAGAGTAAAAATTCAGCTTGATTTTTTTGATTGTTTGTTCGTTTGTGCATGACTTGTATGCAGCCAGGCCAAGTAAGGCATAATGTTAACTACGAGCAACCTTGTCTCATCAAGTAAATAATGTAGTCACAAAGTCTAGTTTTTTCATAGTTTAGTCACCAACTCCTCCGTCTCAGGATTCTCTCACTTTCTGATGCTTATAAACTAAATCTTTAACTTGAAAAGTGTCCCAGATGGATATGGATTGGAAAATTTGTCTTGTAAATTTTTGAAAAATGAAACGAGATCCAGAAAGTCACACGAAGAAATCAAAAATGTTTTAGCCTTGTTACATTTTAGACCCAAATGGCAACATCTGACTCAAAATTTAAGGGAAATATTTAAATTCAGTAAACCTTGTCAGTTACGACGTTATAATTAATTTTACATGTTAGCAAAGAGTCTTTGTTTTACTTAATCTGATGTAGATACAGAGACTGAGCAGCAAAAATAACAGATTTTTAACAAACACATTCATGCTTCCCGCTGCACCAAAACAGAACCAAAGGGTTGTTATTTGTGCCGTCAGACAAAAGAACAATATCTGGTTTCGAGCGGGGGGATTAAAGGGTCACCTGGCTGTTTGGGGAGGCGGGATCAGCAGCTGGAAGACTTTCCTGAAGTATTTATAACAAAAAAGGTTGTAGTACAGGTTGACATGGTTTCACTACACAATGGTAAGGGTGCGGCTGAAACACAAAGCCGACTTCCTTCTTGCCCTTGAGACAAAACTGTTCCAAAGATTTACTTTGATGTGAAGGGACTCATCCTCCTGTTTGTTTGGTCTAAGTAGGGCAGCGTTTGTTTCTCTATGGTGGTGTGAGAAGGCTGTGGTAATCTGTACACCTGAGTTTCTATCTGACAATACCAAACAAGATGCCTGCTAGCAGGGGTGACCACACAAATATGAATATTTCTTTTTGTGGTCTTTTATGTTTTCATGGTGTTAGTAAGTAAAGGAAAAAAACATTCACAACTCTTTTTAAGTTTTTTCTTTTATTTTACTACATTTAACATAAATTAATAAAGTTAAACCTCAACATTTGGATACAAAATGTAGAATAGAATCTATATAAATAAGTTAAACCATCATATTATAAAATAAAATCTAAATAGTGAGAATTCCATTTAAAATAAACAATTACATCTAAGTTTTGAAATCTAAATTTAAATGTGATCATTTAAAGATGCAGTTTTGGCTGAAGTGCATCAAACATGAGTAGCATTCCAAAATAAAAGCAGGGTGACGAAATCTCCTTACTAATGCCTCAGTTTCCTTTTAATGGTAAGAGTGGGGTGAGTGTTTCTAACTATAGATCATTTATCAATAAGCTGGGAGTAGGATAACCATCAATCTTACCCTCAAAGAGACTCAGAGACTTCACATAGGGGATCTCTTCACCCCCCTTTTATTTTGGTAAGCAACTTTCATTTTAGGACAGTCTGAATTTGCATTGTATCTAATTATTTACTATTATTTTTATTTTATTGGGCGATGGTGGCAGAGGAGTTAAGTGGCCGTCTTGCAATCGGAAGGTCGCAGGTTCACGACCCGCTCAGTCTGTCGCTGTCGTTGTGTCCTTGGGCAAGACACCTAACCCGCCTTGCCTGCAGGTGGTGGTCGGAGGGACCGGTGGCGCCAGTGTACGGCAGGCCCCGCCTCCGTCAGTGCGCCCCAGGGCAGCTGTAGTTACAATGTAGCTCATCCCCACCAGCGTGTGAATGGGTGGATGACTGATTGTGTTGTGAAGCGCCTTGGGGGGTTGTAGAACCCTAAGATGGCGAAATACAAATACAGGCCATTTACCATTTATTAAGCTCCCACATTTATATTTGAATTTCAACAAAAATATTCTAAATATTAAAGTTCAACTTTATATATTTAGATTTAACTTTAACTATTTTACTCAACTCTAGAAATTTAGATTAGATTTTAAAAAATAGGTGTAATGTTTTATATGATATTAAATATTTAATTTTAACACCAATATTTGATGCTAAATATGATAAAATAGCCTATAGCTGTTAATTTTTATAATGCATGATTTGACAGTCAGCGCCCTGGACAGAAATGGACTAATTGTAGGCTAAAACGTTTATTTACTGGTTATTGTGGCTTTTAATTTTTAACTTACAAACTTGTGAAACTAGCCAGGTATTCTCTGGAAACAGATTATGATGAAGAGAATACTACTGAGCATTAACTAAAGGTTAATGAATGGCAGAAAGAGGAGTTTAAACTTAATTTATAACCAACTTTTGTAAAAGAAAAATAAAATTACAACACTAAACGGAACAAGATGAGATCAGAGGAGCGAAACACTTTCAAAGATGTTATTTAGATCTATAATCTTTTGGAAAAAACTTTCCCAGGAGTCTGTTTTCAGCCACTTTGAGTTTCTGTGAATGGGTTTTCATCAGCCAGTAAAATGACACTCAGGTGAGCACGAGGCCCCGCCTCCAGAAAGCTCTGTTCTCTGATTGGCTGATTCGAACAGCGCTGCCCACAAATACACAGCTGCAGCAGCAACAGCAGCAGCAGCGGAGAATGTGATAACTGATTTACCAGCGCGAGACTTTTCTACAGAGAAAAAACAGCGTTAGACAACAACAAACGGACCACAGCTGCTGTGTGAATGACTTCCAGAGTTACTGGTAGGTTTAAAACTCTGTTTCCACGTTTTAAATCAGAACAGCGGAAAGAAACGTTCATGCCGAAGTTTTCGGCTGTTTCTCCTTAAAAATCAGGGTGCCTCGTGTCGTGGAGACCCTTCCCTTCAAATGGAAAAGTAGCTACAGTCAGAAACCTTTTCTATTTTTGTGACCAGTTTGTGTGTTTTTAATCAGGTTGTTGGATATATACTCGAAAGTTTACAGATAAATTAATATTGTGTATTTGTCATGATGACAATAATGGCTTTCTGTCTAAAGATGTCTCATTAGCATCAAACCTAATTAAATGCTCATTGGTTCATTAACTTGTTATTAAAAACCCTTCAAATGACCCACAAACAGTTATAAAATAAGTTTTCATCCCAGAGCTTTTCAGGTTTCTGTTGCATAACAGTTGGTTGGTTGGTTAATTAACTCTGACGGGTCTCTGCTGCGACCTCCTGTTTCACGCATGCGCAGGTTTATCCTTGATTGGCAGCTGAGAATAAGAGGATCAATAGTTTACTGGTACACATTTGTTCTGAGATGGTGTCTGCTGAGCTGTTGAGTGATAATGACAGGATCAATATGTTAATTATTGTAACAGGTAATGAAGATGGTGCTCATATTGCTAATTTTGGATCAAAGCTCACACTGACTGGTACGTTTCTTCCTGCTGGTGAAACTATTGTGTCAGAACAATGAAGATGAGTCTATTAATACGTTTTCTACACGATGTGACCTTCCTGGTTTCCTGTTGGAGGAAGGAGGATGGAGTTAAGGACCAACGGGTGCTTCCCCTGAAGAGGTGGAAACCAGGGAAATGGGAAATAAACTTCAGATCTTGATGCTTGCTTTTGTTTGTGCACAGCAGGCAATTTTCTGTTATGTTTGTAAACATGCCTTGAATTAAGTTATCTTTACATGCAATTCCTGAGCATTTTAATTCTTCAAAATGAGAATAAACGTTTGGGGAAGGAAAAACCCAGACGGCTCTTGCAGGAGCACCAACCATCTCTTTGCTAAGGCTTTTTATGCGTTTGATGCCTTTGCTGATAGCATGGTGAATTTAGTTGCTAAAGTCCACCAGAAACTGCATTTGCAAAGACAAGACTAATAGAAGAAAGGATAGTTTCCTGCTAAATGACATTTTCTATAAAGAAATTTCTTTTGTTTGTGCTGACATAGAGTTGATGAATTTGTATAAACAAGTTATTGTGGTCTGCTGGTGAAGGTTTTCAGTCACCAGGTCATGGTAATTCAAAGGGTTCAAATGAAGGCAATTGCACTTCTTTGGTTTCTTGAAGATGTTTCGTTTCTCAGCCCGAGGAGCTTTGTCAGTTCTGACTGGAATATGGGAGGGTCAAGCTTATAAACTGTAGCTGTCTGTTGTTGCTTAACGGGCTGAAACTACCTATGAATACCCCTCCTGCCTACCCCTCAATGCATTGTTGATGTTGTTAGGTCCTATTGTGTTTGAATGGTTGTTTTGATTGGGTGCAGGATGGTGTGACCTAGACTGAAACTGATTTGGAATTAGTCTTAGAGCTACATTTCAGGTGCTGGAAAGGTGAAACTTGAGGCCTCCTCCAATGTAGGTTTTTCCCGTTTGACATAGATGGCCTCCTTTACACCTCTCTCAAACCATCTACCTTCTCTGTCCAGAATGTGTAAATTTTCATCTTCAAAAGTGTGTCCCTAAGTTATTGTGGTCAGTTGCACTTTTTAATTCATTAATATTAAAATAACTAAATCTAGAGATGTGACGTTCACGAACGAAGCAAATCTTTTGAATGGCCTTTCAAAGTGAACGATGAGTCGAGGCCCTGTAGAGACACCCCCCCCACACACACACACACCACCACCCCCAACAGACATTGGCAGGACATGTCGTTCACCCTTCCCCTCCAACACACACACTCCCACGGAGATCGATACATGCGTACGAGAGGCCACCGCATGTTTCATAAATCAGACTTTTAACTGTTCGTACACACATTCTAAATTTCATTCGTAGGGGGAATATAGGACAGTTTCTATGAACGTTTGATAAATGAGAGCCCAGGTCTGTTACATAGTGTATCGCACACCTTTGGCCTTTCAGTCAAGAGCCTTTTGACTGTTGATATATGAACACATTATTTGAAAGAATATAATCATAATACTTTTAATTTTTGACCAGTGACATTTCAGATGGTCTATTTGGTGTTTAAGAATCACATTTTATCCAGTGGAAAGAGTTTCAATTCATTGCAGTAGGGACAGACAAATAATTTTGAATCGGTAAAAAAAACAACACAGCTGAGGAAGACCGGCGTTGTGTCAAAAAGCTTTCCTCCTTGGCGAGGACGGACAGCCTGAGTGAGTCTTGTGCTTGGTGTAATTTTCTCTCTTCCTCCATTTTGGGGGTTTTGTGAATACAGTAATGTTAACACTCATACACAGATTATAGCAACAAACTAGGGATGAAAGAAAATATCGATACATTGAAATATCGTGATTTTTTTGCGTTACGATACTGAATCGATATTTAAAAGCTGTGTATCGATTGCATGTAAAATCTCAATTAAAAACAAATGTTTACGGTCTGTTCTGTCTAACTAGACTTGATTATATCATTAACTGTACTATGATACAGTTAAATGACTGTTGGATAAAAACTGTTTGATAAAAACATCAAATGTGACCTTGTTTTTCTCCAGTCTGGGTGGTGGTCTTTCTCCAGACCAGACAGTTTAGTTCCTCATTGTGTTTCAGACAAAGCTGCCACTGCTCAGCTCTTAGTAAATGACCAACCTCATTATGATCTACCTTCATAACCACCATCTGCTTGATCTTTGGCATCATTCCTCATGCTTCAGGCCTGCTCTAGCTCAAAATGTTACACACACACACACACACACACCCCAAACCCCCAGTTCTCTTCCTGTAATCTGGCTTCTAAATAAATGAGGGCTAATCCAAGATTTCATTATCATCCCTATTGTGTGTGTGTGTGTGTGTGTGTGTGTGTGTGTGTGTATACACGCGCACCGTGGCCCATATGTGCTCGTGTTCATTCTTAACTCATTAAGCTTTTTTGTCTCGTGTGCGTGTGTGTGTGTGTGTGTGTGTGTGCGTGCGTGTACACTTGGGGATGTAGCTGGATGCATGTTGGTCCTGAAAACTGACCTAATGAATTATTTATGAGAAACACTTTTTTTTCTTTTAATTTCAGTTTTAAAGCAAGGATCAGCTGCAAATGTTTAGTCAGTTAGTATAACCTCTACAGACTGTAATGGGTCTTGTCATTTCATTGTGTTCAGTCATTCCACAAAATTAGTTCATTGTTTAATTTAATCTGATCTGAGATCTGCTCATTTTCATCCTGTCTTACAGTCCGTTACACACTCGTACTGCTGCTGAACCGTCAGTAGCCCTCAGAGCAGGATAAACCCTCCGTCATGTGGACAGTCTGTTTTTTGTTGACAGTAACATTTTCTGAATAAAGTTTATCTTTAACCTGAGTAATTAAGTTTTATTTCCGTGTCACCTAAGCTTAAACAGTCCGTTTTCTCTCTAAGGTATTTGAATGCAGCTCAGATGTTAGCCAGTCACCTCCTGATGGTGATAACATTTACATTTTTAAATTTGCATTCAGATATTTCCATGAACTCTAAAGTAACCAAGTAATATGTTTAACTTTAGATCTTTTTTTACTGGTGAAAGTACATCAGTTTTGTCATTTCTGCTGATTGTCTACAGGAGACTATGTTGGGGTCAAATATTTACAACCATTCCTGCTCATTTTCCAGTTTAGAGCTGCAAATAACACACTAGGAGCTTAAAATAAAGGTGTGCGTGTGCCTCCCTTCGACCAGCTGGGTAGTGAGAGCAGCAGCCTTGCAGGGAAGCACATACCTCTCCTCAGTCACTTTTCACCAGCTCCTAGTTAGACCCTAAAGTCTTTCCAGACCAGCCAGGGGAAATGATACCTCTGGTGGGCAGGACACCTGAGACACCTCCCCTAGGAAGTATTCAGGGGGTCTCCTGACGACCACAGGCCCAAACTACCTCATCTGGCTCCTCTTGACATGGAGGAGCAGCAGTCCCTCCCAGATGTCTGAGATCCTCATCATATCCACCTGATCCCAGCCCCCCCCAGCAGAAGAAACTAATTTCATATTTATTCCTTCACTCCTGAACAAGACCCCGACCCTTCCACTTCTTGTAGAACACCCCCAGTGTTGGCAATTCACCCTGTTCAATCATGGCTTTGGATTTGCAGGTGCTCATCCTCATCATAGCCTGCTGTGGACCTCCTGAGTGAGAGTTAAAGGTCTTAGCTTTATGAAGCAAGAGGACCACATTTTCTGCAGACAGCAGATGAGATCCTCCTGACACCAAAGTGAACATACTTCACCCCACGGCTACTCGGTTATTCTGTCAAAGTTATGAACAGAACCAGTAACAAAGGGCAGCCCTGTCTAATTTTAACTGGAAATGGGTCCAACATGCTGGCCAAGCCGTCTGGATTCCTGCTGCATGGAGAGTCCCATCTCCAGTGTCTGAATGGGCCTCGACAAAGGGCCCTTTACCTCAGATGCCCTGAACGTCTCTAATTATCACAATAACTTGCCATATTTTTCTTTAGTGCAAAACTGCACCCATCTCCCCCAACATTTCACCTAAATATACTTACAATCTTTTTGTGGTGGAATTTAGAGAAATGTAATTTTGGCTGGATTTGGTTTCAGTATCAAACGAATCCTTGTATTAGTATCATTCTGTGGAAAAGATTTAAATCACATATTTGCATTAAACTGGACTGGAAATGGCTAAAATTACCCTTTTTGTATTACGCATACGAAAATTAAATTTCCATATTATTTTTTTAGTCAAACCTACAAGGGTATGACCCGAGAGACGCTGTGTCCCAACATGGTGTTATGAAGGGTGTCATTGTTTATAAATCCCCCATAGGAAGGATTTGTTGTGTGATTTAATAGCTCAGATAATTAGACTGCGCTCAGTGACCTGTTAACGTCTCAGCAAAGAGGCAAAATGACTCATGGATCATCAGATTTCACCCTGATACAATCTGTACCTATAAACTCTGAGGCTGTGTGACACAATAGGTCTCTATCCCTCCACCTGTAACCTCATATAGGAGGGGGGAGAGTTTTATTGGAAACCAGAAATAAAGATGTAATTGAACTGGGACACTTCCAGTAAGCAGGCTCTAATTATGATTCCCTGAGCGCTTTCTGGCAGCCGGACGAGTTTTGTTTAGTTGCTAAATTCATGCAAACATTTGTTTCCCTTCTGGCATCGATTTGAGTGTTTCTGTTTATTAGGAAATGATAAAACACGTTAAAATAACAACACGGTCACATTTGTTTGGCAGTAGAAACGTTGCACAGTGGGCCCTTTGGCCAGAGCTGCTGCATGGTAAACATACCATGTCTCTGTGATGACCGTTAGTGACTCAGCCAGCTGAAGCAACAGCTCTGGTTTGTTTTGCTGCTACTGTGGTCTGGTGGACGCTTACAGCCGTGGTCAAAAGTTTAGAGAGTGACACTAAAGTCGTTGCAACGTTTGCTGCTTTTTTATTGATGGTTGTTTCCTCCAGATTGTTCTATCAAAGTCCATTTTTGTTATGGAAAGCAACTTGACTGCTCAGGAATGGCAACAGGCAGGTGTGAGTGCATGTGCGTAGTGAGAAGACTTTAGGATGACTGTGTGGCATCAAGAAAGGGGTAGAAAAGCCACTTGTCTCCAAGAAAATCATCAAGGACAGACTTCTTCTGCTAAGGATGCAGGGATTGGACGTCGTTTTTCTCTGATCTCCTTCTGATGCTCTTGGCCTTTTGGGAAAAGGATCATATTGAGAAGAAAAGGTGAGAACTGCAACAGTGTCCTGCCAACAGTTAAGCACCCCAAAACCATTCATGCATGGAGGTACAGAGTTCAGCTTCAGAACAGCTATGAATCAAGAATGGTACCAAACATACTCCTAGAGGAACTCCTCCCAAACATCAAAGAACAGTTTTGGTGGTGATGGAACAACATACAATAAGCTACAGTCAGAACAAAATGCCTTGGGGAACAAAATCTTTAAAATTTATGGTCCGAATCCAAGAAATTTCCCTGACTTCATTCCTATTGAGATCTTGTCAGTCCTCAAGAAGCAGATGGACAAACAAAGTCTCAAATTCTGATAAATTTTAAGCACTAATTATGAAGAACAGGCAGCCAATCAGTCAGGATTTGGACTAGAAGTGAACTGACTGCATGTCGGAGTGAACTGGAGAGGTCTAGAAAAAGAACCAGTGATGTTACAAATATCGACTCGATAAACTTAATTGTCTAAGTAAAGTCATTAAAACATTTGAATTCCACTTCAGTAACCATAGAAACGTCAGATAAAAATTTGTAAACACTGAAGCTGCAAACTTGGTGAAAACAGTTTGTTTTTCTCGACTGGCTGTGGTGATTGTTTTGTTTTTTTTCTTCAAGTCTAATCTGTTAGTAATTCATTAGGCTGATTCCCTTCTGTCATTAAGGCCAGTAAAGATTACAAAAAGCAAAACCATTTACTCCTTTTTTGGTAGTTGAATTAAGGGCTGCACAATTGATCAAATCCACCCTCAGTGCACACAGACTCATCTAGTCTTACTTCAAAGTGACTTGTAGGAAAGAGAAATGTTGGATATTGTTTTAAAGGTTAAAACCAACATGAACGTGGTCAATGACAGCTTTTGGGTCTGTTTCAAACCAACCGCCTCCTTTCCTCCAGTGGTCTCAGAGGCAGGGGGAGAAGGCTGATCTTGAGTCAGCACTGAGGGGCTTTCATATCCCAGACCTGACCCAGTGACATGTTGGATTAGCGTCAACAAATCAAAATGGGATTGGCAGGTTGCGCCCCCTCATTCAAGCCTTTAAGATGGGCTTTACTCATCCTGTCCCACCTCTGAGGACAGGCTGTTCCAACAAGGACATGGAGGTCAGAGCCGGAGATGACTTAATCCTCTCTGAAAGGGCAGGAGTATTTTATAAAAAACCTTTATAAGCGGACTTGTACAGGCTTGGAGACTGAGGGCTAAGTGACTTTAGAAAGTTTCATTAAATGCTTTATTTACTACTTTTCATTCCCTTCAGCTGAATAAATTTTCTTCCGTTCAGCCAGGCTCTGTCTGTGCTGAAAAGGAGGAGGCGCGTCTCTAATGAAACGCTCCTCTGATGGAGTAATTAAGCCCAGACACAAAGGGCTCAGCAGGAAGGAGTCTGATAGAGGAGGAGCTGCTTTTCTCCAGAGACCAGTTTGGCCCAGCTGAACCCCTCTGGACTCCAGGGTCACCGCTTTTCCTGGCCAACACCCACTTCACACTGCAGGCGAAGGAGATATTACCTATCCATCCCGTTGCTCATTTTATCAAATTAAAAGGCTGAAAAGGGGGCGCCGCTTTCACAATAAACAAAGAAACAAACCCATTTATTTTCACCTCCCAGACAAATGCATTACCTCATATTAAGAAATCAGAATGACATCATCGCCTGCCTGCATGTTCTCCTTTTAACTTATTACATAATGTTTTTGCTCTAATGCACGGGTGCTCACATGCGCCGGCTGAGCGCTGCAGGCTACATGCGTGTGCCACGTGCGGTATGTTTTGGTGTCGTAGTGAGGGATGCACTCAGCTGTCTGGAATAGCCCTGATCCTCTTAAATGATTATTGGCTACAACCGGAGAATGAGACTTCTTGTGTGGGGAACACACACACACACACACACACACACACACACATATCCACCCCTCTAACCCAACATCGGGGGTGGGGGGGGCTATGTTTGGTTGTGATTCAGGTTTGATCCTTCTCCTTTAATAAACGTCTATTATGCTGCTCAAAGAGGATGCGTTCCGCACCTTTTCTCTATAGGAAGGCGGTTGTGTGAGGAGAATTTCATAAAGGGTGTACTTGTTCATTCAGACACCTGGAAGGGTTAAGTTTGGTGAACAGAGGCGATTTGGTCTGAAGTGTGTAAAACAGCAAATCTGTTTACATACATAATAGGAAAACTGGTTTCTCAAGCCAAAGTGGACGGGTTTCTGTTGGTCTTATCTGATTTTGGACATGTGGAGTCTTGACACGCATGGCAGTTGTTGTTAGTATTCTCCATGTCTGAATGGTTTATAAAGATGGATGAAATGTTTCTACCTTGTTCTGTTGTTCAGAGATTGTTGCTTCTACTCACCTTACCCACAGTCATGGTGCGTCGGCTTCAAATGAGTAATGACCATGAAACTTATAAGAATATTAATATTTTGACACACGGCAGCATAAAAAGGACTTCAGTCAATTTTTTTACTTTTTTGTTCTTTATAAAACACAGATAGATCTTTTCTTTACCTTATTGTGCTGACGTTTCGATCGTCGCTGCGATCTTCATCTGAGCTAAGCCGCTGAAAGCAGCTTCACTTCCGCTTCCGTTTATGTGCGGGCAGCAGGGGGCAACGACATCGCCCCCTGCTGCCCGCGCCGTCCTGCTCGATGACGCAGTCCCATGCGTGGTCCAACGCGTACACCCCGTCGTCCCTGTTCATGGTCCCCCGTCCACGTCTCCTTATCTCTATAGCTTCTTTAATCCATCTTTTATATTTTTGTTGTTCTGTGTTGATGATCCTTGTGTTGTCCCAGTCCATGATGTGGTTTTCTCTGGTGCAATGATCTGTGACTGCTGATTTCCTTATTATGCTCTCTGCTTCTTGTTTTGTTGCTCTTGTGTGTATTCTTCTTGTTTCTTGCGATGTCGTTGCCCCCTGCTGCCCGCACATAAACGGAAGCGGAAGTGAAGCTGCTTTCAGCGGCTTAGCTCAGATGAAGATCGCAGCGACGATCGAAACGTCAGCACAATAAGGTAAAGAAAAGATCTATCTGTGTTTTATAAAGAACAAAAAAGTAAAAAAATTACGAAAAACACACACAGTATGAACGTACCAAAGATGACTTCAGTCAATGCCTTGAAAAAGTGATGGAGGTATTTTCTAGTTATGAAAATGTCCCTTAACTTAAATGGAGGAGGCAAAACTTGTACAGGAGCCAGCTGCTTGGGGCTGTGTATACGTGCTGTTGCCTTGTATACGTTTAGTGGAAAAATGTCAGTTTGTTATTATTGTTGACTATCAGTTCTGTGAATTAGAACATGTTTAGTACACATTAGAGGATGTTGTATTACATGTAAAACACAATTAATGCACAGTTCATGGAAACCCATCCATCCACATTAGGCTCAGGGGTTGGGTGGACCAGTGTGGTGAAGAATCGAGCTTTTAGTCTTGTTATCTGAAGTGAAACTGCTCATTAACCCCAACTGGTCTGATTCCTTATCAGAGTCCAAACTTATCCTAGCCCCATTAGGTATCTGTTTTGACCTAATTCACCTGAGGAAGGATTGGCGGATGTCGTGGGAAGAACGTTTAATGGGAGGGGAACCAAAGTTCAAAGGGCAACCAGACCTCTATGTAAGGGCAGCTTTGTGGTATGTTTTCCTCCAGATGACCGGTGGAGAATGTGCGTGGTAGTGCTCGTGTCGCTGTGTCCTTCTACCAAGGTCACCTCCAGAATAAAACAACTTTTGTCTTCGTCTCTCGTTTGGCTTCAGTTCTCTGACCCTCCTCTGCGCTTGACATTTGACTGTATGTGGGTGTATTTGGTCTCCGTAGGGATCGACTCCAGATGCACACAACTGGAGTCCAGAGGCACAGATTCTCCCTTTGTCCCATGTTGTTGAGTTTGACCCATTCTGCACGCTGAAAGAAAGCAGGGCCTTTTTAGAAAAGGCCATTCTTCCAATGTTTCTGATTTTTCCATTTTACATCACTTGACAATTTTTCCAAAAGGCTTTAGACGACTCATCTGAAATCTTTGCATTCATACGCACTTGTTCTAGGGATATGCAGCAGTCATGTTTTAATGCAGTTAAAACCTTCCTAAGTCTGTTCAATAAATGCAATATGCTCTGAAAGAGCTTGTTTTTTTACATAAGAGGTGTAGCAGACAGTTTATTTGGGGAAATGATAAAAAGTCTGACTTCAGTGAATTTATGTACGAGTTGGTAAGTTTTGTCAGAAATGGGACACTATTGGGGTTGGGCACATCTAGACCTGGAATCAGAATATGTTGGAATCTAAGTCTTAGTATCAAATTACATATAGCCTATCAAACAAAAGTTATGAAACTGGCGACATCTAAAGTTTTTATTTATTTTTTTCTGCTGACCAGATTGTTGACCTGCTTGGATCTCTGCTGGGGATAGCAGACGGCAAACATTTAGTTTAAAAGCCGAGCCAAAAGGAAGTGGACCACATCACGCTCTGCAGAATCCAGTCAGCTGTGATTCTGTTCGTTATGTCTTTGTGTGCCCGTCCGCCTCCATCACAATAGGAACTGACCGCGTGGTTTCCTTTCATGTTCTCCTCAGCTGTTGCTCTATTGGCTGTAATAAAAGCTGCTTTGATGGACTTAACTTGAGTTCAGTCATTAAAGACACGCCAGTCATTTTATCAGGTAATTGCCAAAAAAACGACAGTTGAAGAGTTTACAGGAAGTACATTCCTCACACAAATGTAACATTTTCCTTTTTTTCAACTCAAGGATTAAATTCTCAAAGGACAGTATTTAGAGACCAAGTTCACCAAGAAACCATCTTTTACTTGTTTTTGAGATCCAATCGGTCACTCTGAGTTTCACATGGAGGCTGAATGTGAAAATAGTCTTCTACTCCTATTTCCTGCATTAGCTTCTGATGGTCTAATGCTTGGATTAGAAAAGCCTGACATTATCTACGTCACACTGAAAATTGGCATTCATGGACTCACCCATCTTGATTTGCAACGAAGAAGGTTGTTGTTGGTTTAGTGTCCAGGAAACGGCAGAGAACGTCTCGGCTAAGAGAAGCTAACCATTAGCATTAGCAACTCCAGCAGACAGCAGAACTCCTCCAGGCTTGTGTTATTTGTGGAGATAAAACATCAACATTGCAGAGCAAACAGAGTCGGTGGTAGAGTCGTGTTGCTGTTAGCCAATCAGAGGAGAGATCAGGAAATAAGACTCCCAATCCTGCCATCTTCAGCTGCCCTCTGGTCTGGTTCACTTCTACTTCCTGAAACAGGAGCGCCAGAGCTTTTACTCCACACAGAGATGGACTGACGAGGAATTCAGAGACCACTGCAAATATATTTAAAAAATGAGTGAACTTGGTCTTTAAAGGGATTTGTAACTAAATTTGGATACCTCAGTTTATTATCACTTTAACAAAGTCCCATAGTTCATTGTTCACCCTCCTTCCTTCAGGCAGAGGACTGAGCAACAACGTTTCCCCTGAGGTTGTTATTTACTATAGTCTTATTTTAGCTGCATAATATCGTCTTTGATTCTGTGAAATAATAATAATGAATCTGAACTGAAAGAGAAAATCCGTGGATGTTGGAAGCCAATGTGCCTTGTTTGTGTTAAACAGAGCGAAGCTGGTTTAGACAGCTGTGACAACACCTGAGTCATGTCACGTTTACCTCCCGCTGCTCTCAAAGTTGACTCTTTCTGGAACAATTCTGTTTGTGTTGTTAGGGGAGTTTGGCTTCACACCTCCAGCGGACCATCTGGAGAAGCAGCCCTGAAGACCAGACTAATGAGTTCTGGTTTGGGGCTGTGCTTTGGACTGGTGGGGCAGATGAAAAGGAAGTGGTGGTAAATCACCTCTATCCTATCTGCGTGTGTGTGTGTGTGTGTGTGTGTGCGCGCGCGAGCACGCGGGCGCTAAGAAAACAATAGCTGCTTTGTTGAAGGGTCCCACTGTGATAGGATTGTTGGGGGGGGCTGAGGGACTATCAGAGCTTAGTGAAGCGTAGCCACTTCATTAGTCAGGGTTCTCCTTTTGCACCTCCTCCTCTCATACGTCCTCGCTCCCTCCCTCCTCCATCATTCTCTCTCTGCTCTTTCCTCCTCGCTCACTCGTGGAGCCACAGAATCAGGAGTCAGTCCGCCCGGTCGTATCTGAACTTGGCTCAGGGTTTTTGGCTTCATGAGGATCAGAGGCTGACCTGATCGTTCTGATCCGTTAGTTCTGTCCTGAGGTGAGTCGCCTTGTTTCATCACCCTCTGTCCCTTCCTGTCCTCCCTTGTCTGCTGGGCTGCTGTTGAATAACTGATGCTGCCCTCTCCCACGGGCATCTAACTACCAGACTTGCATCACATGTTCTCATTCTCTGTTGAGTAAAAGTATTTCTGTAACCAAGATGATGTGGAGGAGGTGATTTAGTTCGTTTCAGACTATTGCCTCAGCTGTGTTATTAGGATCTACGTGCCTGTGATTGCCTCCCCCTCCCTCCCACTGCTTCTCTTTGTCACCCCCCCGGGGACCGTCGAGGGTCGGGGTGATCCTGGTCATCTTGTGTGGAAAACCAGGAGAGCGACCTCCTTGTTTCCTTTTGAGAAAGTTTGCTGAAAACCTCTCAGAGCTCTTTGCTGCTGGTCGTCTGTCTGTTTGGAGCTTCTTCTGTTTTTAAAATCACATGAATGTAGAAACAACATGACTTGTTCCTGCTGCTCATAAAACTCCTGATGATTCCAGACAAACTGTTTCCATGTCATCAGGACAAAAACAGCAGGGAGATCTTCTGGTTTGATTATAAACAAAACTAAAATCTTATTTTCTTAAAGACCCAAAATGCGTTGAACATTCCTCACCTGTAAGGATCTCTTTTACAGATGGTGAAACGGAATGAAAGTGGAGTTTTTGTGTTTAGAAAATCTGTTCAGAACACAAACATAAAAGCATTCTCACCCAAAGGAAGCAGGTTCTCACAGGTGCTTCAACGTCTCTGTGGGTTTTTTATGGTTCTTGAAAGAGCTTGAAACTAAAGCTGTAACCTGGCTGGTGCATGCAAAGAGAATACACGTTTAATTCAGTTAAATCAGAGTTTTGTTTTAAATAGAAATCTGTTAATTATTCTGTCAGATAAACCAGGCTAAACCTGGATCAGCAGGTCACCTATTGGTATCGGCTATGAGAATCAAAACAGGTGCATTAAAGTGTAACTGAGATCAGTTTAAGCACATTTGAGATGAGGAGATGCAATCATCATTGTGAGTCTGGTTGCTTTCGTCGTGCTTTTGAATCTGTCATCGATGTAAGGTGCTGGAAAATCTAAAACAGAGTTTTGAGCGAAGTTGTAAGAACATAAAATCCTTTTGTCCTTAAAGGAATGCAGAATGAATAGCAGCACGTCCAGTTCTGGCTCCATGTCTGAAAGGTTCGGTTGCATCATGTTTGCTGATGGTTACACATCTGTTCAGGTTTTCACAGCATCTGCTGCAGAACTTTGTTTTCTCATGGCTCCTTCTTTAAAATACTCTGAAGCTGCGTTCCCCGTGTTTGATGTTTATTGGGTGTAAATGAAATGAGCAGGAATAAACAGACTGGATGTTGTGAAATTTCTGTTTACGTTTTCTGGTCTGATGAGTGACGCTGAGGTTTGCTTTTTCCTCTCAGAATGAAGAAGTGAATCCCCGGAGAACAGGGTCATGGCTGTCCAGGCTGGCATCCAGGTGAGTTCAGCCCACCTTAGGAGGGTGGATTTGACCCGAGGGTAACGGTATTCAGCTGGTTAGAGGGTTGAGATGTTCGTTTCAGGCTCCAGTAGAGTGAGCGAGTGTGGATCCATTTGTGTGAGCCCAATCAGAGCTGTTGGCCCTGCCCTCCAGTTCTTCAGATAAAATGAAGCGCAGCAGACATCTGTCTCCTGCTCAACAACTGCAGAGCCCACCTGTGTTCCAGCACGCCGCCGTGGTGTTGTTCTGCATGTCTGACGTTCCACCGCTCCGACTCCGAGGAGTTCCCCTCAGCATTTTTCTGGGAGGAGTGGGCGGAATGCCTTTGGCTTTGTTTCCTTTCCCCTCCCAGCAACGATGTCTTAAACATCCCAGAACTCCAAACAACACATGTGTCAAGTTACAGATTAGTCACACCAGAGCTTCTCTCCATCTGGGTTGGAAAGCTGCAGCTTTTCCCGCCTCGTCTTGGACCGTGGGAGATGGCGAGGAGAGTCTCTGATGACCTCCCGCTTGAAACGGGCTTAAATCCCACAGATCCTCTCACTTTGGAGTGTTTGAGACAAACAGCTGTGATTTTACTGGTTGGTATCTCTAAAAGCAAATGCAGCGACATAATCCTACACGGAGGAGAGATTATTTTTAACTCGATGTTATTGATCCTTAGAACGAAGTGATGCTGCAGCCTTTTGCAGCTCTAAGCTCCGATCGGATCAGATATCTGGTCAAGGTGGATGTCACAGTAACACATGAGCTAACCAAATACTTTCTGCATAACTTGAAGGAATTAGAGTATGATGATGTTTTCTTTTGTTTGTTGGTGCAGAAATGTCATTTGTTCAGTCACCTGGAACTTTAATATTTTATCTTTTTCATTATCTGAATTTTGAAAAGTAATTGTGTAAGTGAGTATAATTATACAGGTCAGAATTTGCTTTAGGCTTTGTGTTTTGACCAAAATATCTAAAAACAATCTCAATTTTTTCGTTTGATTCAGACTTTTTCTAATTCAGATGTATTTTCCCCGAGAATCAAAACCGAAAACAGTTTAATTTTTCTTTCCGCGATCGAACTTCAGCAGAGAGAAAACCCACCGCGTCCGACCGCAGGAGCAGTAATTCTCACATGTGAAAGGAGCAGCGTGAGCTTGTTAGTTCAGCTCGGCTAAATTAAACAGCTCCGGGTTACTTATGATCCTAAAGGCTTAAAGGTCAGGAAGCAGGCCATGGGAAGTTAAAGAAACCCAGACGTCTAAAGGAACTGGACGGCTTTCAGCCTGACGGCTAAGATGAGGGGAAAATTGCTCCATTATTAGGAATAAAAATCTCCCAGAACGTCCCAACAGATCCGTTTATGCTGATAAATCCTAAATAAAACAAGACTGTTGCTCTTATTCATGGAGTTTATCCATCCTGGCTGGAGCTAAGAGCATCAGCATGGCTAAGTGGTGATTGGCTGTTAAAAAGCTTCAGAGTCTCAGTATTTAGCATTCTGTGCTGGATTACAGACCAAATTCCTGATGGAGGGGGTGGGATTAACAGATTGCAACATTTCTGCTTTAAAAACTCCGTCTGTTCTTTAAAATCAGCGTAACGTGAAAAAGTCCCCCCCCCTCCTGTCGCTGCGACCCGGCCCACATTATGTAATCAGATTTTAACACGACGTCACACTTTGTGGTGTTGATGTTCCCAACAAAGATCGCCCAAGTTCCATTTGGCAACGATTCTGAACATCTGTGTTCAGATGAGGTGCGACAAAGCTCTCACCCGTCTTCAGAGTCCACAGGAGAGGAGGAGTTCTTAGATTTAGTGCCTTTTCTTGTCTAAATCAGACGTGATTTTAGGGAAATTATCCTAATCCTAATCTGTTCTGGCTGCATATCTGCAGCTTTTTATCTCCCAAAGCTGAAAGGTGGGAAATTACATTTATTTGTTTCTTCAAAACATCTCATGAACCACTGGATGGTGTTTCCTTCAATCTTCTAAAAGTAATAATTAAAGGTACGTCTGCATTTGATAGGCGTTTGACTTCAACACAATTCAAAATGGCCGACACAGCTGATTAAAACAAATATGAACAGAAGACGGTAATCACAACTCAGTACTTAACTGTACTGAACTAAAGCTTACCAAAATAAAACCATAAATAAAAAATAACCCCGCTACATGAACAACACCGGGGGGTGATGGAGTTCCTTCTTTGCATCAAATCACATTATTTCCTAGAACAGGTCACATGACCATAGACTTGATTAAACGGTGGTTAAACGTCTCCCTGGGCTTTACTAAACCTCTGCGTTAGTTTGGTCTTTACTTTGGTGTCCATTTATAAATATAAATGCTAAAGTTTCTGCAGAAGAAGAATTCAGCAGAGCAGCTTGCTGCTCGTCTGCCCAGAAGGTTTCCTGTTTGCTTGCCCAGCCGACGCCATGAATTCAGGTCCTTGTTTCCTTCCAACACAGAGGATCCACTGTCCCGTTGCTGCTGCGTGGCATGTGATCCTCTCAAAGATTAAAGTATGTTAAACGGATGTCAATAAACTGGATATAAGGAGAGGAAACTGTGAGTTATGTAACATCTGGAGAGGTTATCTACTCTCAGGGTCGATGTTGAACCTTTAGTGAGAGCTCCAGGAGCTTTAAATTCAGGTCAGAGTCTCAGTTTCTGGATCCTCCTCTGTGTGATCGATTTTAGAGTCTCGTGGGGTGAGAAGGCTGAGAGGGAAGGGAAAGGGGGGCGGTGTGTGACAGCAGAGATGGATGTGATTGGACATCAGCGTAGAGAGACGAGACGAGCGGCTCGCTTCAGGCGCCAAACCCAAGACTCGCATTTCTCTCCAATATCCGGTTGTTTCACACAGATTCTAAACAGAAACATTAATAATGCTTCAGATTTTCTTTGTTTTATATTCTAAATGGATAAGATGTTAGTGAATGTGAGGTTGTGTGGTTTTGGAGCAGGGAGTGAAGCCAGTTATTAGGTCATGTTGGCGTTTCTGTGATCTCCAGTAGAGCGTACGAGTGAAGCGTGGTGTGAAGGCTCCCCTGATGTGACTCCCGTGTTTTAACGCTCAAACAAATCCTCAACTAGAGTGTTCTGTAGGAACCAGACCAACTTACAGAAGATCAGACTGATGTTTAGACTTTATACATGCTCTGGGCAGACAAACACGAGCTTGTTGCACAATGCTGAACAGATTATGCACAAGAAATAGAGGTGGACAAAAAACATTCCTACAGTCCTGGTAGGTTCAAATAAAACTCATTTAGTCTTGAATGTTGATGACATTTAAGAATGGCCCGAGCTTTTAAACTACAGGGAATTTCATGGTGAGCTAGTTTGTGAAGCTTTCCTCCTGAGGGGTTAGTTTTTGTTGTTCTGGTTCACTAAGGGTGTGGAACTCCAGACCTCGTCCTTCTGTAAAGGTCTAAACACACAGGAGACGACACGAGACTGATGGTGGTGTGTCTGACCAATCAGAAGTGTTCAGATTGTAGGAGAAACCTAAAAACACAAACTCACCAGAGAAGCAGCCTGCAGGTGAAGACTCTGGTTCACCCACACCTTAAAGGACACTTCAATGGTTTAAGAGAAGAAGCAGGTCTGAGGTTCAGCTTATTGTGCAGCTACGTGGGGTTGGAACCATGAAGCTCTCACTACGTCGCTCTTCTGTTTTTATGACTAAAGCTCCTTAGATAAGGAATGAAGCATCTTAAAGTTGTTATAATTTTAGAATAATTTGCAACAGCAGCTTAATTTATCCAGGAAGTTGTTTGGCTTGTTTTTATTTTGTAAAACGACACTTCATTTCTCTCTAACTTCTTCTCTCAGGTTTGGTTCGGTGAGAAGTTCGACGCCCCCCTGCTGAGCCCCCGGAGCCCCCGCAGCCCGCTAGCTCAGCGACACGGCCCTGGCCTCACCAACGTCTTTGAGTACGACCAGTGGCTCGCGGTGCGCCATGAGGCCACGCTGGTGCCCATGCAGGAGGACCTGGCCATCTGGCTCAGCAGCATGCTGGGTGAGTTTCTGTTGTTATGGTTCCAGTTTGTTTTTGTACAACTTCTTTATAATCACGGGTTTTGTAGGTTTCTACGATGTGTGTGTGTGTGTGTGTGTGCGCGTCCTAGCAGTTTCCCCCTCCAGGCGAGGAAAACACAATCAGGCTATTGACACAGCGCTAACATATAATTGGATTTCAATACTGCCGTTTCCAACCACCACAGACAGGAGAGGAACAAAACCCCTCGTTTCACTCGTTCTTCTATTATCCCAACTCTTATTGTCCTTCTCCTGACAACGGAGCCGTGAGGAAACCCAACCCGACTAGAAACTGACTCCATTGTTGCTGCTCCATCTTGTTTTGGGTGTTTCTGTGGAGGAATGAGGGCAGGTATACGAACCGCTCCACGTGAGCCACTGCTCCCGTGGTCACCTGCATCTCAGTTCTTTTTAAACAGATTGCTCCTGGATGGGGTGAGGGGGGGGGGTGGATGTTTCACAAACAGGTGGCGTGACCAGGATGAAGTTTCAGGCCTGGGGGGTCGGCTCCTGTTGGGTGGAAACGAACTTTTGTGAAGAGATCTTTCACTTAGCGTGACAGTATTGTGGACTTTGTTCCCAGTGATTTAGGTTTGTTGCCGGTCTGAACGAACCCCCTCAGGTCTTGATTTACAGCGGAGGGGTCGTGGGAGCGCCTCAGGCCCCCGAGAAGCAAACAGAGTTCACTATTGTTTCACAGTAACCTGCAGATTTACAGAACCATGTCGGTCTGGGATTTAGAATGGGTAAAGATGATTAAAACATTTATTTTTCCAGGAGTGGAGGTGAAAGCTGAGTTTTTCATGGAGGAGCTGAATAACGGCGTGAAGCTCTGCCAGCTTATCGGCGCTCTGCAGACCAGGATCGCCCAGAGCTGCCCCTCGGCACTCGGCAAGGTGAGTCAGACCACGAGGATGGAAATAACTTCATCCACTCCATCCTCCCTCACTCAGGGAGGATGTTCACTAGTCTCTCATCTGCTGGATAATTGGTGGTTTTCTTTAGATACATCATGATATTTTCCATCAATAAGCTACATATCTTCTCCTCCCACAGCTTTTTCCCAACAGAAGGATTGCATGCAAGCGGGACGCTTCCCCCGGTTCCTTCTTTGCTCGTGACAACACCGCCAACTTCCTGTCCTGGTGTCGGCACATAGGAGTGGAGGAGACCTACCTGTTTGAGTCGGAGGGGCTTGGTAAATACCTGAAACGAGTCCCCCAGTCAAAAGCAGACGTGACCTGTAGAGTTGACTTCTATAGGTTGTGTTTGCTGTGAAAGATTTTTAAGTTTTTTTTGTCTGTTTAGATCAACAAACTTATTTAAAAACCAGATGGAAAACTGTTATAAAAACAAAATTTAGTTTTCAAATGAGTTCATTTCTTAAGAGGACAAAGCTATGCAAACCAACCTTGACCCACGTGGAGGAAGTCACGTCACTACTAATTAGATCAGTTCTACCAGCCACACCCAGACCTGCAGGAATCGCCTCAATAAAACCTGTCTGATGCCATGATGGAGGCTAAAAGATCTCAAAAAGCAACACGTGCTCCATTATAAAGAAATTCAAGAACAGAACATCTAAAGCCCTGCAGGCATCACTCGGTTAGGGTTAAAGTTCAACCGTGGGAGAGCCCCTAGGCCAAAATGTCTGCTGACCTAAAGAAACAAAGTCCCGTCTCATATTTACCAAAAATATCTTGATCTACCAGATTTCTGGGAAATAGTCTGTCAGGAGTTACTCTGCATTTCAGAAAAACATCAAACATGGGGGTGGTAGTATGATGGTCTGGGGCTGCTTAGCTGCTTCAGGACCTGAACGGTTTGCTGTAATTAACCTGTTGTTGGCTGTTTGTGTTGGAAACCCCTGCAGTGTGGATAAATGAAATGATTCTGTAAAGGGTGGCACTCCTCCACAGAGATGCAGGAGACTCGTCACCAGTCCAAAGGTGTTGGAGCCCGTTACCAGGTGTAGGAGTAAACGGGTCCAGGTTGGATCTGATGGATTTACTCCCTCAATAAATGAAACCATTATTTCCAAACTGACATCACCGCTGACATCAGTCTGCAGTGGTGATTGGGTGAGAGGCACGGGTACCCATGATGGATCCATCATCGTTAACTACATCCACTTCATTAGCTACCATCTAAATCTAAACGTGTAGCTTGTTCTATGTAGATGTTAACTGGATAAAGCAGCTGTAATCTCCCAGTAAAACCAGTCTGAGGAGCCAGTTAAGCTGTCCCTCCTGGTGGTTTAATGGGATCTGATGGGAGGAAAAATGACTCGCTGAGTATTTTCCATGTGGGATCCTTTCATTACAATTAAAGACTTTAGGAAAACAGACTAAGGCGACTTAGAAATAAACCCAAACACACATGGTTCCATCAGTATTAGGAGCATTAGTGTAGTCAAGCTGGCCGCTGCAGCGAACCATCATTAGCAAACATTAAAGTGGCTACAACTCAGCCAGGTTGTGGTCGTAGCTGAGAGTCACGACTGAGGCTGAAACATTTGTGAAAATTGTGACATTTCATGAAACTGAAGGAATAACTCCCACATTGGAAGATGATCTTAGCTGAAAAGTGGAATGAAAAGGTGGTGAGTGATGTGCCTTCATTCCAGCTCTGACAGAACTGGCTCTGATCAGGTAAATAAACGTGCTTCAGGCTGATTGTTGTCGTTTCCTGTCCCAGTGCTGCACAAGGAGCCTCGACAGGTCTGCCTCTGTCTGCTGGAGATCGGCCGTATCGTCTCCAAGTGAGTCTCTGACCCTGAACGAGCTCAGCGTAACCACCGAGGCCCGCAGTAATCTTCTGTTGACTCGTCTCAGGTACGATGTGGAGCCTCCTGTCTTGGTGAAGCTGGAGAAGGAGATCGAGCTGGAGGAGACGATGTTGATGACAGAGGAGCCTCTTCCAGCGGTGAAGACCTTCAGTGTGTGCTGCCAGCACGGCGCCCTCTTCCAGCCCGGGGTGAGCAAACGGCTGTAAACAAACACAACATGAAGTTTTTATACCTGGAAGCGGAGAACGTGCTGTACAGTCACGGCTGAGAAGCCGCAAACGTGCTCGTGTGTCTCAGAACAGCTGATCGCGTTTGCAGCACATAGGTGGTCCATGTGCGACCCATTTGAAGAAGATCCAGGATGCAGTTGCCGCTTCAGCGGCCCCCCACAGGCGATGTGACGCATGGAGGCTGACCATGTGACTCTCCGCCGGCACTCCGACTCACCATCACACGTGATGCTGCTGATGCATATGTGCACATGGAGCCAAACGTCCCTGCTGGGCTTCCTGTTTGATGGGTTTATTTATTTAGTCTGGTTCAGTGGATCGGTTCGTGCACCAACACTCTGGACTTGATTCTGCTAAAAATAATCTCTCCTCCCTCAGAGTTCCTTATTGTGCCATCGCCTGATGTCAGAATGTTGGGTTTTTTATTGCAGCCTGGATGTTTAACTGTGCATTGGTTCTGTTGCAGGAACACAACCTAGACGATCCACCTTGCAGCTGCTCCAACAGAGTCTCCATAGAGTATCTGTCTGAGGGACGCTACAGACTCGGAGACAAGACCATCTTCATCCGTGTGAGTACCCATGAGCCCTCCTGCTCATGTGAACTTTGACTCAGGAGGCGTGGAGATCACTGCTGGGCCTCGTTAAGCTCGTTACCCAACAGCAGCAGCGAGTCGTGATTACATCATGATCACACACGACTCGCTGCAGACGAGTTAATCTGCTGTTATTTTAAGAGCTGAAACGAATGATGTCATCGTTGTTTCTTTAAACTGACCCGTAGACTGGCGCTGATCCGGTTTTGTTTGTTCCCCTCAGATGCTTCATGGTAAACACGTGATGGTTCGGGTCGGCGGCGGCTGGGACACGCTGCGCGGCTTCCTCACCAAGTACGACCCGCTCCGGGTGCTGCAGTTCACCACCCTGGAGCAGAAGATCCTGGCCTTCCAGAAGGGCCCGCCGGGCCTGGGTGGTCACCACGGCAACACTGCACAACCTGCTCCACCTGACATGGACCCCCTCGCTGCTGTGGACGATCTCGTCTCGTCTGCTTCCTCCTCCAGCTCCTCCTCATCCTCCTCCTCCTCTTCTTCTTCAGTCTGTAAGCCGACATCATGTCGCTCCTGCACCCCCTCCCCTGCCTGTACGCCGACCCTTCAGAGGAAAGGTTTGGTTTCAGCGCCTAAGAAGAACCTCCAGATGACCCCCTCCTCCCCCAAGAAGCCCACCCAGCTCCCCCTGCCTGTTGGAGCCAAAGGCTCCTCCTCTCTGCCCTCCACACCTGTAGGGGGCACCAGCAGACTGCCCCCCAGCAGAGCCCTGACTCCATCCACAGCAGCTTCAGTGAATACAAGCTCCTCCTCAAAACTGAAGCTCCGCCCACGCGCTGCTGTTTCCCAGCCCAGGAGCCCCGTCTGCCCTGAACCATCCTCCAAATGCCCCAAGCCCTCCAGCCCCTGCACCTCCCCCACCGGGGCCTCTGCCCCATACCTACCACCCTCTAAAGACGCACGGCCCCCAACGGGCGCCACCCAGCGCTCTCGCCTCGCTCAGCGCCGCCCCGGCTCCCCAGCCTCACGCCTCCGCCTAGAGGCAGCCAGGCGGGCAAGAACTGCCACCAGGGCAGCAGGGACAGCCTCACAGTCCCGGACCCCCACCCCCACCCCACAGATGCCCCCACCAGCACAAACTAAACCCCTCTGCTCCACCTCAAAGACTAAAGACGTAACAGTCAAAAGCAAGGTACCAGTACCAAACAGGGCTCCTGCTGCCCCCGGGCTGGCCCCCAGGGGCAGCACGGACCTTCCCACCCAGACCAGCACCACCTCCTCCAGCAAAACCAATCAGAAAGTGGCAGCTGCAGCACAGAGGGCAGGGCCAAAACAAGTCACCACAGTTCTCCCCAAAACCACAAAGTCAGCACCGCAATCTGAGCGGACTCTGAGTCGAGCTGCGGCCCCGCTGAGTAAACCCGCTGAGACCAGAACCACGAGGATCCCACAGAGCAGAGGCAGAACCGAGGACCCTTATTTTGAAATGAACAGCAGGAGGAAGCAGAAGACGTAACGAGGCGGTTTCCTACTAAATCAGGAACTCCAGATAAATCTCACTAATCTTCACGAGGACGTCATCGTCACTCGTCTGTAACTTTAGCAGTTTTTTTTATATTTAATTGACTTTTATTTTTTAAATATCTTTGTGGTGACTCCGTGACCTCTGCAGAGGTCGTCTTCATGAATAACGCTGTAACTTTGCACAATGTTTACGTTGTCAGACGTGTCTTTTAGGAACTTCATGCTCAGAACTAACCTTAGCTTTTAAAACTCTGGACATAAATGGATTTTATTACAGAAAAACAAGCAGCAGCAGCAGCAGCTTCTGCTTCTGCTTCGTTTTCTCAAACACGGTACCAAAGTTTCAAGCAGAAGCACGAATCATGTTTGTGTTTGGATTTTCAGTGAGTGAGTTAAACTCCAGAAGGATCTCTAGTGGGAGGTGAGGCGTCCTCCCTGTCACGTGCCTTCAGCGCATCTAGAATGTCTTCATCCATCCAGGGTTCAGCGGCTGAGTGTAGGAGCTCCATGGAAACTACTGATCAAACACCACTTCAGCAGATAAACACATTTTAGAGCAGAATATCAGCTTGTTTTTATTTCTAACTTGTGTCTGGAAACTGTAGTTTTTCTACGTGGTGTTTGTGTGTGTTTATATAAAGAAGTTACTTTATTTTCTTTGCACTTTACAGAGTTTTAATTTTAATGTTTTTGTCATTCTGATGAATAAATGGACAAATGATTTTAAACTCTTGATGATTCTGTTCCTTATAAGATTTGTTGACCCTCAATGAATAAATAAAAATTGAGTTATTTTAGTTCAGACTTCTAAAGAGTAAAGATGGGGAAATATTCTGATTTTTTTAAAAAAAAAGGTTTGAATTAACTTTAATCAGTTGCACTCTACTGCCCTCTCGTGGTGACAATAAAACATTGCAGTCAAAATACAAAACACAATAGGAATAACCTAGGGTTTGATAATATTTACAGTTAAATTATCTTGTAGACACCCCAGATAAAGCACTAACCCATAGATTATCATGTCTGTAGAGCCCATTTAAACCCAATTTATTTTATTCAAGCAGCTCTGAACTCCACTAGAAATTAAATTATAAACACTAAAACATGGAGATATTTGAATATAATTTTCAAAATTACGTAACATTGCCGTAGCATTTTATATTCCCTCATCACAAACTGAACTGCCTGAAAATAAAACATAGAGAAAATGGGTTGGTGGTGGTTTATTTGCTGAAGCAGGTTCACCCAGACAAAAACATGTCACCTGTTTTTTGTTTTTGTAAAAAGGTTCCAATAAAAAGTGCCTATGAAGCTGCTGCCACCAGTATAATAAAATATTTCCAAAGTAATTAGGGCTTCATTAAGGTGGCAGTTTAAAGCTGCCCTTATCTAAAGCACATATAGAAGTGACCTGAGTTTTACAGAAATAACTCATTCTCCTTTTGTGGAAGTTAATATGAAGCTAAGCTGATCTCAGTTCAGGAATATCAGCTCTGATGTCAAACCAAACTGAACCTCCATCCAACTCCCCACACACCTGTCTCACTAATTAAACACACCTGGCTGCCAGACACCTGGAAAGTAGCTGCTTCTCTAATTATTGCCACTCTTTTTATATTAATTATTTTATCATGAGTATATTATTATTTCCTATATTTGCTTATCTCTTATCTTTCTTTTTTGCACCAAGTACCGCAGCAATTTCCTAATGTTGTGATTCCTCACACATCTGGCAATAAAACCCTTCTGATTCTGAAACAGACCACTTGCCTTGCTGCTCAGCTGCCCTCTTGTGGTGGTGATGAAACATTAGTCAAATCACCTAATGAGAAAAATGTACTTTCTGTAAAGAAGTCTCTGAATGCTTTTATTTTGAAAATAAATCAGTTTATGCTGACAGATATTAAACATGGGGTTTAAATTATGATTTCATGGTAAACCATGTACAATCAAAACATACATGTTTATTATACAAAAGCTCCACTGAGCATTTAGGTTGATATTCATGTTCCTGGGTGTGTAGAGTGGCATCATGGGAGAGTTCCAAGACTGTTGGCACCAAGATCCATCTCACATTTACCAAAAACCATACCTAAGACTTCTGGGCAATTATTCTAGTGACTGGTGGTAGCGTGATGGCTGGGACTGCTCTGCTGCTTCAGGACCTGAACCACTTCCTGAAACCCCTGAAGGAGAATGTCTGACCTTTGACCTTAAACAGGCTGTTCATGACAAGTCTGTCAGAAGTTCTTATTCAGTTAGAAAACAAAGAGATCCACACATCACTTTACAACACAGGTGTCTACCCGTTTGCATTTTATTAAATAACAAAACATCAAATTTCTCATTTCATTCTTTAAAACATGGTTTTAATTTCTTATTCTAAGTCACAAGACCAGAAAGATCTGCTCTGGCTGAATAAAACACCAGCAGACATAAAAATCTTTCCTAGTCTCTTCAGTAGTCTGAAACCCTGAGAAACAACAGATCATCAGTAACAGAGCAGTGTGCAAAGTACAAAAACAGGCAGAACTGTGGGAGTTTAGTCCATAAAAACAATAACACAAACAGGTTTAAAGGACGAGGATCTGAAGAGGAAAGCTTAAAGACTCATCATCATCACAGACGTCACCGTGGAAACGCCAAGTCTTCAAGCTTGGCTAAACAATTAAAAAATCTATTTTAGAGCAGGGGTGAGCATCTCCTTTCCCAGATGGCTGCTATCCAACATGTTTTAGTTGCTTCTCTGCTCCAACACCCTTGATTCACCTGTTCAGCAGCTAATCAAACTCTGCAGAAGCCTGTTAATCACCTGCTGATTACAATCAGGTGTGTTGAAGCAGAAAAAACACTAAGAGATGCTGGATAGCGGCAGTCTGGGAAGGGAGTTGCCCACCTCTGATTTAGAGGCTTTAAAAATGCTGCTAGAATCCAAATGTTATAAAAAAGAGCGTAGTGGTTTGTGATTTCAGTGCAAACAGAACCACGAGCAGGACTGACATCACTTAGAAAAATGTGATCAAACATTAAGGCCAAATTTTACTTTCTTCTTTACCTGTTAAATGTCCTTTATGTGTTTAATACAAGTGGTTATTTGTCGGGTTTCACCCAACGCCATTAAAGTCAGTTTACAGGAGCAGCGGCGTGTGTTCTCCTGCTGGCTCCCTCCTCCTGGTGAGCTGTCTCATTTGTTCCAGGAGACGGCTGGACAGCGAGGGGACGTGGTGGCTCGGATCCAGGACGTTGGTCTTGCGGCGCTCACGCTCCTGCTGCCACATGAGGTACGGGCTGGGTGGAAAGAACGGCCGGGATCGCTCACGGTAGAGCTGAAGGACGATGCCGCCCACGCCCAGCACCACCCACACGGTGATCATGATGTAGTCTGCCTCGAGGACGAGAGCGGGTTAGAACCTAGTCAGAACCACAGCCGGTGTCTGAGGTTGTGTCAGAACTCACCGATGGTTTGGAACGGCACGTCGGTGAAAACGGCGCTGAAGCTGTTGTTGAGGAAACGCTTCAGGATGTTCAGCGTGATGTACGAGAGGCTCGTGTAGATGTAGGCGTTGACGGCCAGGACAACGGCGTACGCACCCACGATGCCGCAGGTGGTGATGTTCCCCTGGAGAACAATTGGACAGGTTTGACCTGAAGATGCTGCACCTCTCATCACAAAGGCCTCCTGGCTCCTCGTCATAGGTTTTAGAAAGATGAAATCTGGATTCATCATTTCTTTTCGTAGGACTTTTATTGTAGAATTAAACTCTTCTGTAACTATGATACTCAGCCATCAGAATATTTCTCTTGTTTAAAAGGGACAAAATTAAGATTATCGTCTTTTCCTGTTCCGGAAAACAGTGTGGTGAACATCAAACCAGAGCCACAAATCTGTTTTAAATAAACACTTAAATGTCCTGATTGATTTTATTCAGAATTGTCAGGACTTTAGACGATTAAACAGGCTCATATTTTCAATCAAAACTCTAAAAAAAGAGACTGAAAGGTAGAAAAACAAAGTGTCCCAGCTCCACTCTGCTGCTCTCTTGATGAAACACTGAAATGCCATCTCTAAATTAGATGTTTTATTGTGAAAATACTGCTAATAGATAGTAAACAGAAAAGCTAACGGGTTTATATTTACATAGTAGCCATGATAAATGTGATGCAGCAGGATTACTGAGCTCTCCTGTGTAATTATCCATCATAAACCCACGTTTTAGTTTTTTGTATTAACGTTTGACTTCATATTTCCAGCTGTTGGTATAAATCTGTTACCTCTCTGGGCCACCGCACAAAGACAAGCGGAACGACGAGCATGATGCAGCAGAACGTGACCCAGAAAACCACATCAGAGTTCCTGAACACATCCAGGTCTCCTGAAGACAAAACAGTCACACAGAAATGAGACCAGCTGCTGTCCAGCTGCTCCTCCATCATTAGCCTCATCTTCTTTACCCAGCGGGGTGAAAAGGACGATGGAGGCGACCAGGAAGCCGAGCATCAGGCCGACCACGACCACACACGCCATGACTGAACCGAAACGCCACCAGCTCATCACCAGGAGGACTCCGCCCACCACGCCCACGACTGCTGAGACGGTCAGACGGACTGCGGAGACACACGGGACATCCTGAGGACACTCAGACAACATAAAGGTCTCGCACTGAGGCGGTTGGCATGTCGACTTACTGTCGTAGTCCAGCTGTGTGGTCCTGGTGATGAGGACGAAGAAGAAGAACGATACAAAGCTGAATCCCATACAGAACAGCTCTGTGAGGCGGGAGGAGAAGGAAACACTCCTTAAGGAACACTCACACACAAACACACACACACAGTCACGGCTCAGGTAGGAAAACACGTCAAACCTCCACACGTGTCACTCTCACAGGGAATTAGCTGAACTTTGACCTCACTGATCTATTCTATAAGTGAACTGTTATTGATCAAAGATTCAAACCGTTTCATTCATGAATCCAAACTATTCCTTTTAAAGCTACAACATGTTCACAACTTTTACTTTTTTGTTCTTTATAAAACACAGATAGATCTTTCTTTACCTTATTGTGCTGACGTTTCGATCGTCGCTGCGATCTTCATCTGAGCTAAGCCGCTGAAAGCAGCTTCACTTCCGCTTCCGTTTATGTGCGGGCAGCAGGGGGCAACGACATCGCCCCCTGCTGCCCGCGCCGTCCTGCTCGATGACGCAGTCCCATGCGTGGTCCAACGCGTACACCCCGTCGTCCCTGTTCATGGTCCCCCGTCCACGTCTCCTTATCTCAATAGCTTCTTTAATCCATCTTTTATATTTTTGTTGTTCTGTGTTGATGATCCTTGTGTTGTCCCAGTCCATGATGTGGTTTTCTCTGGCGCAATGATCTGTGACTGCTGATTTCCTTATTGTGCTCTCTGCTTCTTGTTTTGTTGCTCTTGTGTGTATTCTTCTTGTTTCTTTTTCACATTCTTTTCTGTGTTCTGCTGTTCTTGTGTTAAGTTGGCGTCCTGTTTCTCCTATATATGTTTTATTGCATAATTTGCAGGGGATTTCGTAAATGACTCCACATTTTTTTCCTGTTGGGATCTTATCTTTGGGGTGTACCAGTCTTTGTCTAACTGTTGTGTATGGTTTGATTGGTGTGTTTATCTTGTATTTTTTTATGTATGAAGCTGCTTTCAGCAGCTTAGCTCAGATGAAGATCGCAGCGACGATCGAAACGTCAGCACAATAAGGTAAAGAAAAGATCTATCTGTGTTTTATAAAGAACAAAAAAGTAAAAGAATTACGAAAAACACACACAGTATGAACGTACCAAAGATGATGTTCACAACTTCTTTTCTCATCTCTAAATTCTATTTATAATTTTGCAGATTTCTGTGTTTTATGGTTTAATCTCATTTGTTGTATAATAGAATAAATAAAATCAGGACTTTTGACCATTTCAAACAACAAATGAACAGAAAATTCAGTGACTCATTTAGAAAATCTGCCTGTAAATCCCTAAATCCCTCTGTAAACTAACCGTTACACAGACAGGAGAGACGGCCACGCCCCAAAATGTGACTCATTTATCACAAACATATTTATGAAGAGCGAATAACATACATAAAATCCCAGATTTGTTTGTTTACATCTACATATGGTCTGGGGTTCTGTCCACGTTTCCACTCGGAGCCCTGAAAGGGCGCTGCTGCAGCTCTAAGTTAGAAGCTACTTACCAGATTTGAAGAACCGATGTCCCAAAAAGCAGACCAACAGACCGGCTAAGCCAGTGATGGTGAAGAAGATCTTTGTAGATATTCTACCTGAAATGTGATTAAATCCAGTTTAAACAGGATAAAATGGTTGTTTTCATGACGACTAAAACCGTGGAGCTGACCAAGAGTCTGGCAGGCGTCCAGCGTGGACGTGAAGCTGCAGGCGTAGGTGTGGACCGGGACGTAGGAGGCAGAGGTGTTCAACACGGGGTCTCTGACAATAACGGAGTAGATGACACCCTGACCTGGGATTGAGTTGAACACCATCATGGTCTTATCTGTAGACTTCAGCGTCACCACCTGATGGAGAACATGGTGACGGTGCGTCAGCAGGCTGTAGGAACGGCAACAACTACTGATGATGATTATTTTTACCCATCTGCCTCTTGTCATCAGGCCTCGGACGTCAGCCACAGCCTGAAAGCCGCTGAACAGGCTGCGCTCTGATAAGTCGTTCTCTGGCAGGAAGTGCTGATAGATGTCGTACTGCAGCCGCCAGCGAGTGTCACTTCCTGTGGACTCGTCGCAGGCTGAAGGAGTCTGGCCTCTGACACAAACCGGGGACAAAGAGCAGATTTCTGATCATCTTTGACACAGAAGAGACGTTTACAGATGAAAATAAACTCCATGTTTATTCTGTTATGAGTGGAACCACTTCCTAACGAATCGACCAGCGATAACTGGTGCAGCAAGTCACCACAAACGGGAAATGGTGATAAGCTGCTGCCAGCTATGAGCAGTTTGTCTGCAAATGAATGTTCAGATAAAACAACTCAGTTCACTTTATTTACAAAGCCCCAGTTGACAACAACAAACCCAGTTCCCACCAGGTCCAGATTCAGGCCAGTAGACCAGTATGAGTCAGATTGGCCCTAAATAAAAGACACAGCTGATTGGATTAAAGCTTCCCTTCAGCGGCGCGGTACGAGGGCGACAGTGGAGAGAAAAACTCTTTGAACAGGAAGAAACCTCCAGCAGAACCGGGCCGACTCGGGTCTGAGAGGACAGGACAGTCTAAGCCTATAGCAGCATAACTAAAGGGGTGAGCCGGGATAACCCTTACCAGGAGATTCATTAAAAATCAGGGTGTCTGTCTCACTTTACTTTACACAGTCATCTACGTAGCGCATCTCTCTTTATCTAAAAACGAGCATCAATCACCAGAGAGTGAAAAAAGCCTCTTTATGAGTCTGATGAGGTGGATAGTTTAGTCACAGCTGTGGCTCAGTGGGTAGAGCGACCACCTTCCTCTGCCCATGTTGACGTGTCCTCGGGTCAGACACTGACCCGTTTATAAAAGTAATATCTAAATAAGTCTCAGACCTGACAGCTTCTGAAAACAACAGAATCAAGATCAACAATAAAGGAGATAAAAATAAACCTGAATCCACAAACATCGACTAGAACATCAGCATCAATGCTACTACTGTGTGAGAGTAAAAACATTTTAGCTCCATCGCCCAACCCTAGTAATGACGTTTAAATCTCTGTGATGCAGCAAAATCTCCAGACTGAACAGAGCGAACGCTCATGAAGGCGATGTTTGATCTACTTCAGAATAAAAATAGAAGAATCCAGTCAGACTCGTCTAACCGGACAAATCTGACCATGTGATCTAAAAACATGACAGGTCACCTGCTGCCATCCTGGGTGTGTTGATGTTTCCACCTAAGCAGAGTTTGTAGCGTCTGAAGCTAACACGACTGCAGTCAAAGCCAGAATTATTGATTTATTATTTTATATTCATGCTCTCTGGGATTTCTTACAGACAATAAAACCAGTCTCAGTAATGATTAGTCACCCAGATGTTCATGTGTTCAAAAGCCTGCAGATAAATCTGACTCTTATAGAACAGAGTGTGACGGTGAATAAACACACTCCTGGGTTCAGCCTGATGACACCAGCTGTTACCTCTCAGATCCTAGATTAGCTGGAGCAAACCGGATGGTGGTCTCGTACAGGTTGTAGAGGATGTAGAGGTTTGGGTCCACGTTGAGATTGAACTCAAGGTTGCAGGCTCCAGGGACCGGGTCTGAAAAACACAAACCAAGCTTCAGTTTCTCCCACTTAAAATCCAACAAGTCTCTCAGTTTGTGGTGAAACGATTCTTGCTCGTCGTGCTATGGCTCAACTTCCTGCTTTCTCACTTCTCAGGGGAGCTGGAAGAGAAGCACGTTGGGGTTTCTGTGACATTACCGCTGCTTCCATAGGTGAGGGTGACGCCGGCGCCGACCACGGAGTCGTTGTTAGGAGACGACAGGAACAGGGAGACGGACGTCTGCCCCGGTTCTAGAGCAGACAAGAGCCCAGCGTCAGCTGCTGTCAGGGAGAGACCCACGGCTGGAATCTGAGGGAAACACAGGAACAGTCATGATGTTGTGTGTTTGCATCAAAACGTTATCAGCAGGATTTCACAGCTGCTCCTGACTGAAGCACTCTGATCAGACACAGTCCTCATTTCCTTCCTGTCTGATCAAAGTTATCAGGTTCAGCTGAAAACCAGAGAGCCGAGCAGTTAGGTATTACACAGACAGTTTCTAAAATGACAGCTTGTGGGCATGCTTTGCAAACCTGGATGTTAGCCGTTTGTGTAGAATTTTTTCTAGAAAATGAAATAACCATTTTGTCAGTTTATCAGTAGCTAAATCACACAGAAATGATTTTGTATCATTATACATCATTGCTTGTATAAAAGAGGTCTGTAATGTTGCGAACATTGACTAGAGTTCTCAGTGTGATGAATTCACCCATTGGTGGAAAACAATGAGTACCTATTAGGGCTGGGCAATAAATGGAGAATTTATTGTTGTCGAAATTTCTGACTCTGATATAATTTTTCACATCGATAAATTCGGTGAGATAAAAAATGAAAAGATGTGTGTAGGTTGGTGACGTTCATGTCCCTTTAAGAAGCTGTACCACCTCCAGTCACATGACAACATGACTCAACGTAATAAACGTGACAGCCCCATCGAGTGGACAACTTTTGTTTTTGCGCATACATGTAGTTATCGTCCATTTATCGTTATCAAGGTGAACTCTTCAATATACCGTGATATTGATTTTAGGCCATATCGCCCAGCGCTAGCACCCATGACACCTTGTAGTTATTCAAACCTGGGTCACGTGAGCAGGTCTGACATAAGAACATCAGCCAGATGTTTTAATGTAAAAATGAACAGGAGATTTATGTGTTCTGAAGCTTTTGAGGTCATTTCTGAATCAAGCTCAACTGAAAAATAAAGTTAAGGGGTTTAGAGAGGATGAGGATTATTTTAAGAGTTGTTCCATCACGCTGTCTAAAGATGGTGTTTCTCTGCTGAACCTTTCTAAAGTGACTGAATATGTGTTTATTTGCTCTGAGGTTTTTAACCCTCCTTCAGCGAGCCCATCACCAGGCCTTTATCAAGTGCTCTTTGCATCACCATAATTATATGATCTCTTAAAAGCTGAGAGGTAACAGGTTACAGACCAAATGTAAACTCGTAAAGTCGAGAAAAGGAGCAGAGAAAAACACATAATGTGTTGAAGTTGAGATAAAACCACATCTGAACTTCAGAGATGACTTTGAGACCAAAGGAGCAACTTCTTGTGAAGAAAGGTACCGTTAGATTGGTTAAGTATCAGGATGCTTGGCTTTATTCTACGTGCAAATCAACTGTTGCATGCTGCACTATGTGTGATGTGAGCCTCTGCATGCAGTCAGACACTAACTGTCACTGGCTGAACCACCAAGACAAACAAAAGAAACATAACTGTGATAGTTTCCTATTTTGACTTGTTGCACTTTCAGAGACAAAGCCCCTTTGTCCTTTACTGTTAGAATCTCTTACTTCACCTGCAAAAACTGGTTTTGTTTGTTTTTATCCACTTTTCCAGGTTATGGGGGCAAAGCCCCAGCAGAGAGATCCAAACCACCAGAAACCTCCACCAGTGGGACCCCAAGGTGTTCCCTGGCCAGACATTTACTTTGGTGTTTTAAACCCCAATTTCTTTATTTCTGGCTAACACTAGTTCAAAATCAAACATTCAGTTTTTCTGGGCCCTAAATAAACAGACATACTCAGCTGCTGGAGACGAGCATCAACTCACCATCCTTGACAGGATGAAGCGGTTCAGAAACTCGATGAACTTGTAGAACCTCATTTCTTTGATCAGCATGGAGGCATCCTGACCGACCCTTCATTAGATTGTTAGTTTACCTTGTTAAGGCTTAAGGTCTTCTAAGGTCCCACCAGAGTTCCGGTAAGGTTGAGGTCTGGGCCTAAACCTGGACTGTGATGGATGTTTGGAATCATTGTTCTGTTTAATAACCCAGTTTGGCTCAAACTACAGCTGCCAGACAGATGTTTGTCTACAAATATTTAAATCTTTACTGTTCGTTTTATAATGTTTTTACTTGACTGTCCTTGAGTTAAGTGTCCCGAAATGCATTTAAAATTATTATTGTATTATTATTATCACTTTTAAAGATGAACTCTAGCATATTTTGGTCTACAGAAGAGCTCATAGAGGATGGTGCAATGAGCCCAAGCCATGAGGCCTCCACCACCGTGCTGATGACTGGTTTGAGCTGCATTTTCACCTCCTGGTGAGCGGGCCTTTGCTTTCACCTTTCCTAAGATCTGGAATGCATGCCCTCTTTCCGTGTGTCTGACTCCTTCACTTACACATTTCAAATCAAGCCTTAAGTCGCACTTCTTCAGAATGGCTTTTAGCTGGTAATTTCTCAGCAGAAGACTATGTCCCTGCTTCTTGTTTTACTCTACTGCTTCCTTCTCTTCTTGCTTTTATTCTGTCGTTTTTACTTATTTTACTATGACTACATTTTATCTGTTTTAACTAGGGCTGCCACAAACGATTTTAATTGTCGACTAATCACCAGTTTTTTTGGCGATTAGTTGACTAATCATGTTACTCATAAAGTATAGCTTATTGCACCAGGATGCAGCTGCTCTAATATACCCATCATTAGCTTCTAGTTTGAAGTGTGATCAGTTATGTGCCTTCTAAAAATAAAGACAAGATGATAGCTTATCAAACAACTTTTAATTAACTTTGTAACCTTTAAATACAAATGCTACAGTCAAATGGAAATAGGCACCTAAAACTAAATTGTACACAAAAATGACTTGTGCTCACAAATGTATCCAGTTAAAATAAATTTAATCTACACAAGGCTCTTGTTCAGTCAGGAAAGTTAGCATTTCAACATGTTCTAGAGAAAGGCTTGCTCTCTTTTGAGAGATGTTCCCAGCTGCAGAGAAGATCCGCTCTGATGGGGTGGAAGTGGCAGGGAAAAGATTTAGCCAGCGTAGATGGCGTGGGGAAACGACCCTTATTTTTGTTCCACCATTTGAGAGGATCATCTCCTTTAGAAATCGCAGCTTCTCCGAAATACACCTGAACTTCCCCTCTCACAATTTGGACCCTTCTGTCCTGAGCCATCTTCCTCCTCATGCTCACTCTCACTGTCTGTATCAGACTGAGGGAGGGAGTCCAGAGAAGTCTTTGAATTATACTTGAACCATCAGATCAGCCCTCTGCAGTTGTGTAAGCTCATCTGTCCCAGCGTTTGCTTCTTTGACAGCAAGCACTTCAACAATCCTTTGCACTCTGATGCAATCTTCAGGAGCCAAAAACTTCAGCTTTTTGTATCTGGGGTCCAAGGCAGCTGCAAGAAGAACTTGGTTTTCTTTCCCTACTAAAACAGTGCAGATGCTTCCCCATCTCTGTGTTATCCCAGTTTCTGCATTTGCAATAAAAGATTTCCCTGAGCTTGTCTCAAACTGGCTGTAGTTTACAGGCTGGGTCAGACCTTTGATGACCTGTGGAAAACCTGAAATGGTTGTGTACTGTTGCCCACTAAGGTAAACAGTAGCAGCCTCAAAAGGCACCAACCCTTTCTTGAGTTCTTCAAGCAGCGCCCACTGCTCTGGCTTCAAGTCGAGGTACTGCTTCCCCCTTGGGGTCACCTTGGGATCTGAAAAAGTGGCAGCGAGACGCCATGGCTGTTCCAGGAGTCTATCATGTGGAATGTACTGTTCCATCTTGTACTGGCATCTTGGATCAGTGAATTTGTCTTCACATTCATTTGCTCCTGTTTCATCTTCAGCGTTGTACTAGCCAGCACACTTTTTTTGAAGTGCTTCACTAGCTGCCTAGCAGCACGAATGTTCTGCTGATGCTGGTTTCTTTGAGAGCAGTGTTGACTATGAGCTGGAGTGTGTGTCCAGCACACCGGATAGAGGCCCATCCATGTTTGTCTTCAAGCAGTCTCATTGCTGCCACCATACTGGACCCACTGTCATGAACTACTGCTTTTATTTTAGCAGGCAGGATTTCAGACTTTGCCAACACCTCTTCTATCAAAGTCATTATATTTGCACCAGTATGCCTCTCGTTAAGAGGCATGGTGGCAAGGTTGAAGCTCTTCCAATCTTCACTCAGGAAATGGCAGGACACACCAAGGTACGCCTCTGTTGCACGACTGGTCCACACATCAGCAGTCAGGGTCAGGAAACTATTAGATCTGAGGGTCTGCTTTACCTTAAAGATAAAAGATATAAAAGTTAATTTATTTACCAAATTAATAATTCTGTTATATCAAATAAAGTAAAGTAGGTTAAGATTTCACACAGAAAAATATTATATTATGCTTTAACCAATATTAGTTTCCTGATTGATCATTTAGCAAACTTATTCATTTACCATAAAATGCATTCAATTCTAGAGAGAGAGAAAGAGAGAGTGAGAGATACATACCTTCTCAAAGGTTATTTCATATTTCTTTTCCATCACTGTGGTGAAATGGGATTGGCCTGGTAGGTAGTCGTCGTGGTATTCTGGGTTGAACTGTGCGATCATCTCTTTGAAACCTTGATCACCGAACATGGACAGGAGTCTCATGTCCGTGACCAACATGTTCAAAATTGCCTCGGACAGGACGTTTGCTTGCCGAGGTTTGCACGTGGTTGGCTTAGTAACAAAACCGTCCATTGAAGAGGAGCGCTTTTTTAACACTGCAACGTAGCAGGATACAATAAATCATTAGTGTTTGTAATGTTAGAGAATCGTGGCAGCCCTAGTTTTAACCTGCTGCATTGTTGATTTCATGCTTTTATTTTTTAACAGTCTGTTTTATATAATTTGATTGTGAAGGGTGTTTTAGTAGCTTTACTGTATTGGGTCTGTGTTTTTGTCGCCCTCTCTTGTGTTAAGCACTTTGGTCAGCTGACATGCTGTTTTTAAATGTGCTCTACAAAGAAATTTGGTATTTTTTGGTGATCAGTTATTTATTTTAATCAGCATCATCTGGCTGATACCTACCTACCCTTTCATTTCCTGTAGAAGCATTGAATGTGAACTTAGTTTTTTTTTAAACTGCTCTTGTATTTTTGTTTACACGTGATGTTAATCAAACACAACCTTAGTGCCATTTTTTCATATACGACAGTGTTGAAGGTGAGAGAAACAAGGTGTTGACTGGAATTTTGAAGTAAAACTTCTTAACTCATTCTACCAAAAGCTGTTTATTTAAAAACACGGTGGCTGGCATTATACATGATGTTCTTGTAAAAGATGATTGGCTTTTAACTCAGAGCATCTTTCCTGGTAAATTAAAGATTAAATACATTTTTAAAAAAATCTAACTCTGAAGCAGATGAAGTCACAAGTTGGTCTAAATCTGCATCTGCAGAAACAAAAAGCAGTTGAGTGATGACACCAGCAGCTGTGAACTGCTGCACCCACGTAGCACGACCCTCAGACAATCCAGTCATTATATAAGCTACAGCATCAACACAGGTCTGCTTCAGGAAGCTGGTCACACGTGCTGCTAAACATGGTTTCTGACTGCTTCTAATCGACCACATGCAAGGTGACTTGTGACTAACTGTAATGTTAATGTTACCAACAGGATACGCTGAAACCAGCGGTTCAATCCAGCACACAGACTCATTTATAGACACTCAACAACTGGTTATTCTTCTTAACTCTTGGTGACATAAAGTTTCCACAGAAACTTAAAGGTGTTCAAATAAAACAATAAAATCAGAACCTAGTGGTCTGCGTGAGATAACTGTTCCTTCTGCTGTGAGCTACAGCTCCTGATGACTTGTTTTCTGACTCTACTTCAGTTATAGCCGGATGACCCAGGAGGCTGCATCTGTGTGACCGTCACTTTGTCAAACGTTTTAGTATTTGCTATTTTAGTATGTTCTAATAATCTGCCCTAGTTTGATGTCAGCAGACATGTTTTGCTGACTAACCTCATTAATAACAAAGACGTGTTTACTTTCTAAACGAGTTTCCATGCCGCTCAGATCCAGAGTGAGCTTTTCCTCGGAGACTTCTCCAGTCAAAGCCAGACGCCGCCCCCCCTCTTCCATCAAGGTCGCCATGTCTACCGCTCATGACCTGTGGACTGTACGTCAGCTGACTGCGACTTCTCTCAGGGGGGCGAGGCGACCCGGCTCACAAAGCCTCATTCATAAAGCCGCATCAGAACTGAGCACACTATGAGACATGGCTGTAAATCCCCCGTCTAGTTCTCCTTTTTACTGCATCACACGACCCCAAACATGAACAGAACCACTGAACCGAGGATGAAAAGAAAATTAACTCCAGTTAATGCATTTGCTTTGCTGATATAACTCGTATTATGTATTTGACTTTTGCCATCGCTGAGATTGTTTGCTTGAATATATTTATGTTTTAATCTCCCAACAGAGGACATCTGAGTAAACTTTAAGGACACGAAAATGTTTACCAACCAGAAACACTCATGTGAAACTCAGCAAATACTGCATGTCGTCTGTCTCCTTGCATTTCATTAGATTAGGAGTTCTGATGCTGTCAGTGCTGCATAAACGCACTAACTTGTTAACTATGAAACAACAGGAGACCTTTAAACAAGATCACTGCTAGGATGATGGACTGTAATTGTGTAAATGTTGTGAACTAAGCATACAGGATCAGATTCCTGTTGAAAATACTTTATCTTAGAGGCAGAAGAAGGAAGTTGGTAACAATGTGTTATTAATAGACTTAAGTTGTTGGATTGCAGAGCATTTCTACCACATTCCTATAACGAGAAGAGCAGATCCTCACCCTGGTGTAGGAGAGCGTGGCGTTGCGGTGCTGTGAGTGGAACTGCAGCGTGATGAAGGTAACCTCCGAAGGGATCCTGGACACCACGGCCTGGACCGTTTCATTCTGAGAGATGTTCACGTTCTGGAAGGCCCCCGGAGAGAAGGTCACTTGGTCTGAGAAAAACACAGAAACATGATTCTAGAAGTCTGTTTATGCTTTGATCCAGACGTAACGGGACACACTTCTTGAAGTTTGTTTGCTGAGCTGAAAAAATGTAAGAGACAAAAAAACAAATACCGAACAGTCACGGCAAATTAGGGGGCATCGATAATCGATTTGCATTCACAACCCTATGAATCGAATCAAATGAAAAGGAGCCAACCCCTACTATTGAGATCTTAAAAACTGTGTCACAATTAGCTACTATATAATCTGATTAATCTGATTTAAAATTCTCATTGAAAAATCCCCCGAAATTCTCTAAAGCTCTATGATCTCTAAAGGTCACATTGAGCTGGAAAATTATTTAAAACTCTTTGATATGCCAGAATAAATCAAGCATATCTTTAGATCACCTGCTTCCATTTCTGCCAAGTTTCCTTTTTCTTTTAGGTTATTTTGTTTGTTCATACATCAGTAATAATCAGTTACCTCTGGAGGTTTGAGCTTTTCTTTGTAGGATGAACCAGTAACTTTAAAAGGAGAACTACTATACCTCAGTGGTTAAGGGAGAACAACCATTAAAAATCTCACGGTTGTTGCAACTTCTCATGCAACATCTTCCTCTTCTAGTTAAGAAGAAGAAACTGGTTGATCTGATTTAGATTGTTTTACTCTTTGCTGGCCTGAAGTGAATATTCGCTAATGTTAAAGGCCTGGTTGAAGAATGTTTCATACAGATCTGATGATCAGATTATCAGCTGCTTGTTGAATATGTTGTTTATCTCTAAACTGGTTGCGGGGTCAGACTCCAGTCCCAGATTAACCTTTATACAAACAAATGTGGTCTTGCATTTGTGTTTTATGGAGGGTGGTAGGTTTCTGTCAAGTAGAGCTTTTTATTTTATTTTTGTGTTAAACACATTTAAAGAGATTATTTACAATAAAACGTTTGAAAAAATGTACACGAATGGTCCCTTAGCAAGCAAACGTTGACAAGTTAAATTGCTAGAGAACACAAACCAAGCTGTAACTCACCTTTCCTAGAAAATTAGCCAAAAACAGAAGTTTTTGAGTAGTTTTACAGCTCCAGAAAGCTAAACACAAACAACAGAAAGTAAAAAATCACGTTCACAAGCAGTTCTGCTCAGATACTCACTTTCTACTTGAGCTTGAACAAACGTCGAAAAAACAAACAGCAGCGTAGGCCAAAAAATGCAGCGAGACATGATTTTACTCGCCTGCATTAATTCGACAACAAGCATGTTCAAAATACCAATCCTTAAAAATCACTGAAAACCTCTCAGTCGCCTGTGTTTCAGTCCTATTACCCGCAAAGGCGACATGCTGGACTGCAGAACTGCTTTCTCAACGCTTCGATTCTCTCCTTCTCCTCGCGCTCTCGCGCAGCTCTGAAACAACGGCGCTTCCGTGGAATTCTCGCTCTTCTTCTCGCGATATCTTAAACCCGCAGTAGATTACAGTTGCTTGAACACTTTTTGCAAAACTTTGCTCATTGTGCCCAAACTCTACACACAAGTAAACCACAACACTGGGAAATATACCATTCACATCTGTGTCAAATTGAAACTCTACTATCAAAACCATGATCAAAACCTAACAATCCTTTGTCAAAATGTAACTGATGACAAAATGACACATACTTGTATGCATCATATGCATACTCACTCAGCTCATAGGGGGACACTCTAGTCTACTTTATATAAAACACTGCAGTCAGATTTTACTGTTTATTCAGAAGGCACATTTTCAAACAAATAAAAGAGCAAATAGGCCTTATCAATATTGTGCATTGCAGTAACATGAATTTAGGGGAAAAAAAAAAAAACACTACTGAAAATCATGGAATTTGTGCATATGTGCATACAATGCAGATGCCAGATTTTGCTCACTCCCGTCCATGCTTTTGGATACCCCCTGTTGGGAGAATAAGAATACCTTTATTTGTTCCTCAGTGGGGAAATTGCAGTATTACAACGGCACAAGTACAGTAAGTAAAATAGAAGTAGTACACAAAAGATATCACACAAAGGATTTAAGTAAATAACGTAGAATTAAAAAGTGTTGAATTGTGAGTTCAATCCTTTTCACTTGTCTGAGCAAAACCTCCCTGAATGTTTACAGGTGGTCCAGAATGCCTGTGCTCGGCTTCTGACCAAATAGTCAAAGCACACCCACATCACCCCGCTCCTCTCCCAGCTTCACTGGCTGCAGGTTAACTTCAGGGTTCATTTCATGATCCTGGTTCTGGTTTTTAGGGCCTTACATGATCAAGCACCATCATACATTGGTGATGTTCTCAGTCCCTACACCCCCAGCAGGTCCCTGGGGTCCAGTGATCAAAGCCTACTGGTTGTGCAGAGCACCAGGCTAAAGACCAAAGGTGACAGATCATTTGCTGGCCCCCAGACTCTGGAACTCTCTCCCCCTGAGCCTGAGATCAGTGGTCTCCTTTAAAAAGCAGCTGAAAACTCACCTGTTCAGGGTGACTGTTTAGTGACCTTCTGTTGATTCTTCATCACTACCTTCTCTTCATTCTGCTCTTTCTACCATTTCTGCCTTTTCTGGGATTCACTGACTACCTTTTTGTTCATTTTCCCTCTCCTCGCATTTTTTAATCAGAATTTTTACTTTTCCCATTTTTATATTTTTTAATCTCTTTATTTTTTAATTTTGTTCTTGTGATTTTTATCTTGAGAGGCGCTATATAAAATATTTCTTCTTTTACTTTCTCCCACCCTATTAATATAAAAAGAGGAAAACCATAATTTGAATGCTTAGTCAAATAGAAATGTAGTCGTGGAAAATAAAAAAGAAATCTAATTAAGCAAAATATATACTCAATAATCTGACATACACTCAGTCTTCATTATTTCTTTGATTATATTTTCTAATGATATGTTTGTTTCTGTATAAAACAGTTTAATTTACACTTTTTTCACTAGAAAAGCCATTTGTAGTTAAGTCATTTTTATACAATTAAAAAATCCTGAAAGCTTCTACTTGATAGAGATGTGTGTTGGATTCAGTTACATTTCTCTTATTTCTAAAGCTGTTGACAACATTATGCAACCATAAATGAGCAGTGAAAGTGAGAAGTTGTGTCGATAAAGAGCCCACAAAACAGAACCTGAAATGTGTGTGATGACCTGAAAGTGAAAATAAATCAGTATGAATGAACTCAGACTGTTTAATGATTGCAGATTTATTTTAAATTGAGCATTTCTTCCACTCATTCTCACACTGAAACCACACAGGCACTGCAGGCTCATGCATACAGAAATACAAACAAACAGGAGGAGTTTGTGGAAAAGAACCTCTGAGGACGACATGCTATAAGAGACTTCGCCGTTAAGAGTCAGTGGGGTGGGGGTGAGTTTGGCGTGTGGCTGTACACTTTGTACACTGAAGTGGCAGCAGGGGGGTGGTTGTGTCCTAACTCTTCCGCAAGCTAACATCGGCACTGGTCAGCAGTGGCGACAGAGAGGTGCTCTCAGATGGATCCTCTCTCTTGAGAATGAGGAACGCCTCACGACTGATTCCCAGCAGCTCTCTGAGTCCGCGGTTCTCCAGCTGCAACAAGAACAAGATGTTTGAAACGAAACACAACACCACGTGGTGATTTGGTGTGACTTTGTTGCCACTAACCAGGTCATTTAATTAGGTACACCGGTTTAATTGGTCGTTAATACAATTATCTCAGCAGCCAATCAGGTAACAGCAGCTTTAAGCATTTATGTATCTAGATGTGGTGAAGGAGACTTGCTGAAGTTCAAATAATAGAACATCCAGATTTAAGAGGCGTTCAATGTGACATAGTTGGTGGTTATGGCTGGACAGTAGTTCAATAACGATAAGACGTGTGGTGTGATAGAAAAAGTAAGTTTCCTTTCTTGCTTCATTATAGCCTTTCGGGTAGCTTAATACTAAAGTCATTACTCACTCCCAACCAATCAAATACACAGACCCAGGGATGCTCCCTCACCAAGCCCTTCCCTCTCAAACCTAAACAAAGAGCATGTGACTTAATTAAGATGTCGCAACAAGGAGAGGCGGATGAAACTGTCCTGAAAGAAGGTTAACGTAGTTCACCAGCATGGAAATATTCTGATTCTGATGTCTGATAAAAAAAAAAAAAAACAATAAAAAAACAAGTCTGGTAACACAACCAACTTGTAAGTAATGACATAAAAAGGCCATGGCTGCATTAAAAAAACAACAACAACATTTTCTACAATTTTTTTATAGTTATCAATAATTATTCATATCAATCAATGATTTTTTTAAATCTATATGCTTTGTTCCTCTATTGCCCAGCCCTATTGGTGGTACCAGATGGGTTAGTCTGTTCTACTGGGATTTGACCCTATACGGCCTTCTGTGAGATGTACAGAGAATGATCAGAAAAATAGAAAATGTCCAGTGAGCAGCAGCAGCTGTGCATAGGAGACTGGTTCTAGGTGATAGAAAGACAACAGCAGCTCAAATAACCACTGGTTCCTATCAAGGTCTACAGAACAGTAGCTCTGATACACAACATGTTAAACCTTGAAGCAGAAGAACTCCAGCAGCAGAAGACCACACCAGGTGTGTCTTGTGTCTGCTAAGAACAGCTAACACAGGATCACCAGAACCGGACCATCAGAGACTGAAAAAAACATTCTCCAGATGGCTGGGTCAGAATTAGGTGTCAAACATGAAAGCACGGATCCATCCTGCCTTGTATCAACGCTTCAGGCTGCTGCTGCTGCTACAAAGTCTATAACTGACAGAACCACAAAACCACAATGGACCAGAAATTCATTTTCAATTAAATAACAATAACCAGCTCCGGTGGCCTAGTGGTATGAGTGTCTGCCCCGGGACTGGGAGATCGGGTCATACCAAAGACTGAAAAAAATGGGACCCAATGCCTCCTCGCTTGACACTCTGCATTAAGGGGTTGGATTGGGGGTTAAACCACCAAATAGTTCCCGAGCGCGGCCACAGCTGCAGCTCACCGTTCCCCACCATGGGGATGGGTCAAATGTGGAAATGTAATTTCACCAGTGTGTGATGATGATTTGGGACTTTAACTTTAATAAAACTCTCAGATTTAAGCCCACATACTCTACTTTATTCCTTCATGAGTTGGTTTTTGCTGTAGCTCCTAGTTGTTATGATCACTAGACTACATGATCAGTTTGTCAGTATGTTACTCTCAGTTATAACAATCAACAAACGAACCAGTGGGGAAACTGGTCCACAATGTACTGAATCATACTTTAACCTACTATGGCAGACGCTTTGATCCAAAGCAACTTAACAAATGAGTTTGTCTTAAATGATGATTATTGTTGAACTGTGTGAGATGACTGGAATCATTTAAATCGGTAAACTCTCCCTTTTTTCATTCATGTCAAACCTGTTTTCCTGCATCAGAATTCAGGAACATTTACAGCGATGATGCAGCAACTTCACATTCTCCTTTACCTCTAACTGTTTAATCCTCTCCTCGTCTTCACATATTCGGTCCTCGTCCACCTCTATTGCTTTCCTCATCACAGATGCCATCTCGTTGATTTTGTCGATGTGTGCTTGCATTTCCTTCACAGATGAACAAAAAATCAGTAAAAGATTTTGCATTACAGTCATTAAAATATGAACTAGAAGAATAAAGAAAACCCGAGTCGCTGACCGTGGTGTGCTGCTCCTTCAGCTGAGTGACAATGGCGGGGTCGTCCCTCTTGCTCGCCATTAGGAGCCTGAACACCTGCTCCCTGTATTTGGTCATGATGAGCTCTATCGCAGATTGGTGTTCCTCCAATGATGTTCGGAGCTCTGCAGAAAGAGAGAACACGTTTGGTCTGCTCACTCAGCTCATTCTCATATTATGGTATGTGCACTCCCTCTAGTGGTATGAAAGTTTGGTAATGGCATAAAAATGTAAGTAGGCTAATTGGACCATGGCAGCAAGCTAATAAGTGACTACTAACTACTGAACAACTGAAAAGGGAAGTGCAGTGAAAAATATTTTGTAGACTTTAATTTCCTCTTGTCATCTAATGGAAATAAATCGAACCTTTATGATGTCTCTGTATAATTGTAAAACACATTTTTACTGCCCTAAAACGTTTCAGTGTTTGTAAACAGTGTGATCTGACAAAAGAAAACAAATGTATTGTACTGAATGAGAAGCAAACATCACCAGTATTAACACTGAAAGACATTGGTCTACCTTTGTTTTCCTGCTGGAGTTCTCTGATTTGACGGTTCTCCTGTTGGATTCCCAGAACCAGACTGGAACGAGGCCGATGTCGTGCAACCTGGTTCAGTGCATCAATTTCTTCCTGGTACTGCCAAACGTAAAAAAAAAATAACAGATCACTAAAAAGCTTTTCCCTCATCCCTCCAGTATTTATGTAATGTAAATTAAACAGCAGCCAATGATTACAGTTAAAATATCCCAATTTTCTTTGGAATGTACATTATTTTCTTCTTTTGCATTATAGAATTTAAACATTAGTAAGATATGACCCCTGGTGACACTGAGCTTGTTATAAACAGCCTATAAAACAGGAAAAATTACCGTTTTCATGGCCTCCACTCTCTTGTTGAGGGATGTTGTCTGTTCAATCAGCATCTCAGCGGCATTGTCATGGTTACGAAGCCTTTCTACTAATGATTTGGCATCTGCCAAGACCTTCTCTAAACTACAATTCATACCTAAGGAAATACAGAAGAGTAAAGACAATAGATGTTTGATTATTGAACAGCTCTGACTTGTTGGTACCAATTTATTGAAAATAAATATAATGAATGGAATACACTATGAATGAATGCAAACTAATCAGTCTGGTAAGAACTAATCTTTATTTCATCAAACTCAGGTCATTCAAAGATCTGTCTACTATCTATATTAATTGTTCATAAACTCTTTACTGACAAAATTTACTGACAAAACAAAATACATGAACTATCACTTTACCACGCTGTAAAATAATAACAATTCACCAGAATGATCGAAATTAGTCAAGAATGAAACTTTTCTAAAACTAGCAAACCTAGCTTGTTGCTAACCCAACCTTCGCCCTACTCTTTTTCATAAGTTAGGTGACAGCTTCCTAGTTTACAGTCAATAATGCACTGATACGTTGATAGGTCATTTTACTGTAATAACAGTTTTATTACTTATAAATATAGACAACATAATTTGTATTTACTGACATAATTTAGCACCACAACACTTTATTAATCAAATATAAACTATTCAGAAGTTCACACC
>SSNS01000175.1:816363-829371 GCA_006937985.1 Aphyosemion australe | reverse complement strand
GTATGTCTTCCAAATCCCACAGCCTCTGTTTGGAAAATGAGTGGGACATGGAAGCTTGTTGACATCACTGTGATATCATCAGGTTATTATTATTATTATTATTATTAATAAATACTCCAGAGTTACTGTAACTACTTTGTTCCTCTCTAGGACGGGTCTGGACCTTTAGTCTCAGTATGAATATGAGATTTGATCATTTTAATTGTTTTAATCTTCAGGTTTGTTTAGTGAAAGTTGAGTTTAGTAGGGAAAAGGGCAGAAAGGGCTTGTAAAGGCTACAGACCTCTGATTTAGGATCAGATCATTAGTGTTGAAACCAGAAAAATCTGAATAGATTAGAAAATCCACCCCACCTCTAGTATCTTGTGGGTTACAGAGGACGGATCCCCTTGTTCCGATTCCCGGCTCTGTCTAATTACTGGAAGCAAAGCGAAACATTTAAAGGAATCTGCTGAATTCAGGGTTCTGATTCAGGACTGAAGTGGATCCCTCTTGTGTTTGGTTTCTGATCAGAGAACAAACATTTATATTGTCTACAAAGATGCAAACGAAGAATAAATACTGTATTTGGAATCTTTATATGCTCATATATCTAAAAGGATGACTTGAAATACCTTACTGCGTCACTTTATCTGAAGGGTTTTACTGATTTTTGTGACTTTTATTTTCCACATGGTGGGAAAAAGCTCAGTAAATGTTTTAGGTTTATTCATCAAGCGAGACAGTTAAGTTCTGATGGACCAAACCAACTCACTGCCTAACTAGAAACGTGGTGTGAGGTTAGGCGGATTAAAAAAAATGATCAGGTTCTAGAGTTTAATCTGTAGTTCCCTACCTGTTGAATTCAGTTGCTCCATCCAACATTTCAGGACTTTAGTGAGATGTTTATTGTAACGCTGTGTACATAATGTTGTTGGAAGGTCTGTGGAGTAAAGAAGGAAATGTTCATTAAGATATTCATTCATGTTGATGAGTTTTTATGTTGTTGAAAAGCTAAAAAATAATAAAATTAAAGACTGCATGGCTTCATTTTCTTCAATAGGGGTTTGCTTCTAAGATGAGTCCAGAAACATAACATTTTTCCCTCTAGCTAATTTTTTAAAGGGGACATATTATGACTTTTATTCTTAAGTTATAATAGTTCTGGTCGATACATGAGGTTCTTTGCACAATAAAGCAATTTTATTCTATTATTTATTTAGATTCTATTCCACTTTCCCCGTTTGTGACATCACAAACGGGGACTTTTTGAAACAACTCGTTTTAGGCACAATTTCTAAAACCAAACACTGACAGATAATGGATGGATGGATTATTTTCACATTTGGAGTGTTTATAGAGGCAGTATAGGCCCACATGACAGCACAAAAGGTGAGTTTTGCTTAATATGTCCCCTTTAAACCATGATTTGCATTTCACAAATTTTAATGATTTATTCTGTAATAACTTTTTCTTTTATTTTTATACTACTTGTTCTAATTTGGGAAGCTTGCCTGAGAATCTAGATTTGGTCCCAAATTTTCAGTGACTAGAAATTAAACTTAATCATGTTTGTTTTTATATTTTTTTATCAGATGTTTCTATGGTTGCTGAAGTATGACTACAAGCATTTCCTAAGCTTCAACGGCTTTCATTGACCATGAATTACATGACGTTCATACAGAGTGTTGGTTCTTTTTTTAGATGTTTACAGCTCATCCTGACATGATGTCAGTCAACTTCTGGTCCAAACCCTGACTGATGGCAGCTCATTCTTCTTAATCAGTGCTTGGAGTTCATCAGAATTTGTAAGGTTTTGTTATTGTTTCTCCTCCTGCTTCTTTAGGACTGACCACAAGGTCTGGGATTAAAGTCTGGGGAGTGTTTTGGACATGGACCCAACACCATGGCTCAGAGGTTAGGAGTTTGCCGGTGGTTCAAAACCAGGCAGGCTCCATCTGTGTCAATTCTTACGTCTTTATAGGCAAGACACTTCATCCTCCTCGCCTGCTGGTGGTGGCACCAGTGTACAGCAGCCCTGCCTCTGTCAGTGTGCCCCAGGGCAGCTGTGGCTACAATGTAGCTCATCACCATCAGTGTGTGAATGGATGAATGACTGTATTGTAAAGCGCTTTGGAGTCCTCTGACTCAGAAAGGTGCTATACAAGTGCAGGCCATTTACCATCCTGAATAGCGTACCAGTGCCCCCTAGTGGTAAAAATAAAGTAGTGCTTCATTGTTGGCAGAACACAGAACTGATGGGAATGCTCACCTTTACTTCTCCAGACATCCCTTTTCCAGATGCTCCAAACAACCAGGGAAAGGATTCATCAGAAGAGAAATAGGGAGACAGGACAATAAGGTTCCTCTAGTCCTCAGCAGTCCAGCTGACCTGGACCTTTAGCAGAACATCAGTCTGTCCATGAAGGTTTTCTTAGGGTTCTTCTTTGCTGCTGCAGACCTTCCTCTTAAGTCTTCTTACTGATCCAGATAAACTCACACCTGCCTGGTGCCTTTCCTGAACAAGTGCTGGACTGCCCACTTTCCTGATCCCACAGCTGGATCTGTTTTAGGATGTGGTCCTGGTGCTGCTGGATGAAACCTTCAAAAATGTAGGGGAAACTAATTTTTGTGAAATAAGTTAATTTTCATGGCAAAAGGGGACTTTGTAATCATTATAATTCATCTGATCACTCTTCAGAACTTTATAAAGTTTATTCAACCTACCATAATAAAAACCAAGGTAGCAAACTTTGAGACAAGGTTGTGTTGTTCACAAAACATTTGACCTCTAAAAGCAAATTTGTAATTTTAAACTGAGTCAAAAGGAAAAAAATGTGTTCCAAAATTCTGTGCTTATTCTCTTTTGAGGACAGTCAGAACTATACACTCATCTCCCTCACTGATTGATGAAATCAGTTGTTTTAGGTTCTGTAAGATAGGCACATAAATTATTTATATTTTGCTGTATAATGATGTTATCAAAGAAGGATTTGAATGTCTGTCAAACAATGTTCCTGATAAACAAGCTATAAACAAAATAAATCTCTTAAATCTATAATCTTTCATGACTCTGATGAATCTGCAGGAGAACCAGGTGCATCATGTCCCTCTGGGAGAGATGAGCTGTTTCCTGTTCAGGAACTTATGCACGGCTGCTTAAAGAATTTCAGTTTGAGCACAAATCAGAATTTGATTATTTAAAAAAAAAAAAGATAAAAAAACATTCATAATGTCCAGTTTTTCAGCAGTCTGAAATATTATATTTGCAAAATTAACAGAACTTCAATCAGCATTTCTGCCTCAGAGTACTGCAACACTGCAACATGTGAACAGACATGAGATCGTTTAATTATTGGAACGGCTTTGAGCAGAACACTTTGTAAAAAAAAAATTTTAAATCGTCATGGCGACACTTGACTCCACCATCCCTCCAGTCATCCTGCCTGTCACTGACAATGTTCCCGCCCCTTCCACTTCCACCATCTGAAATCCACTTAACCGGGTTTCTCTTTATCCCTCACCCCTGTTAGGGAAACCGGGTTTACAGCAGGAAATCAGGTTACAGCAGAGAGCCGCCTGCTGACGCGCTAGTGATGGTGTCATCATGACGTGACCCCCGCTCAGACTGTACCAGAGTGAGCAGGTTAGATGGAAGAAGTTCATTTAAAACATCCTTTTAACACCTTAAACAAGTCACCTGAGGGCCGGTATGGAGCCACGTCACCTTTTATTCTCAAAACAAATGATATTTTCTAGATATCTACAGATGAAACAGTTTGACTATAAAATATTTAACTATGGAAGCTTATGAATATGATCTGAAATGAAATAATAATCACATGGGTTTCCACAATCATGAGGTTTAAAGTCATAAAATATAAATAGCAAAGTCATAAATATGAGTTTCATATTGAAAGGTTTTTGAACCAAAAGTCATCATTATGACACAAAATCATATAAATGGGTTGAATGATTAAAAAGCATAATTATGAGATACAAAGTCATAATTTTAACATTCAGTCATTCATTTATCCTCATAACCCCTTTATCTAATGAGGGTTCTGGTGCATGTCTACAGCAGGTCATCAATGTAACACACACACACACACACACACACACACACACACACACACACACACACACACACACACACACACACACACACACACACACACACACACACACACACACAGGATAAAGAACTCATGCGCTGCCTAAAAATGCAAATTAGGGAAGTAAATGTGTAGCTGTACACTTCCAGGTTCCTTTGATGATTTCCTGATGTCTTAACTGAAATATAATTTTAAGAAATATTTGAAAATCATGTCATATTCATGACTTGGATACAGTCATGATTCTAGCTTTCATATCTAAAGTCATAAATGTGACTAAGTTATAACTTTTATCTACAGTCAGAATTTAGATTTTGAAAGTCAATTATTGACAAAGACCAACAATATATTAGTTCTGAGGTTCAAACATAAAAAATATTTAGACACAGTTGTGATTTTAAAACTAAATTGAGATTAAATCATTATTTTGATTTTGTTTAAAAGTCATAAGATTTTAAAACTCATAATAACGACACTACTTTTTCTATTTAAGTAGAGAAAATGGGCTTCACCATATGAGACAGGAAAAAACACACCGGTTCAATCTGTGATGTGACTTTTCCAACAAAATAAATCGAATGTCAGCCAAGAATAAAAGTCTTGATTATTTAGAGTTTTGTGCCTTTGAAGTTCATTTATTCTCTTTGCTTAAGTTGTTTCGTGTCCAACTGAGGAGAAGGGAAACGCCGGACTTTCTCCGCACATAAATGGGTTAATGAACCGACTGTCGTCACGTGACCGCCAAGTTATATAATTATTTAGGTCAACACGTTCTTCGCTGGCACGTGCAGTCTTCTTTTCTTATGTAAAGTCTCGTGCAAAGGTCTCGTATTACATTATGTAGGTGAGTGACAAAGATCGTCAATTTTGAGGAGGATGTACCACTCTTTAGTCATTTACCAAGTCATTTGTTCTGCAATTAGATTACAATTTTTGAAACAATATGTTTCTCAGTTATCAGATGACTTTTCATTCTATAAGCTAACACAGAGATTATAGAAAGATATAACTAGAGCTACACATTTCTGGATATTCCCAGAAATTAATTTAAACCCACTATTTTTGTTGCAAACCTTTAACCCGTTTTTTTCAGAATCAGAATCAGAAGAATCAGAATCAGAAGGGTTTTATTGCCATATGTGTGAGAAATCACAACATTAGGAAATTGCTGCGGTACTCGGTGCAAAAAGAAAGATAAAAAATAAGAGATAAGCAAATATAAGAAGTAATAATATACTCATGATAAAATTATTATTATAAAAAGTGGCAATAATTAAAGAAGCAGCTACTATTTTTCTTATTTTCTATAGTATACGTAGCCTGGCAAGCTAAACTCTGCAAAGCAAGAATTGGTCTAGTTCACTAGGCTATAGTATACGTGGACCAGTGAAAAACATTCTATATTACATTTTTAACAATTGTTTTTTGCAATTTCTTGAAGAAACAAAATAAGTCCAGTTGCCTCCATTCAATCAAACCCCTTTGGATTACCATGACCTGGATGACTGAACCTTCAGCATATTTTTCTGCAATTTGATGGTTCTTTAGTTCACTGTCTTGCCGAAAGCTGAAATGTTATGACATGAATTTAAAATATTATTTCAGTAAGTACATTTCCCAGAAATAAAGGGATCTATTTAAAAAACAGTGCCAGAAGGAAAAGCCCATTCTGCTCTAGAACTGCATTTGTTCTGTTTTTAATTACTGGCCCTGATGCAGGCTGAGGGACCGCCATGTGGAGAAGAACCAAGCTATTCCTGAAACATTTTTAACCATTTATCATTAAAATGTCAGCTTTATTCTAGAATTGTTTTTTCCCTCTCATTTTGTGTGCCTTTTTTTTCTTTAAATCTTCCTAGCCTCCGTAAAAACAAACAGAGTGAGACATCATTTCTGTTGCAGCTCTGGCTGAAGGGAAGCGGGGATGACGCGCCTGGAGGTCTTTATTCAGGTCACCAAAACATGTAAACAATCACCGGACCCGTCGGAAGTCGCCTGGCACTGTTTTCACATTAGTCAAGAATTAATTAATCAATTAATTATTTGCGCTGACAGACGCTTTTAGCACGTTCTCTAGACTGTCAGACCTCGCGAGACGTTTCAGTCTGTGATGAACTCAAACAGAGCACCCTATCCTCTAATTTAAAACAATTAATTCTCATTTAATAATTAAAAAATAAAGTATGATGACTGTTTTATCGGGAAAATGGGAATGAATGTGGCCAGAAAAGCTGTTGTAAATTGTCTGAATGAACTAAAAAAACCTGTTCTGGTCTGACTTTGCCCTCACGTTTCTACCCCCCCATCACAGACTCACACTCACGCGCCTTTGTAGAGAAAAAAAAACACGTTACGCGAGGAGGAGGGTGAGAGGGGAAAATGAAGTCAATTATACAACTCGCCGGCCCTCTGAAGCTCCCTCCGTTTCTCCTCCTCTCCTCATTACTACTCCAGCTGGAGGCTCGGTATGCGCGGCGGAGCTCCGTAGCTTCACCCGGTTCTAGTCCGTAGGTATGTCGGCCGGAGGTTCCGAGGGGACGGCAACCAGACCTGCAGGTAAGCACCTGTCCGCGTGCCACTGTGTGCTATGATTCGACTAGAAAACTTGTTTCAACAGTTTTACTGTCATTTATTTACCACTTGCTGAAAACTCTCGAGCAAGATGCACTTAAGCCAGTTTAACTGGACTTTTTCCTGCTTTAGTGAATTTGCTAGTTAAGTCAAATCGAGTTAAAAAGTAGTAAACAACACACGTCGCGCACTATTATATTCGACTGTAACGTTCCGTATAGACTTTTGCGGCAACAAACTTTTATCCAACTCCCGGTACAAAAATGCCGGTTGTTGGTGAAGTGTTTCGTTGCGCGCCTACGTCAATGGCCGGTCCGCTCTACGTGCTCGTTTCAGACTGCGTCGGGTGCTGAAATCACGGAACTACGTCAATGTAACCATGGCGACGTGCTTTTTTCCCCCTCGGGTTCATATTAATATTAAGCGTTTTACTTTTTCTAGCTTAAGCCCCCAAGTCATTTGAACACATTTACCATCCAACTGAGGGGTTTAAGTTTATTTTCACAACCGGACTTTCGCTACAGAGTTTATTTTATGCACGTGACGTGGTTTCAGCTCGTCCTAAAAGTGGGTCAGTAGATCAGTGGAGCAGCGCTGCTTTGAGTGTGCAGCAGAGGGAGGCAGGCTACGTGGAACAGTTCAACAGGGCTAGAAAAAAAAAACTAACCAAAAGCATGCAGGAATGTCAAGAATGAAGCCTCAACATTCACTTTACATTATCATGATGATATCATCTTACAATAAAGAGATGAATGGAAATCCCACATAGAACACTCAGTTCTATGAAGTGCAGGTTGTAAAATAACGTTAAAAGTAACTAGCTGAATTTTGCCATATTTTAATTTTTTAATAGAATACAAAAAATAGAACACATTTATTAATCACTGCAGTGGAAATGTGTATTTGACTCACTAACAGTCAAGAAAAATAAAGGTCAACGACAACAAAAGCACATTAAGACTATAATAAATCATGTTAAATAGACTATGCAGGTTAGCAAAGATGGATAGCATTAAAAATAACTGAAGATAATTTTATTACTGCAAGCTGATCATCTTTGTTTTAAATGAATGTACCCAGTTTATTATTAGTTATAGAAGTTCATTTATGCAACTTAGTTTAAGAAATGGTCACATGTTAAAAAGTCTCAAAGCCATATCTATGAGATGCAGTCAAAGTCAAAATAATGCCTTTGAAGTCACAAGTTTCAAATTCATAATTATTTAATACATATTTTAGGCCATGAGTTCTAAGTTTTAAAAAGCATAAATTATGATTTTGAAAGTCATAGTTATCACATAATATGTAATCATTGATATCTTGTGTTTTTTCCCATCTTCATTGTTCACACAAGTGGAAAATTCAATCAACATGTTACCTAAATATTTAGTTTAATGCCACCACATTTGTATTAAAAAATAAGCCTAGATGTAATTTTATATAATCAGATATAATTCTCAATGTTTTAAAATGAATATTACAGAATTATACAGACATTAAAGACCTAACGTTATAAACATAGTATTAATTCTAAACAATCTACCTTTATATTTTAATTTGATCCTAAACATTTAGATTGAACATCATTTAAAGCTAAATGTGGTGAAATATAGCTGTTTTTTTTTTAAAGGTTTTACTTTACCATCTGCATCCTTTATTGTTCCTGGTTTGAAAGTTTTGAACAGAAAAAAATCTTTATTTGCATAATTTTTAGTGCTGATTATTTATTGCCAGATGTTTTTTCTAATCTAAATGGACACATTTTAAAAAGAAGCTATCATAAGGGGTGGATAGTGATAATGAGGATGATGATGAATTCATGAAGAAACTTATTTTGGTCACCTGCACTTGAAATCTTGTTCTTTTTGTCATTACCCAAAGCTCATGGCCCAATAGGTAAGAACTGGATATGGCGAGTGGAAGGTGACCTTTCTAAGCCTAACCAGGCAAAGGAGAAGGTGCAGCTGGAACTTCATATCTGACAATCATGCATGCAAATTACACCACCTTCTCTTCCGATCTTTCTCCCACCAAAGTCGACAGCCTCCCAACCGCAGCCACACCTAGAATAGGGTTCTAATGGGTACATGACCTGCCTGTCAGAGGTTTATAGTAGGTCATCAGTTTGTAATCAAGTGTTTTTATTTTTTTTTGGTTGCATTTCATCTAAAATCAAATGAAGCCACTTATTTTCTATAAAGTTATTGAAGTGAAAATAATCAAATTCATAAAACTAGGCGCATGCTTGTAGGTCATATCATGAATCCTTGTTATCCTTGTAGTTTACCAGCTTCCTGTCTGCGTTTCAGTAACGATCTACATCACACAGCACCCTTGGAGGTCTTTGCGTGGGTGTGACTCAGAACGCTGACCGGCTGTACGGCACCACTCAATGCAGAGAGGGTCATTTCCTAAATGTCATTTCAGTCAGCTGGCAGGGGTCAGGTATCCAGGCAGTGTTCTTCCTGGTGGGCAAACAAACCGTGAGGAAGTGTATGACGTGGGAATCAGCGTGCAGCAGAGGCTCGTGGTGGGTGGAAAAACGCCTACGTTTCCTGTTCTGAGTCACGGATGGCCCACTAAACTATACTATAATGATAAAAAATAATATTGATTAAAATTCACTTTGAGTTTCACTTGTTTTTCTTTAATCAGATTGAATTCCTCTGACGATGCACAAGCTGAAGATAAAAACTGAAAAAAAAACCATGAGCACACTGGTCGGTTCGGGTCAACAGGCCCATGTACAATGTTTTTTTCCTCACACGGATGTCACAATTTAAAGTATTTAGTCCTGAGAAAGAAGTAGGTCAGTGTTAAGAGGTTATATAAGCATTAGGTAAGAGGACAGCCCTGTTTACTCTCACGTGCCTTTAAAACTCCTGAACCGTCAGCACAGCAGGAGGGGTTTGGCACCATTTACTGGCCAATACCATCGCCTACCAATGAATGAATACAGACCAGAGGAATACATTTAAGTCACAATGTGTGAATGAGAATTGCAATACTGCTTTATTAACAGTTTTGTCCATTTACATTTTTGATTTTTAACCTTTTAAAGATAACCTTGTCCTGGCAGCCTCAAAAACAGTGATTTATGAATCATTCAGACAGATTATTGACTAAAAATGCAGCATTTTACATGTATAAGCATAAGAAATAGGACATTTCTAGAGTATCTTTAAACTGACTAAAATATGAGAAATAAAAAAGACTCTTCAAAAAAGGTACAAATGGGATGTTTTTACTTGTTATAATTCAGATAGATGTAATATCAAATCTGTAGACAACATTGACACGTGTCCTGGTCCAGGAAATTCCTGAGACTTTAATCCCTTTGAGAATTAATGGTTGATCCTCAAGAGTGAGGTGGACTAACAAAACCTCTCAAATTCTGGTCAACTCTCTTAGCACTAACCAGGGCTGGACTGGGACAAAAAATCAGCCTGGGCATTTTGAGCCGAGACCGGCCCACCAGCTATTGAAGTAAAAACAATGGCGCCTATTTTTTGTTGAAGCCCAGACTTCCCTCTCCCCAGCCACTTGGGCCAGCTCTTCCGGGGGAATCTCAAGGCGTTCCCCGGCCAGCTGAGAAACATAATCCCTCCAGCGTGTCCTGGGTCTTCCTTTGGGTCTCCTCCCGGTTGGACGTGCCCGGAAAACCTCACCAGGGAGGTGTCCAGGAGGCATCCTAACTAGATGCCTGAGCCACCTCAACTGGCTCCTCTCGATGTGGAGGAGCAGCAGATCTACTCCGAGCCCCTCCCGGATGACCGAGCTTCTCACCCTATCTCTAAAGGAGAGCCCAGACACCCTGTGGAGAAAACTCATTTTGGCCGCTTGTATCTGCAATTTTGTTCTTTCGGTCACTACCCAAAGCTTGTGACCATAGGTGAGGGTAGGAACGTAGATCGACCGATAAATCGAGAGCTTCGCCTTTCGGCGAAGCTCTCTCTTCACCACGACAGACCGGTACAACGCCCGCATCACTGTAGACGCAGCACCAATTTGCTTATAAATCTCAAGCTCCATCTTTCCCTCACTCATGAACAAGACCCTGAGATACTTAAACTCCTCCACTTGGGGCAGGACCGCGTCCCTGACCTGGAGAAGGCATTCTACCATTTTCCAACTCAGGACCATGGTCTCAGATTTAGAGGAGCTGATTATCATCCCATCTGCTTCACACTCAGCTGCAAACTACTCCAGCGAAAGCTGTAGATCACGGTCTGATGAAGCCAACAGGACCACATCATCTGCAAAAAGCAGAGACCTGATCCGTAGGCCACAAAAACGGATCCCCTCACCACCTTGGCTGCACCTAGAAATCCTGTCCATAAAAGTTATGAACAGAATTGGTGACAAAGGGCAGCCTTGGCGGAGTCCAACTCTCACCAGAAACGAGCCCGACTTACTGCCGGCAATGCGGACCAAGCTCTGACACTGGTTGTACAGGGACCTAACAGCCCGTATCAAGGGGCCTGGTACGCCATACTCCCAGAGTACCCCCCTGAGGGACGCAGTCGAACGCCTTCTCCAAATCCACAAAACACACGTATTGGTTGGGAGAACTCCCACGCTGGTCCAGTGTTCCACAGCCAGGAAAAAACACTGAAGCAGCAAACATGAAATCCAATACCTGAGTCATTCTTTAGACTTTGGGCCATAGGTGCATATTAAATTAAATGTGTTTACCCTACTTCTCAGGGGTATTATTGTTGGAGCTTTTCATTGGTAATTAGAGCTGGAGTATTTCAGCAGACTGAGAGAGAAAGGTATCCACACACTAAAGACAGTTGGGTTATTCTGCCTTCTCAGCTGCTGGCTTATGATACTTTTAGGCCAGATGTAGTTATTTTCTAGGGATCTGGGTTATCTTGGGTTATATTTGGGCAACTCGTGCTGGGTCAAAATCCATTCATCCATTGACTCTGCATTTGGGTTGTTCATACTTCCATCGTCATCACATTGGCTCTCATGTTCTACGCCACAAATCTACACTCGCCAGGCACCAAGGCACGACTCGAGAGAACCTGACTGGTGAGGCAAATCGATAATTAGAGAATTGTAATTACTATATTTCTGATTTACATTGTCCGTGTTGAATTAGCGATTAAAGTATTATCCTTATCAGGGCTGGCAACTAAATCAGCTACTTAGCTGGTTAGCAAACATGAGAAGCTTATAACGTTACTATTTGCCGTTTTCAATTTTTGCAATGACCGTGTCAGGAAATGTTTCTCAGTCCCTGCCATGTTGTCTCGTTGGTGTTAATTTACTTCACCTGCCCCTGATTACCCTAGCCACCTGTTTCCCTGATCACCCTGCTGTATTTAAACTCTGCTTGTCCTCTGATTGTTGTTGGTGCGTCTGTTATTTTTCTCTGTTGAGTTTTCCTGCCCGTTCTAGCTCAAGTCCTGACTTGTTGATTTTAAGATCAATTCTTTAAAAACATACATGGCTGCCTCCTGGAAAGTCCTCACTCACCTGCGTTTGGGTCTGAACCACACCTCATCGTGACAATTTGCACGCTTAATTTTTTGATTTGACTATTTGCACTGTTCCCGTTTGTCTAACCCCTACTTCACACTGGAAGCATCAGAGGCATGGAACAACAGCGGAACATCGCTGCTTCAAATAGAATCCATTATAGTTTATGGGGGTGATTTAAAACAGCCGCGATGTGGAAATTTTCAGGTGTGCCCCAGAAGCGGCGCACCACGCTGCTAAAGTTAGACTTGGGTTCTATTTTTTCTGCGAGCCGCTTCTGGGACTCGTCAATTTCCACAGTTAACATAGGGCTAAATAAGGAAATCGGATACGGTTTCAGTAATTTTCAAAATAAAAAACTATTGCAGTGATGAGATTTCATATCTATGTAGATTATGTCTATATGTGTGCCCTAACAACTTATTTACTCCCAGCATCCTTCGAGAAGGGCAACAGTGTGTTTTCATGTCTTTAATCCTGGCAGTGGACAGGCACAACATTATATGACATCAAACATGATTTCGTTTTTCTTCTTCTTTTCGGTTTAATGGTGGATGGCATAAACAAACCGTGATCTTTGAAGTCTCAAAGGATTTTGTAATCTCACGAGTCCGGCGAGGAGGATGGCGGAAGTCTCGACGGATTTATCTCACGAGTCTAGCAAGTACGGCGGACAATCCGCTGCGGTTGAGACTCTCCCGGTGGATGAGTTATTAAACAGCCCAGATTGGGTTATTTCTGACCCAGCAATAAAACCATTTTTAAATCTATAATCAGTTTTTTCATTTTTGACAATACAATTGAAGCTAGTAATTTTTCCACAATTACATTTAGATGTTGCAGTTCCATTATT